>CM056489.1:4343696-4943696 GCA_029783415.1 Anisodus acutangulus | reverse complement strand
ATTGCAGCATACCATAACTCGGAAATTCTGAACAAGCCTTCCATCAGCTAATAGCTTCCCATTTAAACCTTACAACCATTGTGCTTCATCTATAGTTCACCATATAAAGCATTTAAGTATTCTCTCAACCTGGTGCACCACCTTCTTTAAAAGGATTAGGAAGCTTGCCCTAGGAGTTTATACAAAAAGCATTGAAGTATTCCCATGTCTCTAGCTGTTGATTGCACCTGCCAGAACAGATGAGCTGCTTCTTTTCCCACCTTGCTTCTACTATAGAAACGTCCTGCCAAAGGACCAATCAGCGTAATGGAGAACTTGACAGTCATGAACAGATAAAGAAGAAATCTCAAAGCAGCCTATGGCCCGTGCTGGAAATGGGAACTTTGAACTTAAAAGTATAAAAGGTCCTTACTTCTTATTTCAGTGCACATCCACAACTCCTCCATCCATAAGATAATTCCTCAGTGAATCTTGTATTAGAAGAATGTACCAGAAAGATCTATTCCTTAGGGAATCTTGTATTAGAAGAATGTTACCAGCAAGACCCGTAATCTTTTAAAAAGCATACTGGTTCATAGTCAAAGGAGGTGAAATCATCTACTAGAATATCGTAGTCATTACTTCTCAAACGTTGTTATACGTGAGTTTGTACCTTCGATATAACCTTATTAATTATGTTTGCATCATGCTGAAAATCAAACTCTTGATTCATTCATAGTCAACTTCCTTTGGATAGTAGTTTGCTGAAAATCTTTTGAGAACTCATCCCTTGACAGACAGAAAGCTAGTGCATCTCTATATATATATCTGACCAGGAAAAAAAGCTAATCCACCTCTTTTCATTTGTAGGTTTCAAAGTCCATTTCTTTATTATTGAACATAAACCAAAACCTTTATATAAGACGGTGGGTTTGCATGATATCTAATCGTTCTGTTGTCTTATAAGTGCAGATATACAAATTTGGTTCAGGATCTCCACAGGGTGAACATCCTAACGCTTTCAGCAGATGAGAAGCTAGCTTTCTTTCTGAATTTGCATAATGCTATGGCAATTCATGCTGTGATCAGAGTTGGTCATACTGGGGGCATGCTCGATAGGAGAGCGTTTTTCTCTGAGTTCCAGTACATAGTAGGAGGTTATTCCTATTCTCTATCAGGGCTAAAAGATGGCATACTTAGAAGCAACCGAAGAGCTCCTTTTTCCCTTATGAGACCGTTCCCTAGCAGAGACAGGCGTCTGGAGGTAAATCCCGTTTCTTATTTTGCTATAACAGGTGTTGCAACTGTTTAATTACATGTATGCTGTTTCAGTCACTCAAGGTTTTGATGGAAACTTTGGAGTCAATTTGAGCATTTCGCTCAACACTTCTCTACATTCATTTTTTCCCTTTCACTTTGCTGACTAGTGAAAAGAGTGTAAATTCTTTTAGACAATATAGTCAATGTTTTCATTGCTGAAACTTTAGCAGCTCAAGTTAACAGTCTGATGGTTTAAGTAGGCATTTGGATGATATTTTAGTTAAAATGGGAAAAAGAGTAGTTGAAGTTGAAAGAAACTGTGGGAGTTTGTTATGTTTGGACATGAAGTTCACTTGAAAACAAAAGTACGAGAAAGGTGAAGCTTTGTGAGTGAAAACCAGTATATCATTTGAAATACACTTTTAAGCCAATACTGCAATATTTCACTTGAAGCTCAAATACTGAAGTTTAGGAACTTAATACTATTACCTCTCCCTCGGTACCTCACTGGAAAATCTTAGATGTCTAATCATATAAACCAGAATCCTTGTTAAAATCAACATTGTCTTTTCTAATTATGTGTTAACATACTTCTCATGTGCAGATGGCTTATCTGAAAGTTAATCCGTTAATCCATTTTGGACTGTGCAATGCAACAAGATCAAGTCCAGCAGTAAGATTCTTCACACCTCAAAGCGTGGAGTCTGAATTAAGATATGCTGCAAGAGAGTATTTCCAGAGGGATGACGCAATGCAAGTGGATTTGGCCAAGAGAACTGTCTACCTTAATCGAATAATCAAGTGGTAAAGTTTTGATAATTTTCTTTTCATCCCTAAGATTTAAGGAAAAATACATGCCCTTTTACCCACGGTTGTGGCGGGGTGGTAAAAAATCCTTCGTCATTAACCAAAAGTCTTGGCTTTAGCCCTGGGAAGGGAATCGCCTTTGGTAGGAAGCACATCACTCCTAAAGTGGGACTTTCTAGCTCGAATTCGAATTAGTCGACTTCCAAAGTAGATACCGAAACTGGATGAAAAGCCCCAAAATATACATGACCTTTTTAAGTTTTGGTATTTTGACCTCATATGTTAGTCTTGCATCCAATCACTTTTTAAATTTGACTTTAAGATTAAAAGAGTCTTACGTATCCCATATATTCCTTTTTGCAGGTACAGTGCTGATTTTGGACAGGAAAAGGAAATACTAAAGTGGATTACAGGTTATTTGGATGCAACTAAAGCAGGTCTTTTGACACATCTTATGGGTGATGGTGGTCCTGTTAATGTTGTTTATTCGAGTTTTGATTGGTCTCTAAATGCTTGACCCAAACTGTATGTAGCTACTATAGGGAACTCTAAGGGGAGCACTTCATTTCATTTTTTTTTCTTATACCCCTCCCATTTTTTTAGTATTAATCTCTCAATATCTCACAAAAATAGGGCATTGTTGATTGATAGTCCACATTGTAGGATAGTTGAAAATTTGTGTATAGCAAGAGCTTGTTAATGGATTGTTGGTTTGGAATTTTTTTTAACCACTAAAATAGACAGTGCATTACTCAGTATACACGATGCAATAATAGGCAAAAGAGGAGGGGGAGGAAGAATTGGCGAGCAACAGACGAACTTATACTTATACGAATAAGAGGTTGTAACATGTAACATAGGGTTGACGGCGGTAGGATGTTCATCAATTTTTCTCCGGGAACCACTTTTCAACGTTAGAATTGTTGGATATAATTGCTGGAATCAAAATAGTACGGGAGTAAATAAATATTACAAGTGTTCGAAAGGATAAACAAACAACCAAGATTATAATTGCCGTAAACTTGTTGAGTCTTGAATCTTTGATAACCTGAAATCAAGAAACACTAAATTTGGATTGTTACAATTGTGGCTGAGTAGAGAGATGACTCTTTGTCTTTAATACAAGATTGCCCCATATATATGCTTTTACGTTAGCGGACAATAGTCTACCAAGATAAAACAGTAACTAATCAACACTACAAAACAAATAGGTTGATTCTGACGAAGAAAACAAACATGAAACGACTTGCTGAAAAATGGAAAATTTAGATGAAAAGGAAGAGTTTCTGCTCTTGTTCAAGTCTTGTGTTATCTCTTTCTTTTCTGTTCTTATCTTTTTTTTTCCGTCTCTCTTTTTTGTTTTTTTTCCTGCCCTCAAATAAGAGTAAGGTTTCAATATATAGTGTTTAGGAGGATGACCTCTCAACTAGCCAACTAATGGCTTTCAATAACCATGTAATGACACTTATTGAGGGGTTACAATCAACCAAATAATGGTTGAATTCAAGTGCCAAGTAAGGGAGATTCAAAGCTTAAAACCAACCCAAGAGGCAGAAACTTTCTGCCTTCCGCCGTGAGCCTCTTCCCAATTTTATCTTTCCTGAAACTCCGGGGACCAAACTGTAAATACTAAGCAGTTTGGGGTCCAAAAGATAATATCAGAAGCCTGAGGCCCACGAGCCGAGCCCGGACCGGACGTACGGCGGCGGTTGTGGGCTTAGCCTCGAACCCAAGCACAACTAGGTCTTTCCTCCTTCAAACACATGGGTTACCCCTTGGGGTCTCAAACCTTTATCAAATTTTTAGGCTTATAAAAAGAATAATTTTTCCTTTTTCTCACCGATGTGGTAGATTTGTCCCACACCATATTTTCATGTCTCAAACACCTTGCTTAGTGGACCAATATCTCTTTCATTTCTTAACGAAATTTGACGATCCTTGGCCCTACGGTCATCTACTCACTTAGTAGATTATGCACGTATGAAGAACCAAAAACTCCAACATGCGGAACACGAGTGTTTAACTCATTAAAGATGGATGGACGCAATCCCATCAAAGGCAAATTTCCAACAAGAATTTCACTGCTTACTTTACTATCAATCTTAAGGATCTTATAGTCATCAATAGTTGAGTCATATCCCAATCCCCAAGTAGTATGTCCCCTAATTGGCCATTCTGGAACGGGAAGTACTATTGATTTTCTTGTAGAGGGTTCCATAGCAAAATTATGAAGCGTTTATCATTATAATCACCAATTCTAAAAGTAAAAGATTAGAATCAAGAAAATAAAGTAATTTTTCTCATCTTGAGCTTACTTATTATTTAATAACCTTATTTTATCCTCTATACCTTAATTTTTGTTTAGTAACTTTACATGTACTGTACTTGGTCTTTGTAATATTATAAGTAAATTATTGATGTAAAAGAGAAGGGCAGCTCGGTGCACGAAGCATCCCGTGGTCACATAGGGTCCGGAAAAGGGCTGCACCCTAAGAGGTGTGATGTAGGCAGCCTACCTAATGCAAGGTTGATTCCAACGCTCGAACCCGTAACCTAAGATCAGGTGGATACAACTTTACCGTTACTCCAAGACTCCCCTTCTCTTGAAGTATTGATATATGGTTATGAAACGATAGAATCTATCCAAATATTAAACACGCGCCTTTCACGTGGTTAAAGTAGTGTGTAGTATACTATGTACGGTATGAGAAAGATTTGGTATGTAAATATTTTCCCAAAAAGTAGGAATGTGACGAAGGAATTTAGTTTCAAATTTGAGGGCTGAAATATGTATTAAGCCCTTCTTTTTAACGGTGTATATTAATCAAACAGAAAAAAAAGATATTAATGTCATTTAGGATGAAATGAACAAAAACAGCTAATTATATATGGAGACATCTATGGATTCTGACCACGACACATAATTTCCTTAAAATTTCAGTTTGTTATACAAAATCTATAATCTTTTACTCTTTGCATAATTAATTACACGATAAAAGGTCAACATGATTTTCATTTGTATACAAAATCAATTTTATATTGTTCTGACTTTTAAGCAAATTAACATTTCAACCCTAAGAATAGGACTTTACAACAACATACCCGGTGTAATCTGATGCGGTGGGGTCTGGAGAGGGTAGATTGTAGAGAGGTGGTTTTCGGAATACCCTCGGCATATAATTTGATTACATGGCCCTCATTTTCAGATGCATCTAACAAGGATATAGCAGGTGATGATTTATCACTAATGAATCAACAGTTGAAAAAATATATACTTATTAGGGATCTTATACATTTTTAATCACTCGACTAATTTTTTTAAATCGTCTAGCCGTAATAATTTGTATTTGTCAGTATATATTCAGTATATAAAAGTGCATAATAAATGTATAATCAGTCCGTAATATATACACATTAATTTTGCAGTAATTATACATTGCTTAATGGCTAGATTTATTTTTTGTTGTGGGCTTTGTTGAGCTACTGAGTAGTGTAAAAATTTCAAAGTTAGTGGATTCAATCGAATTCGTAATGTAAATAGTACATCTGCACTTAAATACACGCTCTTCATTTATATGGTTCTGGTTTAAAAATTGACATTTATACGTTTAGGTTTAATTCAACAACAAACTTGTCCTTATACCGTTAGTAACATGTTTTTGTTGCCACATGAATATTACGATATATTTAAAACTACAAATTCTTTAAAAAAATTATTTCATTGTTAAATTCTATGCCTAATAAACTATCTCCATATAAATTGAAAGCGAAGGAGTAATTCACTTTCCAACACGCTTTCACTTCTGAATATCAACATGCAGTATTTCTGAGCGTTTGAATTGAATTATGCAAGTTAATTAATTCTCCTTTCTTTATTTATTTAGTACTGTTTATGATAGATCTATAACTAAAATTGTAATAAATAAATTGTTTGATATTTGGCACAAATATCTATATTTTGCGTCACTTTATTTCTCATACTTAGCATTTTTATCGCCTTAATCATGATGAAATTATCATATTCGGGTTTATGTTGATATGTTTCATGTGTATAGGTACGACGATGACAAATGAGTGATAACGAGCATTTTTGATTGATTTTTGGAGGTGTTTACATCGGCACGAAGTGACAAGAGGAAGCGTGCAAGACTTGAAGGAAATCTGGGAAAACTGAAGCCACCTGCGCTGCATCCGCGTCGCGGATTGGACGCAAGAAAACAACCTTGCAGGAACTGGAATAAGAAAATCAGAAGAAGACTCGCGTTGCAGCTGTGTCGCGAACTTAACGCGGGAAATTCACCTCGCAGAATCTCCATAAATCAGAGGATACCCGCGTTGGATGCGCGACGCGGATCCAACGCAGGTTGTCGGGCAGTTTTCCTATTTGAATTAGGATTTGGTTTCCTAGTTTTATATTTTTACCGTAGACTATATAAACACTTTTTATTTTGTTAGAGAGGGTGTATGACATTATTCTTAGACTAGTAAGCCGTCTTATCTCAATCTTGTTGTTTTAACATTATTTCTTTCATATAACTCTAGTTTTTTCATGAATTCTCTGTGTTCTTCGAAGCATGAGTAGCTAAACTACCATTTTCTATGGTTATGGAAAAGACGTGAAAGTTAGTTTAATGGTAGTTTTTGTGTATTAGATTTCCAATATTGGGTTGCTTATTTATTCTTGAGTTTAATTGTTTGATTAATTGACGAGTTAGTTAAACACTATATGTGGTGCGTGAGTTGGACTTGAAAGAGGGAATTCACGTACGTAATAAGAATAAATAGAGTTTGTTTATTTTTATACGTTTCGCTACTGAGGATAGAAATATACTCTTTAGCCCTACTTAGTTGGATACAGAGTTTTGTTGGGTATTGATATTGGTGAATGAGAAATGATTGGAAAGAAAAGTGGGAGTTGTCCCACATCGGTAGTGGAAAGAAAAGTGGGAGTTCCCTCTTGCTTTATAAAATAAGCATTTGTCCCACATCGGTAGTGGAAAGAAAAGTTCTTTCACTTATAAGTAGAATTACTCCTTCTTGTCAGTAAAAGGGTTGAGGGGGCAAGGACCCCTCGCGTCGTCGTCGTCGCTCGCTCGGCTCGGCTTTGGCTCGGCTCGGCTCGGCTCGGCTTCGGATTCGGATTCATTTGGATTTGGATTTGGATTTGGTCAAATGATCTGATTGATTGATAATATTTTTGGACCAATTTTTTTTAATTTTTAATTATTTAATTAATTAATTAACTTATCCAATCCTACCCGTTAGTGACCCTGACCCGCGACCCGGCCGGATCAGCGTGTCTGACCCGCGACCCGGTTTCTTTTCCATATTTAAATTTCCCACCAGTTTTCAGTGGTTGTTCAGAAAGGTTGCAAACCTTCAAAAACAGTACTTCCATGGCTATAAATTCGTTTGATTCCTCAGAATTTTACTTACGAATTTTCTGAACAATACAAACTTCTTCTTCTTCTGCACAAATAAATTATGTGTGATATACTGCCGTTGAGTGGTTCGCCGCTACCTGAATTTGGAGTACTACTATTCTGGTAAGATAATCGTTCTATCCTGGGAGGGGATATTCCATCAACCTCGAGTACTGTGAGGGGAATAATTTCCTTAAGGACACACTTTGAACTAAGTGAGCTCAATTATATTCTGAAAAATTATTCTTATTTTTCAACACTGATTCTGTTTATTTTCAGTGTTTATTATTTACTGGTTTTTTGGAATACAGATTAATAACAATTTTAAGGAAATTATATTTTTAGATTAATCTGTATTCTGTTTTGGAGACTAAAACCTGTGTGGTTTTCTACTCGTATGAAATTTCATATTCGACTTGAAGAAATAAAAATTTCATTGGAATATTAAAGTTCATACTTGTACAACGATTTGAAGAACATAAAAACTTCATCGTTCTTTGTATTACAGTTTGGAGATTAAAACTTGTGTAGTTTTCTACTCCATATGAATATTAGTATTCTGACTCGAAGATATAAAAACTTCGTTGGAAAACTAAAGTTTCATAATTATACTGCGATTTGAAGAAATTAAATCTTCATCGTTTAAGTTGTGATTGAATTGTTATTCTGGTTTTATTAACTAAAACAATTTGTCAATTTGACAGTGACAAACGAATAATAGCAATTGAGACTGGACCTACCTCTGCGAATCTTGCACGTGATTTACTCCTACAACCCGTACCGCTGTGCCACCGGCTGAGAAACCTGCGAAGTTCACCGGTGCCAACTTTAAAGGATGGCAGCAAAGAATGTTCTTTTGGCTTACCACCCTTGGTATGCAAAAGTTCACTAGTGAGGACCCTCCCGTACCTGCCGCCGACATGCCTGACAACCAACAGTTCATGGTTACTGAGGCTTGGAAACTGGCTGATTTTTTGTACAAAGGCTACATTTTGAGTGCCTTAGAAGATGACTTGTACAACGCGTCTAAGGCAAAGAGAGACTTCCAAAGAACTATGGACTGCACTTGAAAAGAAGTACAAAACTGAAGATGCTTGCTTGAAGAAGTTTGTGGTTGCCAAATTCCTAGACTACAAAATGGTGGATAGAAAAACCGTTGGAACCCAAGTTCAAGAGCTTCAACTTATCTTCCATGACCTTATTGCTGAAGGTATGGTAGTAAATGAAGTGTTCCAAGTGGCTGCAATGATTAAGAAGTTGCCGCCCTCATGGAAAGAATTCAAGAATTATCTTAAGCACAAAAGAAAGGAAATGAAGTTGGAAGATCTTGTGATTCGTCTCAAGATCGAGGAAGATAACAAAACCGCTGAGAAGAGGTACCATAAGACTTCACCAATTGAAGGGGCAAACATCGTTAAAGATGCTGCTCTGAAAAAGAACAAGAAAAGGAAGAGGCCTTCTAGAAAGGAGAAGGACTCCAACAAGAAAAAGTTCAAGGGCAACTGCTTTAATTGTGGGAAAGCCGGCCACAAAGCCCCAAATTGTCGTCTCCCAAAAAAGAACAAGGGAAAAGGACAAGCCAATATGGTGGAAAATAATGATGATATGAATGATCTGTGTGCAATGCTATCGGAGTACAATTTGGTTGGAAACCCAAAGGAGTGGCGGCTTGATTCTGGTGCCACTCGACATGTTTGCGCTACAAAAGAAGCATTTGCAACCTATGCTCCCGCTGGACCCGAAGAGGTACTGTTTATGGGAAATCTTGCAATGACCAAGGTTGAAGGATATGGGAAGATACTTCTGAAGATGACTTCCGGCAAGGTCCTGACTCTCAACAATGTTATGCACGTTCCAACAATTCGGAAGAATTTAGTTTCAGCCGGACTACTCGTCAAAAACGAGTTTAAGTGCGTGTTGGTTAGTGAGAAAATTGTAATAAGTAAGAATGAATTGTTCATAGGAAAGGGCTACCTCACCGAGGGCCTTTTCAAACTCAATGTAATGGTTGTTGACAATATTAATAAAAATTCAGCTTCGTCTTACTTATTGGAGTCAAATGATTTATGACATGTTCGTTTAGGACATGTCAACTACAAAACCTTGCGCAAATTGATTAATTTAGGAGTATTGCCTAAATTCGAGTGTAATAAATCTAAATGTGAAATCTGTGTTGAATCTAAGTTTGTTAAACATCCATATAAGTCTATTGATAGGAATTCAAATCATTTAGACTTAATTCACATAGATATATGTGATATGAAGTCAATACCATCTCGCGGTGGGAAAAAGTATTTTATAACTTTTATTGACGATTGCACTCGATATTGTTATGTATATTTGCTTAATAGTAAGGATGAAGCAATTGATGCATTTAAGCAATACAAAAACGAAGTGGAAAATCAATTGAATAAAAAGATAAAAATGATTAGAAGTGATAGGGGTGGAGAGTACGAATCTCCTTTTGCAGAGATATATTTAGAATATGGAATTATTCATCAAACTACTGCCCCTTACACACCACAATCAAATGGAATTGCGGAAAGGAAAAACCGAACATTAAAGGAAATGATGAATGTCTTACTAATAAGTTCCGGTTTACCGCAAAACTTGTGGGGGAAGCTATCCTTACAGCTAACCGAATACTCAACAGGGTGCCCCACAGCAAAACACAATCTATTCCATATGAACTATGGAAAGGAAGAAAACCCAACTTGAAATATTTCAAAGTGTGGGGGTGTTTAGCAAAGCTCCAAGTTCCTTTTGCCAAAAGGGTAAAAATCGGACCAAAAACTGTGGATTGTGTTTTTATTGGTTATGCTACAAACAACAAAGCTTGTCGGTTTTTGGTTCACAAATCGGACAATCCCGAAATTCATGTTAATACGGTAATTGAATCAGATAATGCTGAATTCTTTGAAAACATTTATCCGTATAAAATTGAATGTGAGTCGTCAAGTGAAAGATCTAAACGACCGCGGGAAGAACCAAAGGAAAATACACCAAGTAAAGCGGATGCAAGGCGTATCAAACGTCAAAGGACATCTACTTCCTTTGAACAAGATTTTGTGACATTCTTGCTTGAAAATGAGCCTCAAACATTTAAAGCAGCGATGTCTTCTTCTGATTCAACATTTTGGAAAGAGGCAGTCAATAGTGAGATTGAATCAATTTTGAACAACCATACATGGGAATTGGTTGATCTTCCTCCTGGAAATAAACCTTTAGGATCAAAATGGATTTTTAAAAGAAAAATGAAAGATGATGGCACTATTGACAAATATAAGGCAAGACTTGTGGTCAAAGGTTATAGACAAAAAGAAGGCATTGATTACTTTGACACATACTCTCCGGTAACAAGAATAACATCTATTCGGGTTCTAGTAACACTGGCGGCCGTATATGGTCTTGAAATCCATCAAATGGATGTCAAGACAGCTTTCTTAAATGGAGAATTGGAGGAAGAAATTTACATAGAACAACCTGAGGGCTTTGTGGTTCCTGGTAAAGAAAGGAAAGTGTGCAAACTTGTTAAGTCACTTTATGGACTTAAACAAGCACCCAAACAATGGCATGCGAAATTTGATCAAACAATGTTGGCAAATGGATTTAAGATTAATGAGTGTGACAAATGTGTTTACATTAAAAATACTCCAAATCATGAAGTCATTGTTTGTTTATATGTTGATGACATGTTGATAATGAGTAGAGATATTGCCGATGTAAATGCTACGAAGCGTATGCTGGCTAGCAAATTTGATATGAAAGACTTAGGAGTTGCTGATTTAATCTTAGGCATCAGAATTCATAAAACTCCACAAGGTCTAACATTATCGTAGTCTCATTATATAGAAAGAGTACTTGACAAGTTTAAGTATTTAAATTTCAATGTTGTAAAGACTCCAATTGATGTAAGTTTTGCACTTCAAAAGAATAAAGGTGAAAGTGACTCATAATTGGACTATGCACGAGTTTTGGGAAGTTTGATGTATATTATGAATTGTACACGACCAGATATAGCATGTACTATAAGCAAGCTGAGTCGATTCACGAGTAATCCCAATCAAACTCATTGGATGGCAATGAAACGAGTCTTGGGGTATTTAAAACACACCCAAGACTATGTTTTACATTATAACAAATATACCGCCGTGATCGAAGGATATAGTGATGCAAATTGGATCACCGGATCATCTGAAGTTAAATTCACGAGTGGTTATGTTTTCACAATTGGGGGTGGATCAGTGTCTTGGAAATCATCAAAACAGACATGCATCGCCCGCTCTACAATGGAATCTGAATTTATAGCTTTAGACAAGGCCGGTGAAGAAGCTGAATGGCTCCGGAATTTCTTAGAAGATATTCCATTCTGGCCCAAACCTTTGGCTCATATATGTATACATTGTGACAGTCAAGCAGCAATAGGTAGGACCGGGAGCGTAATGTACAACGGAAAATCTCGTCACATACGACGAAGACACAATACCGTTAGACAACTCCTCTCCAGTGGCGTTATCACGATTGACTATGTAAAGTCAAGAGATAACGTGGCGGATCCGCTTACAAAAGGCTTATCTAGAGAGGGAGTTAGTCGATCATCAATGGGAATGGGGTTAAGGCCGAGGACAAGTCATCATGGCGGTAACTCTACCTAGCAGACTGGAGATCCCAAGAGCTAGGTTCAAGGAGATCAAACAAAGTTGTGACTGACGGTTTAACGTTATCAAATAACTCAACCCATTCTCGGATGAAGACAATGTTCAGAAATAAGGATAAAATCTTATGGCTTGTTAATGAGTTAATAAAGCATTAAGGTTTTTTAATGATTATCTAAATCTGGCAGTGTATGACCAGATAATGTGGCTATAGGACCACATGCTTAGAAATCACCTATGTGAGTGGTAAGTGTAAGCCGCTTTAAAGGGGAATGACAGTCAAGGCCCATTCTCTACGCACTCATGAAATCAGGATGTGTTCATGGCTGAAACGAACACAACCGTGAGAACCATAAATGGTTGAGGGTTGATTATGTGACTTATGTTGTCTAGGTATACAACAAAGTTCGACAGTTCAAAGATATCAAATCTACCGATTGATCGAGTATGTCCGATATAAGTTCACTTCGAAAAGTTCAAAGGGAAACATACTTATCCAGATGCAGTCAATTCTCTCTTGTATATCACACTTGTCCGCGCTTTTATATTATAGTCATTCCCCATTCATGTGGGGGATTGTTGGGTATTGATATTGGTGAATGAGAAATGATTGGAAAGAAAAGTGGGAGTTGTCCCACATCAGTAGTGGAAAGAAAAGTGGGAGTTCCCTTTTGCTTTATAAAATAAGCATTTGTCCCACATCGATAGTGGAAAGAAAAGTTCTTCTACTTATAAGTAGAATTACTCCTTCTTGTCAGTAAAAGGGTTGAGGGGGCAAGGACCCCTCGCGCTGTCGTCGTCGCTCGCTTGGCTCGGCTTTGGCTTCGGCTCGGCTCGGCTTCGGATTCAGATTTGGATTTGGATTTGGATTTGGTCAAATGATCTGATTGATTGATAATCTTTTTGGACCAAAATTTCTTTAATTTTTAATTATTTAATTAATTATTATTTAATTAAATTAATTAACTTATCCAATCCTACCCGTTAGTAACCCTGACCCGCGACCCGGCCGGATCCGCGTGTCTGACTCGCGACCCGGTTTTTTTTCCATATTTAAATTTCCCACCAGTTTTTAGTGGCTGTTCAGAAAGGTTGCAAACCTTCAGAAACAGTACTTCCATGGCTATAAATTCGTTTGATTCCTCAGAATTTTACTTACGAATTTTCTGAACAATACAAACTTCTTCTTCTTCTGCACAAATAAATTCTGTGTGATATACTGCCGTTGAGTGGTCCGCCGCTACCTGAATTTGGAGTACTACTATTCTGGTAAGATAATCGTTCTATCTTGGGAGGGGATATTCCATCAACCTCGAGTACTGTGAGGGGAATAATTTCTTTAAGGACACACTTTGAACTAAGTTGGCTCGATTATATTCTGAAAAATTATTCTTATTTTTCAACACTGATTCTGTTTATTTTCAGTGTTTATTATTTACTGGTTTTTTGGAATACAGATTAATAACAAGTTTTAAATGCGTTCTTGTTACCTCTGGCGATCATAGAAATATCGACGTTATAGTAGCATATACAGGCTTGTGAGTAGTCTGAAAGTATATCATAAAGTTAAAATCAACCCGTCAACTAGTAATCCAGGAAATCGAAATAAGTTAAACTATTAGAAGACTAACTGAATTATCGAAAGCCATGACCCTAGATTCGATCACCATTTGATAAATCTTACAGTCTTAGTCTTAATCGTCTCAGTCACAAAAACACCCAATCATTATTTATTTCTTTCAGTCGAAGTTAGTTTCACAAAACACCTTGATTGTTACTCTCTTGGATAGTTACAAATGAGCTGGAATTAGATAAATAGTAGAAAAGTACAAGTCTCAGTATTACTTGTCGACCGCGTATACTTGCGTGTGCGTTTGGGAGCAACAATTTTTTTTGGCGACGTTGCCGGGGACTTAAATTTTTTTACTATTTTTCGAGTTTGAATTTTATACTTCCTATTCAAGTTTTTACTCTTTGGTTCGTATTGTGCATCTCAGGGAATTGCAGTATTTTATGCCAAATACTCGGAGTCAGGGAAAATCGTTGCCTGTCTTTGATCCCGAGGTCGAGAGAACCTTTCACAAAGCAAATAAACTGGCTGAAGAGGACCTTCCTGAATTGATTGAGAACATAAATATTTTAGTGAGAGAGATGGAACAACCACGAGTTCCTGTGTCGAATTTCCCTAGGCCCAACCTAGAGAATGCATCAAAGGTTATCATTCAGCCTGGTATCACAAAATATTTTGAGCTGAAAGAAGGAACAATGCGACTGATTCAGAATACGTGCCAGTATATGGGTAAGCCATCAGAAGACCCACATAAGCACTTGATGACGTTCATCAAATTGAGCAAAAAATTCCACTATCCGAATGTTTCTGATGAATATGTGAAATTAACATTATTTTCTTTCTCACCGATCGAAGAGGCAAATGAATGGTTGCAGAATGAGCCGGTTGGCTCTATTACTTCTTGGGGAATCTTATCCAACCGTTTCCTTGACAAGTTATTCCCATCCAGGATTTGTTCTCGGTCAGAAAAGGGACAAGATCTTTCATCTTATTTATTACGCCAGCAAAACACTTGATGCAACCTAAATGAATTACACTATCACAAAGAAAGAGTTATTGGCGGTTGTTTACGCCTTTGACAAATTCCGATCATATTTGGTGGGTACGAAGGTGATTGTATACACGAACCACATAGCGGTGCAATATTTATTTGCGAAAAAGGATGCTAAGCCCAGACTTATTCATGGGTATTACTGCTGCAAGAGTTCGATATTGAGATTCTTGATCGAAAGGACACGGAGAACCAAGTAGTAGATCACTTGTCCAGACTTGAGGATCGAGAACATGTTGATGAGAGTGTGGTGATTAAGGAGACCTTCCCAGATGAGCAACATTTTTCTCTTCAATCAACCGAGCTTCCATGGTAAATTTTCTAGTGAGTAAGGTGTATCCTCCTGATGCTAATCATGAGAAGAAGAAGTAAATCCTGCATGATAGCAGATTCTACATTTGGAATGAGCCTTATCTCTACAAGGTTGGCACAGATCAACTGATTCGAAGATGTATTCCAGAGGGTGAAGTAAATGATATTCATGAGAGTTGCCACCCATCGCCTTATGACGGATATCACGCTAGTGACAGAACAGCTGCAAAGGTACTGCAGTCTGGTTTCTTTTGGCCAATATTGTTCAAAGATGCTCATGAATTCGTGAAGGCATGTGATCGATGCCAAAGAACGGGAAACATCTCAAAGAGGCATGCAATGCCATTGAATAATATCTTGGAGATCGTAGTGTTTGATTATTGAGGGATAGATTTTATAAGGCCCTTCATACCATAAAAAGGGAGCATGTACATTCTCGTCGCGGTCGATTACATATCAAAATGGGTGGAAGCCATTCCGCTCCCTACCAACTATGCTAATGTGGTGGCAGTATTTCTGAAGAAGAATATTTTCACAAGGTTTGGGACCCAATGATAATCATCAACGACCAAGGTACTCACTTTTGTAACTAACTCTTCTATAAGTTATTGTTTAAATATGGGGTAAAACACAAGGTATCAACTGCTTATAATCCCCAGACGAGTGGTCTAGTGAAGGTGTCAAATAGAGAGATCAAGAGAATCCTAGAAAAGACTATGAGTGTTAGTAGAAAAGATTGGTCTCTGAAGCTTGATGATGTTGTGGGCTTATAGAATAACCTACAAAACTCCCATCAGTACATCTCTGTACAAACTAGTTTTCGGTAAAGCGTGCCATCTACCGGTTGAACTTGAGCACATAGCGTATTGGGCGATAAAAAATCTAAACTTGGACTTGGTAAAACCTGGTGAGAAGAGGATATTGTACCTGCACGAGTTGGAGGAATTTCGCTATCATGTATATGAGAATGCGAAGATGTATAAAGACCTGACGAAGAGAATCCATGATAAGTGCATTCAACATCGTGAGTCTGAGCCTGGACAGTTAGCTTTATTGTACAATTCCCGACTAAATTTGTTTGGCGGGAAATTGAAGAGTAAGTGGTCTGGGTCATTCAAGATAGTTTGGGTGACAACACATTGAGCGGTTGAGCTAAAACTGCTAGATTTCGACAAGACTTTCTTAGTGAACGGGCAGAGAGTGAAGCATTATTTTGGAGAGGTCATTAAGCGCGAGAGGACCTCTATTGAATTGGAGGAGGCTTGAGAGAGCATGTGTCGTGCTGCGAGGTTAAATCAAGTGCTTCTCAGAAGGCAATCCGAGCTTGTAATAGTAGTTTAGATTAAAAATGAGAAAAATACAAAAATATGTTATGTCACGACCTTAACTAAGGCTCTTGTTGGGAGGCAACTAACCTTTGTGTGTTATAGTGTCACGTTTGTTCATATTGCATGACTAGGAGAGAAGCGGGAATCCAAAGTAAGGAAAAATGTCAAAATATGCTCCAGGTTTGCTAGGTGCGTTGTGTATGCATTCCATACGCAACGCAAAAATAGTGAAAAATTCCCTAAACAACAAATAAACCCGCATTGGATCCGTGCCACGGATCCAACGCAGTCAGTAAAAAATGTCTAGAGAGGCAACTTTCCTACGATGGACCCGCGACACATGTTCGACGTTGGTCCATTGAAATTCCTGAAATCAGAACATCTCGTGTTGGGTCTGTGGCATGGATCTAACGCAGACAGAAACAAATTCTAGAGAGATGATTAGTTCGCGATGGACCCGCGACACGAGTCGGGTATCAGTCGAAAAAAAAAAAAATGAAATCAGACTTTTGGAATTTAAAAGGACCCGACCTACCTTCACTTCCACACTTAGAAAAAAATTGGCACACACACTCTCCCTCTCTCAAAACCCTTCCCCAAACCCTATTTCACTCCTTCATCATCTCAAGAACTCCATTAACGTCACCCATTAACATCATTAAGGTAATAACTCTTCAATCTTATTCACTAGTTTTATATTTTAATGCGGACTTAATGCGGGAAATTCACCTAGCAGAATCTCCATTTCAGAAAATCAGAGGATACCCGCGTTGGACGCCCGACGCGGATCCAATGCAGGTTGTCGGGCAGATTTCCTATTTGAATTAGCATTTGGTTTCTTAGTTTTATATTTTTACCGTAGACTATATAAACACTTTTTATTTTGTTAGAGAGGGTGTATGACATTATTCTTAGACTAGTAAGCCGTCTTATCTCAATCTTGTTGTTTTAACATTATTTCTTTCATATAACTCTAGTTTTTTTCATGAATTCTCTGTGTTCTTCGAAGCATGAGTAGCTAAACTACCATTTTCTATGGTTATGGAAAAGACGTGAAAGTTAGTTTAATGGTAGTTTTTGTGTATTAGATTTCCAATATTGGGTTGCTTATTTATTCTTGAGTTTAATTGTTTGATTAATTGACGAGTTAGTTAAACACTATCCGTGGTGCGTAAGTTGGACTTGAAAGAGTGAATTCACATACGTAATAAGAATAAATAGAGTTTGTTTATTTTTATACGTTTCGCTACTGAGGATAGAAATATACTCTTTAGCCCTACTTAGTTGGATACGGAGTTTTAAATGCGTTTTGTTACCTCTGGCGATCATAGAAATATAGACGTTATAGTAGAATCTATAGGCTTGTGAATAGTCTGAAAGTATATCACAAAGTTAAAATCAACCCGCCAACTAGTAATCCAGGAAATCAAAATAAGTAGAACTATCGGAAGACTAACTGAATTGTTGAAAGCCATGACCCTGGATTCCATCACCATTTGATAAATCTTACAGTCCTAGTCTCAATCGTCTCAGATACAAAAAACACCCAATCGTTATTTATTTCTTTCGGTTGAAGTTAGTTTCACAAAACACCTTGTCACTCTCTTGGATAGTTATAAACGAGTTTGAATTAGATAAACAATAGAAAAGTATAAGTTTTCGTGGATACGATATCTGAACTTCACAATCTTATATTACTTGTCGACCGCGTATACTTACGTGTGCGTTTGGGAGCAACATTGTTCATCTAATAGTACCATTTAAAGGAAGATAAACTGTCGTATACCAAATTGGGCTGACTTTTGGTGCATATTTGAGAACAGAAATTTAAAACTTTTTCTTGAATTGAATTAACAAAATGTCACAAGTTTCTTCCTACATTCATAAAAAAGAAGTCAATTCTTTGCTCTATGGAATCATGTTTCATGTGACATTAAAGAAGATGAACGTTCAATTTGGGAGGTAATTAGAATATATAACTTAAACATTCGGTTATGGAAAATAAAAAATGCAGTCAAACTTATCCAAAGAAAAAGAAAAAGAAAAAAACAACAAAAACTGCAGTCAATTCGAGAGGGAGAATAAAATGTATAATTTCTTATATTCGGTAAAAGACGAGTAAATATAATGATCCCAAAACCATAAATGCGGTTATGATCTACACCACAAATTTTGACCAAGAATTCTTGCATTTATTTGGGTAATAAAACTTAACTCGGCTTATTACCAAACTAGGGGTGTAAGGATATTCATCCGAATCTCCTTTATTTGAAAATTTAAATGTATATATAAGGTAAAAATTGAAAGACACGACCGTGTATATCAATTAGGAGGATTTTTTATATAATTTATCATATTTGTAGAATTCTTGTATAAGTATAATTATGATAATAGTATTGCATTAGGAAAATGCATTAGTCTTGTATTAGAAAAATGTAGATTTATTTTCCATAATTAGATATTGTATATCATGTATATATACCTCTTCATTAATGAATATAATCAAGGGATTATTCTCTTTCATGGTATCAGAAGTCTAGGGCCAAAAATCCTTCTCACCTTCCGCCGCTAGGGATGACAATGGATCGGATCTGGACTGGATCCTACTAGATCCATATCCAAATCCATTTTTCATATCTGGATCTAGATCCATCGGGTCCATAAAAATCATATCCAAATCCGGATCCATCGGATCCACCGATTCCACGGATCGGATCTGGATCCACATGTAAAAATTTTGTCTTGCTAAGAATGTAACTTTGCTAAGAATTTTTTTTTGAACTGACAAACGATTTTTACTTAGCTAACAGTTTACTGTGTTTCAATTTTGAAATGTTCATATGAGATATTTTGTTCGTTGTCTCGTTTTGATTGTGAGCTATTAATTGAAAATATTGGACAATGACAATAGTTGTGAAAAATGTTGACTAGTATTTCCACAATGCATAACTTGCATGTGCTTGGAATCTTCACAAATGAAGTGAATATAATTTTAACTACTTTTCTATGGAGATGCTAGTCATTCACTAATATAACATTGATTTTATTATCGAAGTTACCTCTTTATTTTTTAGTTTTTGAGTTAACGCGGGGATAAATTAAACTTGCAAGGATGTGCTTAGCAATTTTAAGAAAATACTTATAAAATTACATTCTAGGTTATGAATATATTTAATAAAAAATGGATCCACGGGTCGGATCTGGACCGAATACGGATCTCAAATACAAGATCCAGATCCAGATCCGATCCGTCATAAATGGATCCGAGTCCGATCCGGATCCGTCGGTTCCAAATTTTGAAGATCCATATCCTATAAAACGGATCTGAATCCACCGGATCTGGACTGGGTCCAGATCCACTGCCATCTCTATCCGCCGCTCTCTTCTCCTCTCGGGTTCCAAGTTTTCCAGCTACCGGCCGACACCTCATCTCTCCCAAATTTTTCTTCCAAATCCCTAATTCTCATATTGTTCTTTTCTCATGTCTACCTCAAAGAACATGTTTCGTCATGCTCTTGCAGTCTCCAACATCAAGAACCACATCCCTATAGTTCTTGAGATGGAAAATGTCTAATACTCGACGTGGGCGGAATTATTTAAAGTTCACGCACGCTTTCATCGAGTCCTTCATCACATCATCCTCTCGAACATATGCATGGAGAAAGTGCCTACCACCGATGACGACACTGAGTTATGGGTAACTCTTGATGCTACGGTACTCTAGTGAATTTATTCCACTATTTCTACGGACCTCTTGAGGACTTATTGAACTCGACGCCACGACGATGGACACTTGAAATAAGTTGCGTGATATATTCTAGGATAACAAAAATTCCCATGTCGTGACCCTTGAGCAGGAATTCTCCCACATCAACATGGAGGATATTTTGAATGTCTCCGCCTATTGTAAGAGGCTCAAAGAGTTATCAGATCAACTCAAGAACGTTGGCGCGCCCGTTACAAATGATCGCCTTGTTCTACAGATGGTTGCAACCCTCTCCGAGGCTTATAATGGCGTTGGGACGCTTCTTCGTCAAAGTAATCCTCTCCCGCCATTCTACCAAGCACGTTTCATGCTCACTTTGGAAGAAGCCGTCTTAGCTAAAAAGGCGGCAACCGAAACTAATTCCGCCATGATGGTAACCACGTCTGATGACCCTCACTCATTCTCGGATAATTCTAGCCAAAACCGTAACAACGATGGCGGCGAAAAGGGCCAAAATCATAAAAATGGTGGTGGTGGCGGTGGCGGCAGGCAAGGCATCTGGCCACTGAACCCATGGCAGCAAGCTTAGGCCGCGGGGCAGAGGCCTTGGGCCAATAGGCAGTCGCCCATGCCACCCTGCCCGGCACCTTCGACTTGGGCCAGGCTCAACTGGCAGCAGGCCTTCGCTGCTGCCGGCCCACGACAGTTTTGACCCCCACGGATATCGAGGCCGCGATGCATACACTTGGATTAAATTCTCTGAACGCAAATTGTTACATGGACACTAGGGCCACTTCTCATATGACATCCGCGCCATGTAATCTCTCGTCTTATTTCAATTTGAGCAAAAATCATGGCATTATTATTGGTAATGGTAATTCAATTCCTATTTGTGGTTATGGTCACACAGATTTATCTCTCCCACACCCACTTTTAGCCTTGAAAAATATCCTTCATGTTCCTCACTTAATTAAAAATTTGGTGTCTATTCGAAAATTCACAACTGATAATTGAGTTTCTGTAGACTTTGACCCTTTTGGATTTTCTGTGAAGGATTTCACGACGGGGATACCTCTAATGTGATATAATAGTCGGGGAGAACTTTATCCAATTACCACTACCACCACTTCCACGAGTCAAGCCACACCATCAACGTTTTTCGCTCTAGCGCCTTCCTTATGCCATGCACGTTTGGGTCATCTGGGGGCGTCTGTTATTTCTTTTCTTAACAATAATAAGCTTATTAAATGTAATAGTACGCGTAGTACTAATATTTGTCCTTCTTGTTCGCTTGGAAAATATGTTAAGTTACCGTTTGTAGCCTCAAATTCTAGTACCTTGTTGCCTTTTGATATTATTCATAGTGATTTGTGGACATCTCCCGTTTTAAGCTCTTTGGGCCACCACTATTATGTGTTATTTTTGGATGATTAATCTAATTTTTTGTGGACCTTTTCTTTGTCTAAAAAGTCTCAAGTTTTTTCCACATTTCTAAAGTTTAGAGCATTCGTCCATACCCAATTTGAAAGGGAAATTAAAAACATTCAATGTGATAATGGAAGGGAATTTGTTAATGGGCCGTTTCGGGAATTCTGTGATACAAATGTCATATCTTTTAGGTTTTCTTGTCTTCATACATCCTCACAAAATGGGAAAGCCGAACGAAAAATTCGTATCATTAATATTATTGTCCGAACTTTACTAGCCCATGCTTTATTACCCCCTTCTTTTTGGCATCATGTATTACAAATAACTACTTATCTCCTAGCAAAGGATTAGCATATCAATTTACCCTAAAAAATCTTTATCATAAAGACCCGTATTCTCATCTTAGGGTATTTGGGTGTTTGTGCTATCCATTTTTTCCGTCCACTACAATTAACAAATTTCAAGTCCGTTCTACCGCTTGTGTCTTTTTGGGTTATCCGTCTAATCATCGTGGTTACAAATATTTTGATTTATCTTCTAATAAAATCATAATTAGTCCATGAGTTATTTTTATGAAACTCAATTTTCGTTTGCTAAATTGTATAATTCTGTATCTCATTCTTATGATTATTTGGATGCTGGACTCTTACTGTACATCATCCATCATTTAACCGAACAATCCCGTGACCCAAATCAGCCAGCAGGCCTACTGCCTAATGGCCCAATAGTCCCAAGTCCAGCGTCAGTTTCTTGGCAAGCAGGCCCACTGCCTGCTGGCCCAAATTCGTCCATCCCGAATCCAGCGTCTCAGCCAGCAGGCCCACTCCCTGCTAGCCTAACTTCCCAATCTATCGGTCCAGTGTATCGGCTAGTAGGCCCACTGCCTGCTGGCCCAATTGCGTGTCTTCCGGGTCCAGTGTCTCGGCCAGCGGGCCCACTGCCTGCTGGCCCAAATGTCCAATCTTTAGTCCAGTCCCGAGACGGTCCCACACCGACCCTAATCCAGTCCAATTCTACTTCGAGTCTAGGGCCTGTTACTCGTAGCCAATGGGGAATTTTTTGTTACACCTCGTAAGATTAAGACGATAATTAAGAACGTCATTAAGGAAGCAAGATTCGGATATTGAATATAAGGAACGCTTACATATGTTAATACGGAAAATTAGTGTATAAACGGATGTTATCCCGAAATAATTTTTCTTTATTGTTATACACGTGACGACGAGAATTAATCCTAGTAGTTGAATATATTCCAATGGAGTTATGGACAAGTATTGTATTAAAAAAATAATTATGACATTGAGGATACGAGGCTTATGAAATTCTCGGGAATTAACAGAAGTGAGTTTGAGATTTACTAATTGAAGAACTTGGGGGCCAAAATGTAAAAAGGAAAAAATCAGATTTTTATATAACCTTACACCTACCTCTTCATCTTCTTCCTACACATAAACAAAAAACCAAACTCTCCTCTCATTCTCTCCTCTAAACTCATTCGAAAATCACCCTCCACCCATAACCAAAATTAAGGTTTTTATCTTCTCTTCCTAGACTACATTTTTCACCAAAAATTAGAAGCAAAACAACACCAAAAATAGTGGCAAAACAGCCACTGCTTGGCCGAAAACTGCCCAGAAAATTGTAATTTTTGGGATGAAATTTTGGAAGAAAAACGTGTAGGGATGATGGCTTAACATCGTAGAACACTTGCATGTCAATTGGAGTTGAAGAAGTGAACAAAAAGGAGGAGAAAAATTACAAAACAATGGGGAATCTTCGGACAAACAGTGGCAGAAAATTGCGGACTGTTTGGACGAATTTGAGGTATAAAAATTCTTCTTTCTATGATATAATTGGAATGCATGTTGTTAGAATTAAGGTAATGAATTTGTGTTAAGGAAGAATTGGAATTTAAGCATTGCATGTGACAATTTTGGGCTAGTTGCCAATTTGGGACAGATTTTGGTGTTGTTGGATTCGTTGGTTATTGTTGTTATTATTATCACTAATTGCATGATGAAATTGAAAGGAAACGTGGAGATTTAGTTGGAATTAGTTAAATGAAAGTATTAAAATCCGAAATTGGATTATAGGAATTAAGATAAGAGTTATGGAATTATGACATGTTGTGGCCAAGAACTTGTATGAAATTGTTGGACATATTGTGATGTATATGGACTGTTTTAGGGACTGTTTTGTGGTGTTATAATTCTGAAAATTTAGTCACCATTATGCATGTTTAAGTGTGGTAATTGCTAAGGTAAGTCCTAAAGGAATAAGGGTGTGGAAAGGCATAGAAAGGCTTCACATTCTACCCTCGTTGTTGTTGGAACATGGGCTGTTTTGTGGTCTATTTTTAAGGTGGATTAAGAGGCTAAATTTACATGAGAAGTGGGTGTGTAAATTCCATTTATTGTTGTCTTGGTTGTGCCCTTAATTGGTGCTTGTTTATTGATGTTATTAGCCTCGTTTAGAAGTTGTGGAAACATGTATAAACAGGGGAAGTGCTGCCCGAATTTTTATAAAATAAGAAGTCGTTATTCGATATAAAGTATGCTAGCGATCATAGAATTGACGAACGTATTACCATTATTATAGGTTGAAGTTCTAAATCGAGACGTACTCTAATATAGAGTTGATTAGTTCGTCTAAGAGGTATGTGAACTATTCCTTCTTTCTTTGGCATGATTTTTATTTAATGAAGGTACAACAGACGTACTTGATTCTTATACAGTTTAATTCCTAAAGAGGATTGTTATGAGAAGTGCCTATGATTTTTCAGCAAAGAGTTTATTATGACATTATTACAATGATTTTATTGAGAGTCAGATGATAATTTTTACTTGCATATGGTTACTCATGATATCTACTCGTGCTAAGTGTTACTACTTCACCTCACCGAGTCCCGGGCCGGGTTACGTTCGTGCACAACTTTGCATTTTTCACCGAAACCCTCAGTAAAGGGCCGGGTTACGTAGGATGGATCCATAGATGAGATATGACTTTACCGAGTCCCAGCATGGGCCGGGTTATGATATGATTCCACCGAGTCCCGCACTAGTGGGCCCGGTTACGTTACAGATAAATATATGTATATGGACAGACACTCATGTTTTCTTGACTTGACTCTCATTTTTATAAGGCAACTGACTTTTATTGTTTATGGCACAATTGGATTTGGATCCTGACTTTTATACTGATCTCATGTTTCTGTTGGCTACTTATGATCTCATATGCAGTATTTTATGTTTACATACTCAGTACATTATTTCGTACTGACCCCCCTTTCCTCGGGGGGCTGCGTTCATGCCCGCAGGTACAGGTGCTCAGTTTGGTGATCCTCCGGTTTAGGTTCCTACTCAACAGGTTGGAAAGCTCTTTTGATCCAGAGCTTTGTCATTTTGGTACCGAACCTCTTTTAGACTTATGTTTGTATTTAGGGGCACGACGGGGCCTTGTCCCGTCATATGTCGTTGTTCTTCTTATAGAGGTCTGTAGACAGTGGTGAGTTATACTTATGTAAGGGTTATAACTCTATTTTGGTCAGTCATATCATTGTACTCTATGTTGTGGGTGTTCCCGTGTATATGTTATATTATCTATTGGCAGCCTTGTCGGCTTGCCTGTATATTGTGTTGGCTAGTTGTGACTCCTCAGGAGGCAGGTACATTCGGGGGTAAAGGCAGCCTTGTCGGCTCGCCTACCCTGGCATATATTGTTATTGCAACGTTATGCTGCCGGATTTCAGACTCATTAAGGGTTAGTTGGATTATGTGTGACAGGTTAGTATAATGACGTCATTAGGGCGGTTAGTCGCGGCCCGTCGGGTCGGGTTTTGACATTTTTAAACCTAAAAGACATTTTAATCTCAATTCTAATGTCACTAAATCGCCTTTGCCACATAACCCAGTGTCTGTCCGTCATGACTCGAATTGGAAAATGATCATGGATGATGAATTTAATGCTCTTATTGAAAATAAGACGCGGGAGTTGGTGCCCTGTTCGTCTAGTGTCAATGTTTAAGAGCATGCATGTGCTCTCGAAAGCATGGCACATTCATCAGCTGGATATGAACACGGTGATATCAAGAAGACAATATACATGCATCAGCCCTTGGGTTTTAGGGACCCCAATCATCCTAATCATGTTTGTTTGCTCAAAAAGTCCTTGTATAGACTTAAATAGGCCCCATGGGCGTGGTATAAGAGGTTTGCAGATTATGTGTCTACTATTGGGTTTTCTCACAACATGTCTGATCATTCTCTGTTCATCTATCATCATGGTACTTCTTTGGCATATATTTTGTTATATGTGGATGATATTTTATTGACTGCCTCTTCTGATAAACTGCGCAAGTCTATCATGTCTCTTCTCAGTTCCAAATTTGCTATGAAAGACTTGGGGGGCTTGAGTTTTTTTTTTGGTATAACTGTCACACGTCATGCAGGTGGTCTATTTTTATCACAGAGGAAATATGCGGCTGAGATTATTGAGAGAGCTGGCATGTCATCCTGTAAGTCCTCTCCTACTCCGGTTGATACAAAAACATTGATGAGTGTTAACTCTATCACACCTTATGAGGATCCCTCCCACTATCGCAATCTTGTAGGGGCTCTTCAGTATCTTACTTTCACGAGGCTCGATATTACTTATGCAGTGTAACAGGTGTGTTTATTTATGCATGATACGAGGGAAGAGCACATGCATGCTCTTAAACGCATTATATGTTACATACATGGCACTTTTGATTATGGTTTGCATTTATATACATCATCCGTCTAGACTCTTGTGTCTTATACATATGTTGATTGGGGTGGATGTCCAGATACCAGACGTTCGACATCTGGCTATTGTATATTTCTTGGTGATAACTTGATCAACAAAATGCTAAGCTACTTTATCGCGATCCAGTGCGGAGGTCGAGTATCGAGGGGTAGCCAATGTGGTGTCTAGTCCTGCTGGCTGCGTAATCTTCTATTAAAGTTTCACTTTCCTATTCAGAAAGCTACATTGGTCTACTGTGATAATGTTAGTGCAGTCTATCTCTCTGGGAATCCGGTCCAACATCAGCGCACTAAACATATCGATATGGATATTCGCTTTGTTCGCGAAAAGGTAGCTCGTGGACAAGTATATGTCTTGCATGTCCCTTCACGGTACCAAATTGCTGACATCTTTACTAAGGGTCTTCCATTAGTTCTGTTTGAAGATTTTAGGAAAAGTCTCAGCGTACGACAACCGCCCGCTATGACTGCGGGGGTGTGAAAGACACGATATACACGGTGTTGACCGTATCTATCAATTAGGAGGATTTTGTATATAATTTACCATATTTGTAGAATTCTTGTACAAGTGTAATTATGGTAGTAGTATTGCATTAGGAAAAGATATTAGTCTTGTATTAGAAAAATGTAGATTTATTTTCCATAATTAAATATTGTATATCATGTATATATACGTCTTCATTAATGAAAATAATCAAGAGATTGTTCTCTTACAAAAATGACTTTTTATCTATATATAGTAAATGTTAAATTCCGACTTTAACTTCTTCTTGAGTACTTTATATTTTAAATCCACTTAGTAAACTTCCGGCTCCACCGCTATATGGTTGCATATGAACTTTTATCACTTAATTATGAGTAATACGTATAATTTTACCAAAACTAAGTTCATCTAACAAATCCTTTTTTAAACCAAAACTAAGTCCTCTTCTACCAATATATTGTAATTTGTAAGTAATAAACATTGATATTTTCAATAGCCATACCTGGTGTAAATCAAACATTTTAAAACTTAAAAGCTGGGAAAATCTACTTAATTTAGTACAATATTATTTGTTTATATCAGAGTAGTTGATTTGTTCAACCACTTGGTACAACATGGAAAATTATTAGACTTTTGACTAAATTGTAGGACCCAACCAACATGTTTTTCTTCCTTTGATCATTATTCTGTTTCCCACTCGAAATTTTTGACTTTAATGGAAAAAAATATCATACTAACCTGAAAATTAGTTTATGCCTATTTGGTCACATGACTCACCCCTTGACCCCCAAAAATAGGGGAAAAAAGACAATGTCTTTCAAATACTTACTTTTTTCTCTCAATAGGCAGTCAAATTAGCATAGGGCAAAGTAAAGAATTTTGTAAGGATATTTAATATTTTTTACCTATATATACTGTATAATTAGTTTTATGATTAATCATTAATGTCAACTTATCGAATTCCTTTTTTCTTTATCCGACTTGAAATCTGTAATGTGAGTAAGCTCATACATGAGACTCCATACTATATCTTACAAAATTGGGCAAAGGGTCAAAACTGTCTTGAACTATACGAGATGACATAACTTTGCCCTTCGTTAAAATGTTGGGATCAAACGTGTTCCTGCCGTTACTAAATTAGCATGAATATGCTTTATTCACTAATGGGGTGTTACTAACAAAGAATTTTTCAGATGATTTAGCCAAATGCAAACCATTACTCTCTCAAAAACACTTTTGATAAGAAATACTTTTTAAAATAAGTTGATTTTAATAGCTGGCCAAACAAGCTCTTGGGCATATTCAAGCCAATTTAACAACATCCGGGACACGTTTGACCCCAACTTATAACGAAAGCAAAATATATATGTATCATATAGTTCAAGGGCAATGTAGACACTTGCCCTTGGTGTAGCAATCAAGATCCTACTACTACTTTATTTAAACAAGAGGATAAAATGAATACTTGTATGTATGCTATTTAGTCTTGTTTATGTGCAAAACAACATGCAAAAATTAAAGAGAAGAAACCTCCATAGAATTGAAAACTGCAAGAGAGAATCAACTGATGTTGCCCATCTATTATTAGGTAAGATAAGTCACATCCAAAATTCACAATGTTATTTGTACATGTTTAAAAAGAAACATATATTTTCTCCATTCCAGAAAGATACAAATAGGGAAAGATGCAAATATTTACACCAGAATCCACTGCTAAAAATATAAGTTACCGACTCCTTGAAAAATGAGTTACAAGGTATATATATATCGTCAGGACAAAGAACTTCCCTCTAAAACACATGAATGCCAGGTGGCGTGTTTATGTTATCGAGCCAAGAAACTAACTGCTGCGAAGAAGGCCTTATTTTCGGATATTCATGCAAACAAAGGAGAGCGATTTCAAGAACCAATAACATTTCTTCCGCGTGCTGCTTGTCATATATCAAAGGATCAAAGACTTCGGTTTCCCTCTTTTGTTTCTTCATTTGAATCACCCAAGAGATTAAATCTCGGCTTGCTCTAGGTTTGCACGGATCCATCGGTCTTTTACACGTAAGAAGCTCCAAAAGAACGACACCAAAACTATACATGTCCCCTTTATAGGTAGCTATGGAAGCTTGACCATATTCAGGAGGTATATAACCTAATGTTCCAACAACATCAGTAGTCACATGAGTGTCATAAGGCAGAATAAGCCTTGCTAGACCGAAATCAGCCAAGTGAGCTTCGAAATTTTCATCGAGAAGTATGTTACTCGACTTTATATCTCGGTGCAGAATGTGAGGTTCACATGCTTGGTGCAAGTAGGCGAGTCCTCGTGCTGCACCTTGAGCAATATGAAGCCTAAGATCCCAGTCCAACAAAGCAGGCCCATCAACTTTCTCATGCAGCCAATAATCCAAGCTTCCATTCTCCATGTAGGAATAAATTAGAAGCCGGTCCCTTCTGTACTTGCAATATCCTTGAAGATGAACAAGATTCGGATGCTGAGCTCTCGAGAGCGATTCAACTTCAGCTTGGAATTCTCTTTCCATCTGCCCATAGTCACCTGAAAGGTTGGCAAAATTAGCTCATTAAAACATGACCCGCCCAATCTGTTTAAGTTTAACCCACTCATTTATTAGCTCAGCCTATCTAACAATTGGGCTGATATGTAACCCAAATTGACACAGAGAAATCTTGTCAAAATATTTTCAGAAAGGTATTTTTTTTATATGTTATATATAGTTATAATAATGAAAAAAAGTTATTTTATTAGGTACTTCAAAATTTTACAAAAGAACAAACAAAGAAATTAAAGAATTGGGCTAATAAGTAAAAACATAGCTCATTTTATTAACCCATTCCATTTTGACCCGCCTTCAGCTCAACGCACCCATTTGACACCCCTAGACTCACCTGAAAGCCGCTTGATGGCAACTTTCCTACCATCACGAAGGATGGCCTTGTAGACCAAACCGAAGCCCCCGCAACCAACAATATTTGATTGATCAAAATTGTTAGTACACTTCAAAAGGTCATCAAGACACATCTCTTTATTGTTGTTCTCCTTGTTGTTATGGAAAAATATCACCAGACTTGAGCCTAAGTCTTCCAGTTCCTTGTTAGCACCATCCATCTCCTTTTCTTGATCAACTACTTTTCGACTGCTCGCCCTCACAACAATCAAGTACATAAGAGCTAGAAGAAAAACCGTTCCAAAACCAATACCAATACCCATGCCAATGACCGTTCCTTTTCGCCTCTTTCCTTTGGCAACCGAGCCACTAGGAACTTGGCTGGCATTTTGACACGGAGTCCCATGTTCACCGCAGAGTCCCGGGTTGCCCTCAAAGCTCGAAGTTGGAAATGTCGGGAACTGGCCTCCGGTAGGAACTTCTCCCGAGAGCTTATTATAAGCGACATTGAACTTCGACAAAAAGCTGCATTGGACTAAAGAGGAAGGTATTTCACCAATTAGATCGTTATGTGATAGATCCAAAATCTCTACGCTCGCCATACCAGACAAGCTACCCGGTATGGTCCCGGATAAATTGTTGCTTTTTAGATCCAAAACATGCAACCTTTTCAGATTTCCGAATTCCGGCAAAATTGCTCCAGTGAGGAAGTTGTTACCTAGTTCCAGTGTTGGAGGGAAGCTAAAAATCTGATTGTACTGCAACCCTCGAACGCTTACGTTTCTTTTCAAGAAAAAGGGAAAATCGGGAAATGGCTCGTCCGTCGAGATTGGGCCAGAAATCAGGCTCTTCAGTGTAGTCATTTCTTTTGGAATCTCCCCCGTAAACGAATTGTTGGACAAATCCATATAGAACAAAAACTCGAAATCTCCAATCCAAGGTGGAAGTTTTCCCGTTAAACGGTTCCACGACAAGTCCAAAAGTTGAAGTTTCGAGCTACTTTTCAACCACTCGGGAACCGATCCAGTGAGCCTGCAATTGGCAATAATGAGAGCTTTCAGCTCGGTAAACTGCAGGCTCGGATCCCTAGGCAAAACTTCATCACGAAAATTCAGAGTAAGGACCAAAGTAGTCAAGTTCTTGCAGTGCTGTAAGATTCTTAAAGCAGCATCAATGTTATGCATACTGTTATTCGATACTGAAAGGTACAAGAGGCTATGAAAATTCTTGAAACTTTCCGGGATTTGTCCAATGAAATTGTTTCTAGCAAGATTGATAGTTTGCAACTTTGGACAGTTAGGAAGATTATCGGGAACCAAACCACGGAACTTGTTTGTAGCAAGATCAAGAGAAACAAGACTAATCATTGCTGAACAATTAAGCTCAATGGTACCCTCTAAAGAATTATTTCTCAAACTAAGAGAACTAAGAGTCCCAGAATTCGCCAATGAAGTTGGTATTTTACCAATGAACCTATTTGAATGAGCTGACAAATATGTTAAATTCCTTAACTTGTCAAACTCGTCTGGAATTTCCCCGGAAAATCCATTTGAACAAATATCCAAATGAACCAAGTCAGAAAGATTACCAATCTTGCTACTAACCCGACCTGAGAATCGATTTTCTTGAAGAGACAATACAGACAATCTTGGTAGGCTAAAAAGTCCATCAGGTAAACTACCAGAAAGAAGATTTGAGCCAAGACAAAAATGCTCTAATGAACCACAATTTCCAATTTTTCCTGGTAGAGTTTCATTGAAATAATTGACCCCCATTTTAATAACAGAAACTCTAGTTGAATTTTCACAAATACCCATAGGAACTAGCCCTTCAAAGGAATTATCAGAAATGTTTAAAACTTGAAGTGAAGGCAAGTTTATACTATCAACAAATAAGCCAGAGAAATCATTGTTGCTCAAGTCTAATACTTCCAATTTAGGCAAATGGAGTAGTTTAAAAGGGACAGGACCTTTGAGGAAATTGTGAGATAAATTAAGGGTTCTGAGTTGGTCCAAATTGCCTAAAGATTCAGAAAGTTTCCCATTTAGCTTTTTTTTCCCAAGTTCCAATTTCACCACCCTACCAGAATTGCAAGTAATACCCACAAAATTACAGCAATTTGTTGAATTCTTGATATCCCAGAAATCAAAAACTGTCTCAAAACTGTTAACAAAATCCTCTAAAGCTTTGAAATCTTTTGGATTACATGTAAAGTTCTGGGGATTTTGGGATTGAGCTTGTAAGCAAAACCCCCAAAACAAAAAGATCACACCAAGTTGCAACATACCCATCTTCTTAAAGGACAGCCGGTGCACAAAGCTCCCACTATGCGCGGGATTCAGGAAGGATCGGACCACACTTCTTAAAACTAAAAAAAGAATGGACTTTTTACACAATTTTTGCATCAAGATTGCTCATTTCACTCAAGATCAAAGAAAACACCACAAAAGTGATAAATGTAAGGAAAAATCAAAACTTTGAGCTAGAAGTAAGAGAAAAAATAGAATCTTGAGGTAGATAAATGATAAATAGGTAGAGAAACAAAAAGGGTATCTCTTGTTTTGTTTGTTTTTGCTTAATTATCAGTTTCTACACAATTTTGTGCATCAAGATTGTATCTTTCTCTCAGTATCAAGCTTCAAGATTCAAGAAAACACCATAAAAGTACCAATGGACATGAAATAAGAAAAGGGTACTTCACAAAAGTGATGAATGAAAGGTAAAATATGAATAAAAATCAAACCTTCGAGCTACAAGGAAGAGAAAAAATGGAAGCTTGAGGTAGAGAAACAAATAGGGCTTTCTGTTTTTGCTTTATTTGAGTTAAAAAAAACTCAAACTTCCAGTTGTGTACTTTACATATTCACACACAGTGAGAGAGCTACAAAATTTGGTATACAATTAGTATTTCTTAACAACCGGAGTATTCATGTGCTATTTTTTTCATATTGTTTTACTATAATTTAGTTATTTTCGTTATTTTTTTTTAGCCGAAAATCTTTTGAAAATAGATTCTCTACTAAATTCTTTTCAGATCTCGAGATTTTACTAGATATGTTATTGATCTCGTTGTTGAGTATATTTATTAGTAGTACTAATAATTTGTTTGAGCCATTTGGTAGTGAGAATTGGGTTGGAGTTCCACTAATTAATAAACTAATATGTGCCTTTTTCTACCACTAAGAATAAAAAAAGAAGAAAAGAATTAAGTGGTGAATTAGTGGACCAATTTGTTTTAAGACAAAATTTTAATGAAATGTATGTTGAAGGGAAAATGTTTAAGAGGGGACAAGTCTTTCTAAATTAAAAAGGTCAACATAATTTAAGGAAAATAGTTGAATTTGTTTTTGTATTTGTCATCGTTAGACTCTTGGTCCAATATTATTCATGTATTTGGAAAAGTCTCTTTTTGGTCCTTAGACTCTCAATGGTGCTTTAATATGAGAATATTTTTAAATTATTATAAATAATTTAAACATAAATATTAGACCTTTTTCTTCAAAATAAATTCATCCAGCAAGCTAGGTGCATAAGTTTTTTTACTATAAAATTATTTTTCAGTGAGGGGTATTCAAAAAAGGGAGCCGCGAATTCTTTCTTTTCTTGTAGGAAAGGTTTTCCGGCAAAAAGCTATCCGCCAACGAATCTTATCGCCATGTGAAATTCATTCATTTCATGTTGGAGCTCCATTAATATTTCAACAAATCGGGGATGATTCACTAACAATAAGAGTAGGAATATACCAAAGGTGTAACAATTTTAAATGATATAGAGACAATTTGGACTTTTCAAAAATAAATGAAGAGATTGTTCCATCAATTACTTGACTCTCCATATATCGTATTAATATTTTTCTTTTGAAACGATAAATCACTTATTTTAGACTTGTCGTGGTTGCCACTTAATAATTAAACAAAGATATTAATATAAAATTTGAGAATGCTAGTTGAGCCCAAAGGCATACTTTTTAAATCTGTACCAAAAAAAGTACTTTTATCAGAAAAGTTTTTCACATAAAAGAGCCAGCACTTTTTTTTTTATAATTCAGGTCTCCAGGTTTGCGCCTGACTATGTCCTTGAGGTAATAGCATCGGTCCTTCAACACTATTACCAGATAAATCGCGGGATGTGCTCCGGTGGCCAGTTTTCTGGGAGCGTACAACTGATTAATGAGACAAGGTCAAATTCGCCAACATGCAGAGTTTTTCGTGCTTGCGGGGAATCGAACCCACGCTGTCCCATGTCAGAGCGCCTTATAGCGCCCAGGCTTTGCCACTGGACTATGCCCCGGAGGACAGAGCCAGCACTTGTTTCCTAAGTCAGCCATCTATTTTCTTTTTTCTTTTTGGCGTATTGCTATGATGAAAATGAAATCTAAGGAGAGAAGAGTACAGTAGTATTAAAGTGGAAAATAATGTAATTAGTAGAAGTCAAAAGGTTGGTAGAAAAAATTAGAAACACTTTAACAAAGTCCAATTCGACGCTAGCTAGCTAGGCACCCTTCCTTCTTTGGCCTACTATTCCACGTATGGAGTTGGTGCGGTAGTTAATTTGCATCCCATTTTCAACCCGAAAATTTATTGATTCGACTAATTTAGATTTGTATCGCATATGATTTATTGTGAAATAAAACACTCTCTATCATGTGTTTCTTCGTCTATTCCACCATAGAAACTGGTGATAATCTCGATTTATATTTTTTTCATAATTATTTGATATTTGAAATTTATTAATCTGATAAATCTAAATTCGTATTGTGTAAGATCTATTAACGGAGAAACGCTTCATATCCCTTGCTGGTAATCTCTATTTATAGTTTTCCATTAATTATTTGATGTTCAGAACTTACTCATATGACTAATCGAAATTCGCATAGCGTGGGGCCTACTAAAGTGGAAAACTCCTTATCACAAGTTTTTTCATCCACCTTGCCGCACCCATTGGTTTTACCTGTGTTTACTTCTTTTTTTTAACTATTTGATCTTCGAAAATTACTGATTTAATTAATTTAAATTTACACCAAGTAGAAGCCATAAGGGATTTTTCCATCCACCTCACTGTACCTCTTGATGGTAACCCCTATCGTGTACTCAAGAAAATATTTGGGACTTTTCATTAATTAGATTAATATTTTTAGTTTACGTGTAGTAATCGTGTGAAAAGTACTTTTTAAAACTAATTGTTATCTTGGTAAATCATTTATGCGTTCGGATTTAGTTTAGGGTCTAGTTTTTGAGTGAACTGGGTTTTGGTTTGGTTTTATTAAGGAAACAAATCGTACGTGTTAGGATTTACATTTGGAAGAATGACTTGGAAAACAATTGTGCTTGAATTAGGTTTGATTTCCTAGACTGATATATATTTTATTCTAACTTTACAAATGATGTCAATAAAATACCTAAAACATTCTAGATGATCTATTAAAATGTAAAAAATATTGACTAAACGACCAGAAGAAAAATGGAAGACAAACAATCATAGAAATAGTATCAACTGGCCATTGTTTTTAATCTTATTTTTCAAAAATAATCATTGTCAATTTTTATATGTAACTTCGTGACAATATCCCTAAGTTTCACTTATGAGATACAAAAGTCCATAATAATGACAATTTTTAATTACAGAGATTGAAAAGTGACTATAAATTTTGTTCCAAAATATCGGTTAGCACATACATGCCCAAAAAGAAAAAGAATAAAACAAATAGATTTTCTTTTAAAAAAAAAGATCCAATAGTGTCGATTGTAGGTTGGAAATCAGATTTTTAGGTGATTTCTAGTCCCCAAAATCAACTACCATTGATTTTTAGAGTCAATATAATCATTAATTATGTTTATATAAGATATAAAAATATTAAGTTCGTAAGTGTCTATGTTCAAAGAAAGGTAATACCTTGAGTATATTTCTCATTTAATATATGTTTATCATTTACTAGTAGTCAAGCTTTTCTCTTGAAATCAAGAGATATATGAAAGCACATTTATTAAAAATGTATACATGGATATACGGTAAGGGTATGTTCACAACTAGGAAAGACTGTACAATTTTAAGAACAAAATGTTAATAGATACACATTTATTTTGGAGCTTTTCTCTTGAAATCAAGAGATATATAAAAGTACATTCATTAAAAATGTATATATGAAAAGGGTATGTTCACAACTAGGAAAGACTACAATTTAAGAACAATAAGCTAATAGATACATTTTTTTTTGGTTTCCTATTCGATGTCCGGTATCTGGATTGGAGCTCGAGTATATCCGCATTCGCACTAGGTTGAGCCCATTTCTGGAGAAGCGCTCCCTACCAAAAATTTTACATACCCAGGACTCGAATCTGAGACCTCCGATTAAGGGAGGAACAACATCATCCACTATGATAAGAATCTAGGTTAGCTGAAATCTAAATGAAGAAGGAAGAACATTAGAGAGAGGAAGGAGCAATTGTGGAAAATATCTTTCTCATATTAGATTGGAATGAATCAATCTCCATAAATCAACTACAATGTGTATTTATACACTACTTCCAACTGGTGACAGAGTAAGGGTACAAATATCACTCTAACTAACTCTTAATTACACATTAACTGAACTAACTAACTCTTAACAACCTACTAATTACATTAGCTTGCACTATGGAGTTTCTCCTAGCTCAACACTCCCCCTCAAGCTGATGGCTTGAAGAGGTCTTGTACTCCCAACTTGTCCAGTAACTGATTGTGTTGAAACTTCCCCAAGCTCTTTGTGAGTAGATCAGCTAGTTGTTCCTTAGTATAAACATGATTTGTTCTCACTATGATTTGATTGATTCTTTCTCTCAAAAAGTGACAGTCAATATCTATGTATTTGGTTCATTCATGGAATATTGGATTTGCAGCTATCTGTATTATAACTTTACTATCACACATAAGCTCAATTGATTGCTTTATCTGAACTCCAATCTCATTGAACAATCTTATCATCCAAGTTAGCTCAGTAGTGCAAGAAGCCATACTTCTAAACTTAGCTTCTGCTGAACTTCTTGAAATAGTCTCTTGTTTTTTTTTTATTTCTAGGATATTAGAGGACCTCCAAATTTCACTAAGTAACCAGTTACAGATCTTCTAGTCTGCAAGCAAGCACCCCAGTCATTGTCACAATATGCAATAAGTTGATTTGAACTCTTAGTAAGCATGAACAAGCCTAGTCCAGGAGTGCCCTTGGCATATCTCACTACTCTCAGTGTTGGTCCATATGTGACACCTTGGGGCTATGCATAAATTGACTTAACATTTGAACAGAGAAAGCTAAGTCTGGTCTGGTCATGGTGAGGTATAATAACATTTCCACCAGTCTCTGATAAACACCAGGTTCCTTTAAAACTTCATCACTGTCAGCAACTTCATTTGGAATACAATGATCATAGTTTACAGAGGTTAGCTTTTGATTTATTTCAAGTGGACTTCCAACAGGTTTTGCTCCACTCATGCCTGCTTCTTTTATCAACTCTAAGGCATATTTTCTCTGGCACGTCACAATACCTTTCTTTGATCTAGCTACTTCAATTCCCATAAAGAACTTGATCTTCCCTAATGTTTAACCAACTCACTACTATTTTCTGTCACCAACAGATCATCTACATAAACCAGAATCATAACCAACTCATCCCCTGATATATTGGTGAATAAAGAATAGTCATAGTGACTTTGTACAAAGAATATTTCAATCAGTGTAAATCAATCAATTTATTGTTCCACTACCTGGGGGCTTGTTTAAGCCCATACAAAGATTTATGGAGTTTACATACCTTCAGATTCTTCCCCTGGCAAACCCTTCTGGGATATGTATATACACTTCCTCAAGAAGATCATCATTGAGGAAGGCATTATGCACATCCATTTGGTAGATTATCCACTTATTTGAAGCAGCAAAAGCAATAATGGATCTAATCGTCACCATTTTAGCAACTGATGAAAAGGCCTCTAAGTAGTCCAAGCCAGCTTACTGACTGTAGTCTTTAGCCACCAGTCTAATTTTATACCTCTCAACCTCTTTTGAGGACTTGTACTTGACTTTATAAACCCACTTGTACCCAATAGGAGACTTACCAGGTGGTAGATCCACAATAGACAAAGTCTTATTATACTATAGGGCATCAATTTACAGTTGCATAGAATTTAACCACTTGAGATCATTCACAGCCTCTTTGTAATATGTAGGTTCAACAATGAAAGAATAGACAAACAAAGCATATTGATAGGAGAGACTGAGATTAGAATAAGTGACATAGGAAGACATAGGATATGCACAAGAGGAACTGGAAGGAACATGAGGTGTAAAATAGTCTTTCAGACAAGAAGGATTATGCTTGGATCTAGAGGATTTTCTAGGTGAGATAGGTGGTGGTGGAACTGGAGTTGGATGCTTAGGTTGTGGTGAGAGTGGTCAATTTTCAGCAAATACGCGATAAAGGAATAGAAGTTGTGGACTCTGGTGTGGGAACACGAGCAGGTGAATTTTTAAGTGAAGGAAATGAATGTTCCTCCTGAGTAGAAGACTCGGAAGAGGGATGAGATATAGGAAGACAAGTCTTGTACTGAAAATAGAGAAGTCCCGGCTGACTTCATGTGAAGGAAAGGGAAAACATCCTCTTCAAATACTATATTTCTGCTGACAAAGAAGGACTTAGAGTGTATATCATAGATGTTATACCCCTTTTGAGTTGGGGAATATCCTATGAATACACCTGGAATGGCTCTAGCAGCAAATTTATCATGAGTTCTAGTAGGAGAAACATAACTAAGATAACCAAAAACTCTTAAGTGTGACAATGGTGGTGGATGTTTGTAGAGTAGTTCAAAGGGAGATTTGAAGTGTAGTTACTGAGATGGTATTTTATTCAGTAAGTAAACAGTTGTAGTGACACATTCTCCCCAAAACCTTAAGGAAATACCAACTTGAAATCTTAAGGATCTAGCAATAGTCAAGATGGTTCTATGTCTTCTCTCAACTACACCATTTTGTTGTGGTGTATAAACACATGATGTCTGATGTAAAATACCAAGAATATAAACTAAGGCTAAGAATTCAGCACCAAAAAATTCACAGTCATTATTCCAAACTCATTTGTGAGGTAGTTGACAGTCTCGTGCACCCATATACAAGGATATGAATCATATAACTGATTGGAATCATAGTGCACCCATATACAAGGAGCGATATGCGCAGGTCACATGCAGTTCAATATTTTGTACACACTACAACTAACTTGATATCGGCCTACAAAGCAGATCAGTTGAACTAAGGTTCACTCGTGATTCTGGAAATGATCAATAGAAGGCATTAAGTTGGATATGACGATATCTGAAATATTCATTTATCTACGGATTATGGTATTCTGGATGTCCAGCGGTTCTGGGAGAACATAGTGATGCAAACTGAACATCAGATATGAAGAACACCAAAGCTACAAGTAAATGTGTAAGGTGGGTCTTGGAAAATCCTCTAAGAAAACTTGCATTGGTTGATTCATGATGGAATCGGAGTTTATCGCTTTAAACAAAGCATGAAAAAAGTTGAGCAACTTCACGAATCCTTAGAGGACGTCCCTTATTGGGAGAAACCCGTGCCTTCGACAGTTATACACTGCGGCTAGTCGATCGGCTTTAGGAAGGGCACGAATGACGGTGTCTGAACATATCTGTCGGATCTGTCGGAGACATAAGACCGTATGATAGTTGATCATCTAGGGTGTCACTTCCTTGATTACTAATCAAAGAATATAGCGGACCCTTAACTAAGGGACTACCCGAAGATCAAAAATTCTGCCTGTCTAGGGGAATGGGCTTAAAATCCAAACAATACGAACTTTTGTTGTGGTAACCCAACCATATTGACTGGAGATCCCAAGAATTTAGTTCAATGGAAAAACTAAGCTGCAAAAGGTTCAGTTGAGCACTTCGGTGGAAGCAAGAGCACTTCGGACGATGATTTATGTAAGGAAACATGAATCAAAAGTTATTTTCGCGATAGACATTAAAGTGCTACCTGCATGGTGGGTAAAGGTTAAGCTTCCAAACCTTTAACTATCATCAAACGATTGAAGTTAAGATTGGAGAAACTTTTAATGATTCCTAACACTTGTGAAGTGGGGTATAACAGAATACCTTGTAGGAGATCATATATTTAAGTGCGAGGACAAGCCGCCTTAAATTAACGCACTTAAAAAACCAAGTGTGTCCACGGCTACAACGGACAGAACAATAAGAAGAAAATGAATAAGAGAAGTTATTGTGTTGGTATCATTGTCTTGGCTTACACTAAACACTGACGGTTCAAGACATCACGTTCACCGCGCAGTAAGTAATTCCGGTAGTATTCAACTAGGGAAGGTTCAAAGCAGAAGCTACCTCTCCTGATGCAATATCTTTTCGCTGAAAGATTGCTGAAAGTAGGCACCTTGTGTGTGCACCAAAATCTCTTTCAATAGGGGATTGTTGGAAATTTGCCTTTGGTGGGGAGGTTGCATCCATCCATATTTAATGACTTAAACACTAGGGTTCCACATGTTGGAGGCTTTGTTTCTTCACACATGCATAATCTACTAAGTGAGTAGATGACCGTAGGGCTAAAGATCGTCAAATTTCGTTAAGAAATGAAAGAGATATTGGTCCACGAAGTAAGGTGTTTGAGACATGGAAATATGGTGTGAGACAAATCTACAACATCGGTGGGAAAAGGAATAATTGTTCTCTTTATAAGCCTAAAAATGGATAAGGGTTTGGAACCCCAATGGGTAACTCATGTGTTTGAAGGAGGGAGGACCTAGGTATGCTTGGGTTCGAGGCTAGCACCACATGCGCGCCGCCGCCGCCCGTCCCGTCCCGTCCCGTCTGGGTCGTGGGCTTCTGGGCTTTTTCTGACATTATCATTATCTTTTGGACCCCAAACTGTGTAATATTTACTACAAAACATTTCTGGCCATGAATACCCATGATTACATCAGTTAATTACCCTCTTAATCACCTCTCCTTCTCCAAAACACTATATAAACTTCTGAAACAGATTTGAGGTAGAGAATATAGAAGAAAAAAAAGAGGACAAAAACAAGAGAAAATCTGTCCAAAAGTGAGCAACAAAAACAGAAACTCTTCCTTCTTTTTTTTTCTAAATCAGCAAGTCGTTTCGTGTTCGTTTTCTTCGTCAGAATCAACCTATTTGCTTTGTAGTGTTGATTAGTTGTTATTTTATCTTGGGAGACTATTGCTCGCTAACGTAAAAGCATATATACGGGGCAATCTTGTCTTAAAGACAGAGAGTCATCTCTTGACTCAGCCACAGTTGTAACAATCCAGATTTAGTGTTTCTTGATTTCAGGTTATCAAGATTCAAGACTCAACAAGCTTGCGGCAGTTCTGAATATTGACTGTTTGTGACCTTTCGAAGCACTTGTAATATTTATTTATTTCCCGTACTGCAATTATATCCAACAGATAGTTGATTTACGAATGACTGTATTTCGGCTATTTTTTAAAATAAATTTACTACACAACCATTAATTTAGAACCCTGGTTATTCAACTTAATTTACGTTTATCCAGCATATTTTTGATAGCTTTCACTTGTCCTAATTTGGTAATTTGGAGAAATTAAATTAAATATTGTATGTAGTATGTTCACTATATTTTGAGTTTTCACTATGCAAGGTCATTCTCACATTGGCACCGATATTGTTTAACAGTGGATAATTTATTTAAATCCTAAACAAGATCTTGAGATGAAATGGAAGAAGTTCCTAATCTTCGACATTATTTATTAGATAAACTTAAAAATAATTACATTTGACTTAACATGAATTCAACTTAAATGGAATAGTGAGGATATGTATAGCCGATCATATAACTTATTCAGAATTAAGGCATAGTTATTAAATTTTTTATTTAACGTTATTTGTACATAATTTACTGATCCAATTAATTTAGATTCTCATTGCGTATTGTTCATCTAGGGAAACCCTTTCTATATAATAGGATTTTCTTCAATTTAAGCGCTCATACTTCTATTTAAGGATGAAAAAGTCCTATTCAATTCATCGCACAACCGTTAGCGATGTTTGTCACGTTATATATTTTAATTAAGAATAAATGTGCCAAATCTAAGCTCATCAACCTAGTGATGCACAGCACTCTATCCACTGGGACCATGCTGAGGATTAAAAGTCATAATCCACATTAAAAAATGGGAATGACATTATTTGTCCTTAAACATAACTTTAATTCTAGTTAATTAATAGTGGGTGATCAATTGCTCTCCATATGGAGCATAGAAAAAGATTAAGTGCTTTACGTTGTACGAGATAAATTAAACTCCAAAAGGTGCACTAAACTCTAAATGCTCTCAAAAACAAAAATCAAAATAGAGGGATATGCTTATTATACTGTGTGTAGTACGTGATAATTTGACTTGGGTTACATTTATTAGTACGAGTTTTAAGATCTCACATGGATTATGCACCAACTTTTGAGAATCATGCTTACTTCTTTTTTTTCTTTGGGGGGGGGGGGTATTTTATTAATTGAATATATAGGTAAGGTAAAATATTGGAGGAAGAGGATCTCCATAAATCTATATCATGGAAGGCTATGCAAAATTTTATTTATTTTCAATGGCTTGCATATGCAGAGCTTAATTATTACACGAGCAACAATGAAACTAGGAATTTCATTGAGGATTTTTAAATTATCACAAACTTTTAAAGTAGATACTACTCCATCTAATATTTCATTTGAAGGAAAACCGTGGAATAATGGTAAAATTATCTTCGTGTGATTTATAAATTACGTGGTTGATCGGTGAAATCAACTATTGATGCTTATGTTAGGATAGATTTCCTACATCATACTTTTTAGGGTGCGGCTCTTCTCCAGACTTTGATGCACTGTTTTCTTATGATTTTGAAGGTAATACTTGCAATAAATATTCTGGAAAATTGGAATTATTTATTAAAAAATTGGAGTTTTTATTTTAAAATCCATTTTTGCAGATTTCTTTTAAAATTAATCCACATTTAAAAAAAATATTTTTAGGACACTTTATTTTTTTTAAAATACTTTACAGAATTTTTAATTAAAAAATCTAATTTTTCAGAATATTTATTTTTAAAAAAAAGATATTTTTGAATACTTTGCTAACGGTAGATGTATATTTGGCCCCAGCTTATAACGGGAGGAGTATATTTGATTACTTTCGCTAACATAGGACAAAATTGACTAAAAAAAATAAAATAAAATGGTATATTTGACCCTTTTCCCTTTAATTTATGATAAACATCATATTCAGCTTTTGTTCTATCTCAGCAATTTTGTGTCTTCAAGTGAAAATAGGCTTTTTCTACATATTTTTGCCTTAACTGTGGAATCTGCCTTTCTGTTTACTGCACCTTTGGGAGTAAGGTTTCTATGCCATATTTCAAGGGTAAGAGTGTTGGAAATTTACTAATATGGAATTAAGTATATTCCATTATTTATGACTCAAATAATTGGGGTCCCGCACGTCGAAAACGTCGTTTCCACACACGTGTACGCGAAGTGCCAAGTGTCGCAAATTTCATTAGTGAAAGAGATATTGGTACGTATGTAATACGTTTGAGACATAGAATGATGGACGGTTATTGGCCAAATGACAAAGTATTCCATGTTGGTAAACGAAGGAAGAAGTGTAAGATGAAACGAGTCGGAAATCGCCGAGGCGTTAATTGGGTGGCCAATCACTGGAGCCGCGGCGCTAATTCACAGAGTCGTGGCACTTCGGAGGAAGCATGCTGCGATGGGAAGTTGGAAAGTTCTGACATTTGGGCTGGTTTTGGAGCATTCAATCTCCATTACTTGGCACATGAATTCAGCCATTATTTGGCTGAATGTAACCCCTCTCAATAAGTGTCATTACATGGCTATTGAAAGTCATTAGTTGGTTAGTTGAAGGGACATCTCACTACACTATAAATTGAGGCATTTGGCTCAATTGTTGAAGACGACACAACACTTAGAAATATTTACAGAATTTCTGATTTCATCTTCTTCCTCTCTAGCAAGTCTACTACACTCAAAGTTCTTCAAGAATAACACTTGAGTTTTCTTTGCTCAATTGTTAAGTTGTTGTTGTATCTTGGGAGACTATTGCCCGACAACGTAAAAGGAGATATACGGGGCAATCTTGTCTTAAAGACAGAGTGTCATCACCCGACTTAGCAAATCACACAAGGAGTTTGTTCCATTCTTGATTTCCAGTTTTATTGTAATCTTTAGTTTATCCTTTCTAGCTATTGTAATATTTACTTACTTCCCGTTCCCTGCAATTGTTGTATCCCCCAATTTTAAGACAAGATTTGTTGTAAGTACTTAGAAAGATGACTGGAAGAGAATAACTCGCTTCTGATTCTGTTGTTGCTGCTACCCAAGGCAACCCCTCTGCCTTCCCCACTGCTCAAGGCACACCGAATGCCTTTCCGGTTGCTCAAGGCTCAACAAACGCCTTTTCTGTTACTCAATGGAACGCTCCAGTTCCTCCACCAGAACGCCTAGAAAAGTTCATGGACTCTAATTTCAAGAGATGACAACAGAAGATGCTCTTTTATCTGACTGTTATGGGAATGACTCGTTTCCTAACAGAAGATCCTCCACAAACTGGAGATGAAATGGACCCTTCGCCTACTGAAATGGTTGAAGGGGGCCAAGGTATCCATGTCATTAATGGCATGAAGATGGTTCTTGATGCATGGAGTCATAGTGATTTCATGTGTAAGAACTATATCTTGAACTGCTTGTCAGACCCTATCTACACGGTGTATTGCACCGTTGGCACGGCCAAAGAGTTATGGGAGAAGCTGCAAAAGAAGTACAACGCACAAGATGTAGGTACTAAGAAATTCATTGTTGGGAAATTCCTGAAATTTTAAATGGTGGATAGTAAAACAGTAATGTCCCAAGTCCAGGAATTCCAAATGATTCTACATCACCTGGATTTGGAAGGTATGAAACCAAATGAGCAGTTTTTGGTTGCATCGATGATTGAAAAGTTACCTCCCTCGTGGAATGAGTTTATGAGTTACTTGAAACTCAAAACAAAGGAGATGGTCTTTGAAGAACTTATTATCAAACTCCAGATTCAGGAAGATAATAAGAAGGCCTTGCCTAGGGGTAAACAACCCGCTGAGGCAAAGGCAAATCTGGCCAAGGCCAAAGGGAACCCAAGCAAGAAGCACAAGTTCTAGAAAGACGGCAAGACCTAAGCAGTAGAGAAGTTCAAAGGAAACTGTCACCACTGTAAGAAACCTGGTCATATGACCAAGGACTGCCGCAAGCTCAAGACCGAGCAACAAGAGAAGGCTAAGGCTAAGGGCAAGGCATAAGTTAACGTCGTCAAAGACATGTTTCTGGACGACATGATTGAGGAGTTCTCAGCGGTGGTGCTTGAAGCAAACCTTATTGAGAATCCTATGTAATGGTGGATGGACACAGATGCTACAAGACACATCTATTCCAATAGAGATGTCTTCTCCACTTATACACCAGTTACTAACAAGAAGTTGTTCATGGGTAACAACGATTCCTCTGACGTGTTGGGGGTAGGAAAAATAGTCCTAAAGATGACTTCTGGAAAGGAGCTTACTCTGAAAGAGGTGATGCATGTTCCTGAGATTAGGAGAAATTTAATTATTTATTGGTTAATGCTGGTTTTAGGCTAGTGTTTGAGTCCAATAAATTTGTAATCACCAAGAATGGAACGTTTGTGGGAAGGGGCTTCGTTTGTGAAGGCCTCTTCAAAGTTAATGCCATGTCTATAATACGTATAAGCAATAATATTGAAGTTTCTTCTTACTTGCTTGAGTCATCTAATTTATGGCATCATCTATTAGGATATGTTAACTACAAGTCCATCCAAAGGTTGGTAAAGTTGGAGTTATTGTCGTCTATCGACGTAAACCCTCAACATAAGTGTGAGGTGTGCGTAGAGGCAAAACTCACAAAGCTTCATTTTCGATCCGTCGAAAGGAATACCGCTGCTCTAGAACTTATTCACAAAGACATATGTGATTTGAAGTTTGCACAAACTAGGGGAAAGAAGTACTTTGTGACATTCATTGATGATAGCACAAGGTATTGTTACCTTTACTTGTTGAAAAGTAAAGATGAAGCCTTTGAAGCGTTCCGACGTTACAAAGCAGAAGTTGAGAACCAACTAGGCATGCGGATTAAATTCATTCGTAGCAATAGAGGGGGAGAATATATAGCGCCGTTTGAGGGATATTGTGCCGAATCGGGCATTGTTCATCAAACGACGGCTCCATACTCACCTCAGTCGAACGGTGTGGCAGAATGTAAGAACCGCACATTGAAGGAAATGATGAATGTCTTGCTCATCAATTTCGATCTTCCCCAAAACATGTGGGGAGAAGTCGTCCTTACCGCTAATACGATTCTTAACATAGTCCCACATAAGGGTAATGACAAAACTCCATATGAATCATGGAAGGGAAAGAAACTCACCTATAAATATTTAAAGGTGTGGGGTTGTTAGGCAAAGGTTGAAGTACCCAAGCCAAAGCAGGTCAAGATTGGACCTAAGACTGTAGATTGCATTTTCACCGGATATGCAATTAACAGTAGTGCTTATCGCTTCTTAGTGCATAAGTCAGATATTCCAGATATCCACGGGGGTACAATCATGGAATCAAGGAATGCTCAATTCTTTGAAGATACCTTTCCTAGAAAGGAAAAAGACATAACCTCTCGCAAATGAAGTTATGAACAAAGCTCTAAGGAACCGGGAGTCATTGACTGCCCGGATCTAGATGGTTCAGATCTAGTGGACTTCGAAGTGACTGAATATCCAAAATCTAGTGTTCCAAATTCTTAGAACTTAGAGACTCCAGAGATGGAACCAAGGCGAAGTAAAAAGGCCAGGAAGAATAAATCATTCGGTCCTGACTTTGTAGCGTATATGGTTGATGACGAACCAAGGACAATTGCTGAAGCATTGTCAACTCCAGAGGCACCGCTCTGGAAAGAAGCTATTGAGAGTGAAATAGACTTCATCCTGCATAACCATACTTGGGAGTTGGTTGATCTTCCTCCGGGAAATAAACTGCTGGGTTGTAAGTGGATACTCAAACAGAAGTATAAAGCAGATGTGTCTATAGATAAGTACAAGGCCAGGTTGGTAGTTAAGGGCTATCGACAGAAGGAATGCCTTGACTATTTTGACACGTACTCCCCAATGTCTAGGATGACGTCCATACGAGTATTCATTGCGATCACATTCCAATTCAAGGGGTTGGCCACACTACCCCACCACCGCATCCCCATTTCTCTTTAAATAACGTTCTATATGCCCCACGCATTATCAAGAACCTAATTTCAGTTAGAAAATTTGCTATAGATAATTCTGTCTCAATTAATTTTGAGCCGTTTGGGTTTTCTATAATGGACCTACGTACTGGAAAACTCCTTACACGATGCAATAGTGAAGGGGGCCTCTATCCTTTCCTATCCACATCCGCTGCCAGTGTCACCCCTCATACATCTCTAACTGCCCAAGTCTCTCCTCCCACAGCCTTAGCAAACACGTTCGCCTTTTATAATGATTTACCCTCTAAAGTTCAAGTCTGAATTATATACCAAGTTTCTTGAGTTTCATAACTTTATCAAAACACAATTTGAAAAATCCATAAAATCATTTCAATGTGATAACGGTAATGAGTTTAATAATTCCGCGTTTCATAATTTTTTCACCAATAATGGCATGATCTTCCGTTTCTCCTGTCCCCACACCTCACACCAAAATGAAAAAGTCGAACAAATCATCTGTATTATCAACAACATGATCCGTACCTTTCTTTTCCATGTCTCTCTCCCATCGTTCTGGGTCTATGCAGTCAAAATGGTAGAGTATATCCTTAATATTTTATCTACCAGTACTCTTCACAACGAAAACCCCACCGAAATACTCTACCATCGGATTCCCTTATATGACCACCTTAGAATTTTCGGCTGCCTGTGCTACCCGAACCTTGCCTCCACTACCCCTCATAAATTAGCACCCGTACCACCCCGTGTGTCTTCGTAGGTATTCCTTCTAATCATAGGGGCTATTTGTGTTATGACTTGTACACTCATAAAATTCACATCTCTCGCCACGTCACGTTTGACGAGACCACATTCCCATTTTCGAACATCCAAAAATTCCGAAAATCGGACTATACCTTCATTGACGAGTCCGACATCTCCTCCGTCATCCTCAGGGAACTGTGCCAATCAGACTTCACCAGTTCAAATCTGCCACCCACTGCCACATCACCATCGATTGCCACCACCGCCGGCAATCGGCCCCCCATCTATGTACCTTCACACACTTCCACCACCACAGGGTCACCTCCAGCATCTCTGCCGTCTTTTCGGTCTCTGTCTTCGTCACCGCCGATTGCCACCACCACCGGCAATCGACCCCCCATCTATGTACCTTCACCGATACCCCTCCCCGTCGTTGTAGCGTCTCCACATCAACACCTCCATGCCGCATCCACTCCAACCACCGACAACCTACCTAGCAGCCCTGACTTATCACCGACCAACCCGAAATCCGGTCCATTTCCACCTCCGACACAATATCCCACATTCACATCCTCAGCTAGCCTCGATTCACCGACACCAATAACAAAATTCCTCACAGCCACTACACGTGTCATCGACCCACCCGAATCGCCGACAACACCACAACTACCAATCCCCAGTTAACCACTCTACCCCAAATCCCTATTTCGCACACCCTCACTGCACCAAACCAATCTACAAACCAGAATAGTTCACCCGACGCGACAACCCGCAACCATACCCAAACATCACCCCCACACCATATGGAAACCCGTGCCCAACACGGGATTTTCAAACTCAAAGTCCAATTTAACATGTCTACCATGTGGGAGGAGTTTAATGCGTTAACGAAACAACATACTTGGGATTTGGTTCCTCGATCGGAGGGGGTGAATGTGATCTGATGCATGTGGCTTTTTCGTTACAAGTACAGAGACATTGGTGACTTAGAAAGATATAAGGCAAGACTTGTGGAAAATGGTACTAATCAGCAAGCGATCATTGATTGTGGTGAGACATTCAGTTCGGTTGTTAAACCGGCCACTATTCGTACAGTCCTGAGCATCGATATGGGTAAACATTGGCCGATTCATCAGCTTGATGTAAAAATGTCTTTCTACACGGGGATTTAAAAGAAACTATCTACATGCACCAGCCTCCCGATTTTCTCCATTCAGCTGCCGTCTCCGTAAGTCACTTTATGGTCTGAAACAGGCCCCTCGAGCGTGGTATGATCGCTTTGCACAGTACATTATACAAATTGGGTTTACATAGAGGTATTATCTGTTTACTTTCTATAGAGGCAGTAACACTGCTTATTTATTGTTATATGTGGATGATATTGTTCTTACTGCTTCTTTCGCTGTGTTGAAAAATGAGATAATTGCACTGCTCAAAACCGAATTTGCTATGACTGACTTGGGGAAGTTGAGCTTTTTTTGTGGATTTCAGTGACTAGATCTGCATATACTATGCTTCTTTGTCAGCGTAAGTATGCAGAGGAGATTGTGTATAGGGCTAAAGTGGTAAATTGCAAGATCATGTCTACTCCAGTTGACTCTAAATCAAAGCTCAGTGCTTTGGATGGTAATCCAGTGTCAGATCCCACTCTATACATGAGTCTTGCTGGAGCACTACAGTACCTTACTTTCACCAGACCTGATATTGCTTATGTTTTTCAACAGGTATGCTTATTCATGCATGCCCCTAGAGAGCCTCATTTTACTGCCCTCAAACGTATCATTCGATATGTTAAGGGCACACTTGATTATGGATTGCATCTCTACCCCTCAGCACCGACCAGGTTGTTATCATACAAGGGTGTTGATTGGACAGGCTGTCCGGACACGCGACGATCCACCTCAGGCTATTGTGTGTTCTTAGGGGATAACCTCATTTCTTGGTCAGGCAAGAGACAAGCCACATTATCCTGTTCGAGTGTAGAAGCAGAATACAGAGGTGTTGCTAATGTTGTTGCTGAGATCTGCTGGCTCCGAAACCTTCTTTTGGAGCTTCCGTGTCCATTCCGTAAGGCGTCTTTGGCCTATTGTGATAACATATCCGCTATATATCTATCTCATAATCCGGTTCAGCATCAGCGAATCAAGCACATTGAGATGGACATCCACTTTGTTCGTGAGAAGGTTGCTCTCGGTCATGTCAAGGTATTGCATGTGTCTTCTTCATATCAGTATGCAGATATATTCTCAAAGGTCCTTCCTAGACAACTCTTCCTAGACTTCAGATCTAGTCTTCGCGTCCGGCCTACTCCAGCTCCGACTGAGGGGGTGTATTAGCAAGTGTACCATGTTTATATTTACCATATTTAGTGTTATGTAATTATGGCAAAATTAGGATCCCTTGTTGTATAAGGATTCTACATTGTACACCTATATATATTTTGTATTAATGAGAAAGGCTCCCAAGGGAGATTAATACAGTCTTACAAAACTTATATTAACAACTAATTCTTTTTAATTTTTTCTCTTCCCCATCTCAACTCTGTATATTGACAAGACTAGATTGATGTGTTATTTGTAGAATTTACTGATTAATATGGTTTTAAAGAATGACAATTATTGTCCATCTCTTTTGCAGAGTAATTTGCTCAGAGACTGCCATGGCAACTGAAGATCTACTTTTAGCTTTGGTAGATAAATGCCTCAAACGTGATTTGATTATTGGAGTACAAGTAATTCTTAGTGCTTTTTTTTTCTTTCTGACAAGGTAATTCTTAGTCTTTTTCCTATCTCTAACAGTCTGGAGAGGTCCACTCCTCATGTTAGTTCTGCCAGCTTTTTACATGCTTTTGGCCTAAACCACATTTTTCCATTTTAATTTCTGCGCATACTTGCTAATATTGTACAACACATTAGACTTTTTCATATCTAGCTTTTTCTCTATTTAGTACCAAAGTCATTTTAATGATTGGACGAGATATCTGGCTTTGGATTTTTCATGTAATTGACAGGTTCTGATATGTCTGTCAAAGATCTTAAAAGAGAATGAGCAAGGTCTTGAAGATGAGATTATCTGCTTGCCATCTATTTGCTTTCCTGATGGCTTGTCATGTAACAAAAGTTTTTTGGAGATGCCAATTCAATGTTTTGCAAGTTTCTTGGATTTTTCGTATAAAAATGAGGTTTTCAACCTTCGTTTTACCTATGTTGTGTTGGAAGCAAAATCTAGCATGCAAGTTTACATAAAGAAAAAAGGGGGAAAGGAATCAAAGTTGCTCATATACTACTACTATTAAGTAATACTAACTTTTTCCTCTGTCATAATTTGGGTCTAATATATAATCACCATTAGAGTTGCGTTAATACGAGGCAATTTGCCAACATCAAATGTATAAATGGACCGAAGGTATATAACAAAGAGTAAATTGAACAATTTCAAATAGTATAGAAATGGTACTTTGCTCAAATTAGTTAGCAGAACATTGTTTCAGTCCATTTGCACGTTGGGTTAAAAAGACTCCAAACTCCTAGCATTGATGAATGGCTGTTTTGAAGATCAACTCTTTATGAAGATCCACCATGAGGACCGGGCTAGACAACTCTGCATACTTTGGGGATTCTTGTGTAATGGATGATATGTAGAGGAGTACTTGGTGCTATATATTAGTAACATTCATTTGAATGAAGAAATGAACCCAAAGTTGCATTAGGTGTCCCTGCACATTTGAGTACATGAACTGCCAAACACACAAATTGTTGGAATACCTGTTAATAGCATTTATTTCTCACTTGTTTCAGTTCATTTTACACTCTTACTATGTGCTTAGGAACTCTTTTCTCATGCCTATCTACTTCCCTTTTGGGGGGAAAGGCCAAGTATATCCCTCAACTATACAAAACAGAACAACTTTGTCCTCCGTTACGTTTTTTTTTACTAAAATGGTCCTCATCGTCAGCAAAGTAGAGCACTTATGCCCCTCAGTCTGTTGGTGGTGAGGGGCACAAGTGTTCCACTTGGCTGACAGCAAGGACCATTTTAGTCCAAAACGTAACGGAGGTCAAAGTCGTTCTATTTCAAACAGTTCATAAGCAAACTTAGCCCTTTTACCCATTTTCCGCATTTTGTCCTTGTGTTCAAAAGTTCAAATTATCAATGCAGAAAACTGTGCTTGACTACAACACAGCTATAGCTAGATCATCTGTGTCTTATCAATCATGTTAAACCCTGGTGTGCACATGACTTGACAGTCCATCTCTATAATATTGCTCTTACCTATCAGAATATAAAAGTACTGCATCCACTTAAGTCTTCTCTATTATATTGAAAAATTAAGTAGACACATGTTTCCTATATAATCACTTGTGATACAAAAAAAATTCATACAACTGCAACCTGAATCACAGTTAACATAATTGTAATACTATTAAAAGCTTGGTTTGCATCTGATTCTGATGCAACTAAATACTACCAATTAACCAAGTAGGTGCAAGGAGTTGATAAGAGCTCAGTTTCTTTTGAAGCTTTGTCCAATTCTCCATAACCAAAAGAAACTGATGAGCCAGAGCAACATAGCTAGAAAATATGTGGGGAGAATGAAGCTGAGAAGCGGTTTTTTGATAGTTAAACTAACAGAAATCTGCAGAACAGTTAACAGACATAATAGGGAATTTTAACTTCTCTACAACTCAACTTGTTCTTTGCGAGAATAGACACTATAGACTGTAATTCAAGTAACAGATATTTAGGGAATAGTCATTCCTTTATCGATAAGTAATTTAGGAGAATTCATATCCAAAATGATTTCTAGAGATTTGAATATCCCTGATACCGAGATGTACCAGTAAACATAACATGCATAAACGCATATGAAATAGAAATAATAGTAACTTCTTCTCAAATACTACAGACACCTGATATTACGCATTATAATATAAACAGGACATGTTGGAAAAATACCTGATTTATATAGCAACCCGAAGGATGAGAATTGTGGAACAAATACAATTTTTCATGAAATTTCAAAGGTGGAACTAAAATATCAAAACAAATAAAGTACAGCGATGAACTTCAACTGTAGGGCTAATCTTTTCTCTTCTTTTCACCAACGGCAAGCAGAAGTTCCAGAAGAACACACATTTTATAAAGTTATGTCATGCTATATGTATTACACAGTCTAACTCAATTGATCCTCTAAAGCAAATGGTTAACCCTATGTATTTGGGATATAAGAAGTACCCGGACCAAATAAAAGAGCAACTGGCTTCAGTTATAGGCTCCACCTTTTTTTCCTCTTATTCTCCTATTCACCATCATAGAACATAACTTCAACTAACAAAACACACATCCTTCAGAAATATACTTTTTTTTATATAAGATAATGATATTTTTTAATTCGGATACGTGCATCCTTACACTACTACAGGTACCAGTAATTCCGTCCGGAAGGGAATAAATCACATAATTATTACCTCTACTTTGATTCGAACCCTAGTCCGTCATGGTCTTTGTTCCAACTTCATCAATGGTTAGGTCACACCCTTGGTATAAAAGTTTGACATCATATACATCAGCATATATCAATTAAAGTATACTTCATCTTTCGGGAAACAAAATAAAGCATAAACTTTTCCTGCAGACCTTGCTCTTCCATAAGGATAAAAAGAATCCTCGGCCCAAGATACATAAAATAAACTTCATCTAGCTAATCCAAAGACCATTACATGGTGAAAGGGCAAGTAATCTATATCGACTATAAGTCAAGAGCCTAAGCAGAAATCACCTGCTGATATGAGATTCATACACGAATCTGTCTAGACTGTAACTAAACTCTAGCAATTATTCTTTTATTTCATTGTCTATAATCTATCTTCATCTTATACTCGACATAATTCAAGAATAAGTAAATGTATACCTATGTTATAGCTTCCACCTTTCTCGAAAAACTGATTTGATGCTTAAAACTCGGAATCTGAACCACCATAGAGTCCGTTTCATCAAATTCAACTCTCTTTTTCGTCAGTTCCAAAGAGCTTCATCCGGGACAAAGCCGTCCTCAGATAACCTTCCACCTCAAATTTCTTAGGGGAAAGCTCGCGATACTTCGCAAATTGCTCTCTAGCCTCTTTATTCCTATCAAGCAAACTGTAAATCATTCCTTTACAGAAATAAGGCCTGAAATCTTTAGGGTCCTCTTTCTCAAGCTCATCGTAGCTCCTCAATGCTTCCTCAACATTCTTCTGCAAGAATTGTACCTGCAGAGGCGGAGCCAAAATTTAAACTTTACGCGTTCTTGATTTTACAATGACGACTTCAAGTGGTCATAACTGAGTCTTAAATTTAGTATTTGTACATATTTAATAAATTAACAAAAATTCTTCTGTTTGAGCAAATTACGTGATATGACAATTGAGGCCCACTAATTATCCATTTTAACAATACTTCTAAATTATTACTACAAAAAATAGCTAGATTTTCATTTTATAGCAGATTTTTACTATATGTATGTATGAATATATGTATGACGGTCAATATATGTATGTATGACTATGTATGTACAATGGCTAGCATATATGTATGGCGATCAATGTTTGTATATATGTTCAATGTATATATGTATGGCGGTCAATGTATGTATATATGTATGACTGTATGTACGATGGCTAGTGTATGCTCCCGCTATGCGCGGGGTCCGGAGAAGGGCCGGACTCGTTTCCACAGCTTGAACTCATAACCTACTGGTCACATGGCAGCAACTTTATCAGTTACTCCAAGGCTCCCTTCGCATTCCTCATTGACTATGTATGTATGCATGCATGCATGACTATATGTACATACCCGCTAGCATATGCATGTATGATATGTATTGGGAAAAACTATTGCTATGTTTTCAAAATTCAACAATATCGCCTTAATTTGTTATTAGGGGCATAAATAGTGCTATGTATGAAAATTCCCCATTAATAAATTTCTTAACACAAACAAGATGTTTGAGCAAAAATTACTAGGTTCGACCGAACTCTTATATACCTGTGCCATTATAAACCTAACATCCCTACCCTCCTTCACTTTGTTCTCTTCCTCAGCTATCCTCAATGCCTCCTCTAATCTCTGAATCACTTTCACCCCTTCTCCACACCGGTCCATCAACAATGCATTCTCAAACAACGCCTCGAACGAAAGTGGAGTTTTCGATAAAATATCTTCGAAAATTTCCCTTGCTTCTAAAACCTTCCCCATTTCGTTCAACAACCTCGCTGTCAAGAATTTCCATTCGGTATGCTCCGGCTGAGTGGAGGACAATTTTGTCAATATCTTCAAGCTCTCCTCGTCTTCCCCTGCTTCCAATTTTTCCTGTAGGAGGTTTTTAAAGTTTTAGCGGTGTGTTTTGAAAACTCAATAACATCACCATAATTTGTTATTAGGGACATAAATAGTGTTATTACAAATGAAGGAAAACTTTCCTTAAACCCACTAATTACCCGTTTTAGAAATACTTTAAAATTATTACAAAAAATAGCTAAATATTTCATATTATAGCAGATGTTATTAGTGGGTTTAAATAGTTATATCACCTAAGTTGTATTTCAATTAATAACACTATTTCTGTCCCAATTTTAAAATTATTAGTACAAAAAATAGCTAAATATTTCATTTTATAGCAGATGTTATTAGTGGGTTTACGTCGTTATATCACCTAAGTTTTCCTTCATTTAGAGCCTGTTTGGATTGTCTTATTTTAGGTGTTTTTAAGCATTTTTACAATGTATGGGTAAAATAAATAAATAAATAAATACTTTTAAACACTTATTTTTAAATCAAAATATATAATAAAAATAAGCCAAAAGCCCTGAGTTATAAGTCAATCCAAACAGGCTCTTAATAACACTATTTATGTCTCTACTTTAAAATTATTATTCCCTCGGTCCCAATTAAATTGATTAAGCACAGAGTTTGAAAAGTGAAGCAAGTCTTTTGAATTTGGTTATGTAAAACAAGCCAAACATATTTTATTTGTGTGGTTATATATCATCTCAGTAAGCAACATAAAAGGTTGAGACTTTTCATTTTTCAAAAGTCAAACTTTTTAATTTTGATAGTGTATTAGAACATAGAATCTTTACATATTTAAAAGTACTAATTTATAACTATAATTAAAAAATTTAAATATTTAAAAGACATGAAAAAATTACGTTCAAATAACGTGTTTAATTCTCGAAAAACGAAAAGTATCAAACAAATTGAGATCAGAATTGTTATCAAATAAAAAAATGTGTAATTATCGAACTAAAAAAGAAAGTGTCATATAAATTGAGACCGAAGGAGTATAAAAAATAGCTGTAAAATATTTCATTTTATAGCAGTTTTTTTTTACCTGAAGGAGGTTTTTTAGGGTTTCGGTAGCTTCGTCGTTGGATTCTAAAAACTGTGTTAATGGAGAATTATCTTCTTCTACTACTTGTTGTTGTTGTTCTACAGCTCTTGCTAATGGAGTGGATATTGGGAATTTACCTAATGTTACCGCGGTAAAAACAACAGCGATACCGGCGGATTTGATAATGGAAATTAATGGATTTGAATTATTAGCATTGGAGGAGGCTTTGAGGATAAATTTTTTGTTGTTTTTAAAATTAATTTTAGGGATTGGGAAAATGGAGGGACGGGAGTTGAAGAGCGATGATGAACTGATAGTTAAGGTGGAGTTCATGGTGGTGGTTGGTGTTGATGGGAGGTTACCGGTGGAGTTTTTTGGTGAGGTTTTAGAGTGTTTTACAGAAAAGAGAGCTAACGTGACATTTTTGTGGTCCGATTATATGTAAGCAAAAGTTTAGTGCATCGAGCTATCTTACTTTATTTTTTTAGTTGGTGAGATTTGTTGGACTGTTTCCGTGAAGATAACTAACCTCATGTGTCACTCTGGTTTAGTCCTGTTTCGAAGAAATGCTCTTATTTTGGAGTGGTACTTAATTTTTGCTCCTTTCTTAAAAATTTCTGGATTCTGAATTCGAATTTCAATTCAGTCAAAAATTTTAATAAAAATCGTAAGACATAATTTTATTTTATAATATAGAGTTTGTCTTATGTCTGAAGGCAAATTTTATCTTGCGAATTTAAATTTTAGTTCGATTATTTGTAAGCTGAAGGTTAGTGCATCGGGCTATTTTATTTTATTTTTTTAGTTGGTGAGATTTGTTGGACTGTTCTCGTGAAGATAACTAACCTCATGTGGCACTCTGGTTTAGTCCTGTTTTGAAGAAATGCTCTTATTTTGAAGTGGTACTTAATTTTGCTCCTTTCGCCGCCTAAAAAATTCTGGATTCTGATTTCGAATTTTAATTCAGTCAAAAATTTTAATAAAAATCGTAAGATATAATTTTAATTTGTAATATAGAATTTATCTTATGCCTGAAGACAAATTTTATCTTGCGAATTCAAATTTTATTGTGTGATTTTTTTTTAATTTTTAACTGAACTGAAATTCAAATCCGAAACTTTAAAATATTATTGATCACTTTTTTAAATAAAAAGCAAAAATTAAAGACCAATAATTTAAGAGTCAAAAATTAAAAACCATCATTTAAAGGAAATTCGCGCAAAAACTTGGAAGAAAAAAAATGAGGGGAGACATTAAAATGGATCGGTCCAGTTAATGTCTTCATATTGATGGATTTCATTTTGATGGATCGGTCCAGTTAATGTCCAGAAAAAAACTTGGCCCAATTCTTCATATTGAAGGATTTCATTTTTGTGTACGGATTTCCCCCTCAAACGCACTGGTCTTTAATTTTTATTCTTCATATATGTGGTTTTTAATTTTTGTCTCATGCGATATAAATTATGTAGAAATTAAATTATTTAATATAATTTTATAGTAATTTTTAAAATTATGTTGAGTGTTAGAAACTATGCCTTATCCGGCATAGTTTATGCAGTTGTTATGATACAAATGTTGAAATTAAAAGCTAACTATGCCCGTTGAAATCTTAAATTATGTCTTTTTTCATGTTATGTTGAGTGTTAATAGTTATGTCTTATCCGACATAATATGTGGGTTGTGTATGATACATATGCCGAAGATAAACACTAATTATGCCGAGCGAAATTTTAATTATGTCACGCTAAAAATAATAAAGAGCAAAAATTAAAGAACTCAAATTTGAAGGACAAGAATTAAAGACCACCCAAAATAGGACATTTGTGCGAATGATCCAAAGTATTTCATGGATATCCTATTTTGGACACTGCTATTTAATATAGAGTCATTTGCACTTTTTTCCTCATTTTGTGTTGGTCTTTAAATTGTAGTTATTGTAACTTGCAATATCTTTTACGTAGTTTTTAAATATATAAATTTTATTTTTAAATTTTTAAAAATTCTATGTTCAAGCACACAAATAAATATAAGAAGTTTGAATCTTAAATAACGAAAAGTGTCACATAAATTGAGATTATAATGTATCCTTATAGGTAAAGCTCTTTAAAATACAGATTTGAAATTTTAAAAATAAGGTATGTACCTGCTATAACATATAAATATGATGGTGTAAAAATTTTTTATACTGAGTTTATATAGTAACTTATACTCATAAATATTAATTTATTCTTAAAAAAATTAAATATAGATGATTTTTTTGTGAAACCTACTGTAATAGGCATCTGATTTGGATGACCTGAGGATTATCAAAAAATTTAAAATAAAAAAGAGAATGATTGAAACTTAATTATAATCCCAAGAAGGAGTCGTTGATAAATTATCAACAACCAAAAAACAGCCTAAATTAGAAAATATATTTTAAGAGAAATTAAAAGAATTGAATACATTAGAAATTGTAAGTAAAATAATTAGAAGAATCAAACAAAGTAGTTTTTTAAAAAAAAAACTTTACATGTAAAAAGCTAAAAAAAAAAAAAAAAACTCAAGTAAAATTACATATAATACATGATTTTTTTGTTTTGTTTTTTTAACAAAATCTTAAGGTATTTTATTGACGGTTTGCTTTAGGTCACCATATTTATTAAGCCATCCTTATTTTTTCTATTTTAGCTTCTGAATGAGTCCTGTCACTCCTTCAGGTGGTTGTTTCGTTAAGTTCACTAATACCAATTACATAGTATAAAATAACTACATCTCATTTTATGGCTGATTCAATTTATAGCAGATATTGGTGTATAAACTCCTTTCTTTTATACTTTATGTGAAAGAGAATTGATATATATAATATAACCTCGATAAATGAAACTCTCAGGAATAGAAAAAAATATTCGTTTAGCGAGGTTATTTATTTATCGATAAATAAATATTTATTCATTTAGATAGTATTTTTATATTTTTTTTTCTTATGATTAGTATTTTTACATTTAATGTACAAATGTACCTAGAGGGTAATGGTCAAAATTCTTATGAAAAACTTAATTACATTCATTTTCTTTGGACTCTAGATTAGGAATACATGTTACTATACGTGTGGACTAAGTACAGTGTACTAACATTCATGTACTAATAAGATTGTATGTATAGAATACTAGTCTAAGAAAATATACTTAACATTTCAAGCAGTAGTCACCATACAAAATTATTTGCTACAACACGAAATATTTCAGAAGTTGTACATGCATTACAAAAAAATTAAGGATGAGATGCATTTTGGTGGAAGGAAAAAACAAACAACTTTATATGCATTTTTTGAGAAGAAATGACTTCTTATATGAACATTGTTGATTGGATGAAATATATTCGTTTATTATATATACATATTTTTTATGGAATTTGGTGATTATTCATTTATGTTTACACAGGCCTTTTAAGGACTCAAATTTTTTTATTCTTTAATGTATTTAACGAGGTTATTCATTTAGCCCCTTTGCCCAAGTCAGGACCGGAGAAAATTATTCATTTGGCGGGGTTATTCATTTATCGAACATTCATTTATCGAGGTTATACTGTAACTTCTTTGAAGGTGTTGTTGGTATGCAAATGATGCATACTTATTTTAGTATTAGAGAAGTAGCTGACGATTTATTCTATGACATAAATATTTGAACTTTTGCGATTATTTTTTAACATAAATTGTTAAATATCAAAACTTATTACTCAAGGTTCCGTAGTGTTCTTAGAACAAGTGGAAATCATAGGCATTATTGGAAGAGATAAAACATTAAATTGGAATTTATCGTAACTAGGGTGTATTACTAATGAGGGAATTTATTTTCCATCCCTTTCATATTAATCAATACAATAATATATACATCAATAGGATTAATTCTAGGCTATAATTTTGGTAGACTATCCTAAGAATATACTAAATTTATTTACATCCTAATTACATGATTATGATATGATATGATTGGATTATGGAAATAATAGGTGATTATTTCCATAATTATCTAACAGTCCCCGCAGTCTTAGCGGGAGGTTCTCATATGCTGAAACTGCCCCTGAAATCATCAAAGAGTATGCGCGGAAGACCTTTCGTGAAAATATCTGCAATCTGATAACGAGACGGGATATGGAGAACTTGGACTTGTCCACGTGCAACCTTTTTGCGGACAAACAAGATATCCATTTCTATGTGTGTTTGTGTGTTGATGCTAGACAGGGTTACCTGACAAATATATCACACTTAAATTATCACAATTGCTTTTTCGACCGGACAATGAAGTTCTAAAAGAAGATTACAGAGCCAACATGATTCAGAGACCACATTAGCTACCCCTCAATATTCTACTTCAGCACTCGACCGAGATATTGTCAGTTGACGTTTCGACAATCATGAAATTAGGTTGTCTCCTAGAAACACACAATAACCAGAGGTGGAACGCCTTGTGTCCCGGCAGCCACCCTAATCAACATCTGTATAAGATGTGAGACCAAAAATGGTTGACTTATATAGATGCAACCCAAAATCAATAGTACATTAACATACCACATAATTCGTTTGAGAGCCCACATATGCTCTTCTTTCGGGTCATGCATATGTAAACACACTTGTTGAACTGCATAGGAGATACCAGGTCTCGTGAAGGTGAGATATTGCAATGCCTCTGCTAAGCTGCGCTAATGTGTTGGATCACTGTAGGGAGAACCTGTAGAGTTACTCAATTTTGTCTTGGTATCAATCGGCGTGCGGGACGGTTTGTAAGATGACATACCGGGTTTGTCAATGATCTCCTCGACGTATTTCTTTTGACAAAGAAATAGACCATATGCATATTGAGTTACAACAATGCCCAAAAAAATAATTTAAAGGACCCAAATCCTTCATAGCAAATTCCGAAGCAATGAGGGTCGTAATAGACTGGCGAAGTGACTCAGATGACGTTGTGAGGATGATGTCATACACATAAAGAAGAATGTATGTCATGTCATTCCCCTTCTTATAAATGAACAAAGACTGATCGGACTTGGTATGTGAGAACCCCAGTGTGAAAATGAACCCTGCAAACCTATTATATCATGCATTGGGGACCTATTTTAAACCATATAATGATTTCTTCAACAAGCAGACATAATCAGGATGAATAGGATCTCTGAAACCCAAAGGCTGGTGCATGTAAATTGTTTCCTGTAGGTTATCATGTAGAAACGCATTCTTTACGTCCAACTGATGAATGGACCATGATTTTAACAGAGCCAGACTGAGAACTGTCCTGATAGTTACTGGCTTAACTATTGGGCTGAATGTTTCACCGCAATCCACGCCAACCTGCTGAGACCTTCCATCACCAATAAGACGAGTTTTATGTCTCGCAAAGGAACTATCAGAATTTATTTTATGACAGAAAACCCACATAGAATGTATTATGTTCACATTAGATAAATGGGGCATCAACTCCCACGTCTTATTTTTAATAAGAGCATCAATTTCATCTAACATGACAGCTTTTCAATTCAGGTCTGATAAAGTAGCTTTTGGGTTTTTTAGAATTGGTGATGGTTGGATTGAGGAGGTTAAATTAAAATGATGTTTGGGCCGAAAAATCTCGTGCATGGCACGGGTTTCAATGGATCGAGGTGGGGTCGTAACGTGGGGCTGGGCTGTGGATTTACGAGAATGGTACTGGGCCAAAAGGGACTGACCGGGTGGGCTTGTGTTATTGGGCATGTTTGCCGGGTTGGTGAAGTGGATGAGGGAGCAGCGGGCTCCCTTATTTGGGCTAACCAATTGCGGGAAATGGACTGGGTCGAGGCCAATGAGGAGGGGGCAGTGGGCTCCCTGACTCGGACTGGCCCAGTTTTATTTTGTTGCTGGGCCGTTACACTTTAGGGTCCATCTTTGGTTGGTCCAGTCGGGACCGATGAGGCATTGGGCCCCCTCGGTTGGGCTTGGTGAGATGGGCTACTTAGATGGTACTTTAAAAATGGATGTAGCCCCTCTTCCAAAAAATCGTATAAAGGCGGGGATGACGTGTGAGAGTTAGCAGAAGGGAATATGTACTCATCGAAAACAACGTGATGAGAGATGATAATTTTTCCATTAGACATATCATAACACCTATAACCCATATGATTTTGTGGGTATCCTAAAAAGACACATGAAGTGGAATGAGCTTGAAGTTTGTTTATGATTGTGGAGGGAAACAATAGATAGCACAAACACCCAAAAACCCTCAAATGTGTATAGGAAGGAATATGATGGTACAAATTTTGTATTGGTGATAAGTTTGAGAGTAGCTTGCTAAGAAGAATGTTTAAAAGATATGTGGTCATTTGAAGAGCATGATGCCAAAAAGACGGTGATGTGGACGAATGTGTAAGAAGTGTGCGAATTAAATTGTTGATTGTTCGAATTTTTCTTTCGGCTTTTCCATTTTGAGGAGAAGTATGTGAACATGAAAGACACAATGACATACCATTTTGGTGACAAAATTCCTTAAATTGGTCATTTATGAATTCCCTCTCATTGTCACACTGAAAATATTTAATGGACTTCTCAAATTTGGTTTGGATGAACACACTAAATTGTTTTAAAATAGTGGGGACCTGTGATTTTTTTCAATGGAAAATGTCCATAGAAAATTAGAATAATCATCCAAAATAAGCATATAATACTTATGACCTACCGAACTTAAAACCGGAGATCTCCACAAATCACTATGCATGATATCAAATGACATAATAGTATTGGAAGTAGATAAAGAAAAGGAAAATTTAACATGCTTCCCAAAAACGCAAGCTTGACAAACATGGGAGTCCACAAGTTGGTAACAATCAATAAATTTATTTTTTCTAAGAAAATTGAACACCGGTGCTCCCGGGTGTTCCAAATGGTTATGCCATGAAATAGGAGAAATAACAGCAAAGGTTGATGGATTGGTGACTTGGTTGTTAGTGGTGGCAGTGATGAGATACAAATCTACAGTGCTATTACATCTCATTAGTGGCATCCCCGTCTGAAAATCCTTCACAGAAAGCCCAAACGGATCAAAATTAACAGAAACATTGTTGTCAGTGGTGAAACGACGTATATATATCAAGTTTTTAATAAATTTGGGTGTATGTAGGACATTTTTCAAATGTAAAGGTGGGTGGGGGTGGGGGGTTAATTGACCAATACCACAAATTGGAATTTCCTGCCCACTACCATAAATTGGAATTTCCTGCCCACTACCAACGACAATATTTTTATTACTGCTTATATTAAAATAAGACGAGAGAGTACCTTGAGATGCCGTCATGTGTGAGGTTGCCCTCGTGTCCATGTACCACGAATTATTGAGAACATTGAGACTCATATTGTTCATGGCTTGCTCGATATCTGTGGGAACATAACTCGAAGACAATGGTCCATGGGCTGAAAATGCTTGTTGTGGACGACAGCTTAAGACGTCGGGCTGCATGTTCGTAGTATTGGGTCTAGCCCATTGGGTTGTCGGGTATGGGCAGGGTAGGCCCCACTACTGCGGGTTCTAGCCCTACTGCCTGCGGCTGCCTCCCCCGCCAAACGTGTTCCCACCGCCGCCCCCACCCCTTTCCACTATTATTTTTTCTTTGTTGTTGTTGCGATTTTGACTCCTCTTTTGTCCATTATTATTGCGATTAGACGCACCTCCCGAACCAGAATTTTGAGAGCCAAAATCATCCGTAGATACGTAAGTGGAAAGTAGGGCGGTGCGGACATTGTTTGCCGCTATCGCCGCCTGTTTCCACTTTCGGGTTTCTTCAAAAATCAACCTCGAACGAGCCTCATAAAATGGTGGTAGCGGGTTACTTTGTTGAATGAACGTAGCAACTCCATCATATTGTTCATTTAAACCCGCAATTAGTTGGAAAACTAACATTTGATTTGTCACCGGTGCACCAACGTTGGATAGTTGATCGACAAGCATTTTTAATTCTTGACAATAAGCGGATTTGCAAAGTCATCCAATTTGACATGGTGAATTGATTTTCAAGATATACTGCCCGAGAAATCTTATTATCTTAAAAAATGTTTTGCAAACGCTCCCAAGCTTATTGAGTCGTAGAGCTTGGTTCCAAAATTGTGTGCAAAAGGTCATTAGAGATGGCGTCGTAAATCCATTGAAGGACTATAACATCCAAGCATGACCATAGAGACTTATCCATATTGGTGTCCGCCGATGGAGACTTCGGAGGAAGAATATGGTTAATAACTTGGTATGCGCAACAATGAATTTTGAATAACTCCGCCCAAGATGAATATTGTCCTTTTTCATCTCAAGAATCACCGAAATTAAGTTCTTGACGTTGTTTACTGCAAGAGCGGGATGAAATTTGTTTTGATCGGCCATTTTTACCCATAAAAAATCAAGAAAAAAAATGAGGAGATATGATATTTTGGTGATTAGAGTAAGTGATAGGAAGAACCCTAATTAGGGTTTGTGAGTTGAAGAAGCCGAAAAGGGGGAGGGTTTGGAGAAAACCCTAGTTAGGTTTTGGGTGATGAAACAGAAATTGGGAGGATTTCGGCTAGGGTGGTGGGAGGGCCGATGGTGGTGTTGTGTTAGTGCAAAAAAGGAGGGTTAATTTGTGGTTCTTGATAACATGAAGGAAATTATTTTCTCTCCCTTTCTCATTAATCAATACAATAATATATACTGTGATAGGATTAATTTTAGGCTACAATTTTGATAGACTATCCTAAGAATATACTAAATTTATTTACATCCTAATTACATGATTATGATATGATATGATTGGATTATGGAAATAATAAGTGATTATTTTCAAAATTATCTAACAAGTAATGTTGGTATTAGTAATGATAGTATTAGTAATGCTGACATTACTTATACAATGATTATTTTTTATCAACAATTTGATTTGGTGTATTATAAATAACATTCATTGTATAATTTTTAAAAATAATTAGTTTTTTACAAAAATACCCTCCATATTATACTATGTAAGGGACATTATGAGTAATTGTGTCTTTAATCATACTAATACATGCATTAAAACACATTATATTGCTAATAACATAATTTGTTAGAAATTAAGTATGCATAACATAATAACAAATAGGTGTAGATAAGATGAAAAAGTATACCAAATAAATTATAATACAATTATTTTCGCTAATACTTCTGCAAAACGACCCCTAAAAAAGCCTCTCTTGTCACACAGCAATAAGCATTACCTCATCTTGTTCTCCTCACACAAACCCTGCAAATTTAATTCACAGCACACATTATATACATATAGCACATACATACATTAGATCCACCGTTAAGATTCTTCAAGGGATCTATTTAGGGTTCAATTATGGTTGGACCTACGCCGCAATTACAATCTCAGCCACCGGCACCGGCACCGGCGACGGAAACGGTTCCTTTATCAGCTGAAGATGAAGCTCTAAAGAGAAACACCGATTGCGTCTATTTTCTCGCTTCTCCTCTAACATGCAAAAAGGTCCAATTTTTTTATTTTATTTTAGTTCTTGTATTTATCTTTTAATTATAAATCAATTGTAGTTCTAATATCATAAGTATATAAATTTGTTACCCTTTTATTATTTTTGATTTGTATGGGGTTGTACTAGTTGAGGATCTGTGTTGCAAGAGATAAAAGATTGTATTTTTTAATCTATTTTTTAAATTTCAAGATGAATTTTGTGTTATTATTATAAACCCTACGTTTTGGTGGCTGTGGTTTTTCTTTTTGTCAGCTTAAAGCTTAAAAGAATCAACAACGACATACCCGGTATATTCCCACAAGTGGGGTTTAGGAAGTGTAGAGTGTACGCAGACCTTAACCCTATCTTGAAAGAGGCTAGAGAGGCTGTTTCGATAGACCCTTGGCTAGCAATAACAATAAAGCAATAGATCAATAACAAAGCAGGTCAAATAGGAAGGAAAAAGGAACAGTAACTACAACAAAATAGTATGCTACATGAAGAACGAGAGACAATAAATACTAACAGTAATTGAAGGACAAGAAATTATAGAAGAAAGCTTAAAAGAATCTTGATGTAAAAAAATCTTGAATTTTTTTAGGGAATTTTATGTAGTAACTTCTTTTTATGAGGAAAGGGTAAGTGTATGTTGAGAAATTTCTTTACAATAATAAAAGTTTTAAGGTATATACCTATAATTCTCTCAGTTAAACCCTTTTCATTCTGTTGCCAAGAGATAAAGGTTGTGTTTTTAATCCTTTTTTTTTTTCTTAATTTCAAGATGAATTTTGTGCTATTGGTATAAACCCTCTGTTTTGGCGGCTGTTCTTTTTGGGAAGTTGGAATGAGGAACTATTACATGATTTTGTTCAGTTTAAAGCTTAAAAGAATCTTGATGTAAATTTTTTTAGTGGATTTTATGTTTCGCAACTTATTTTTTTGAGGAAATGGCAAGTGTATGTTGAGTAATTTCTTTACAATAATAAAAGTTCCAAGGTATATACCTATAATTCTCCGAGTAAGACCCGTTTGAAGCTTGTCGATAGTTTTGTGCAAAATATTGATTCTTTTCAAGTCATCGTTCGTTACATGATGACTTGAAAACCATCTATTACATGGCGTGATTTACCTTCTTGTGGAATATTTAGGCTTTTGCTAGATACTATGAGCTTGATTGTTTCTTTAAAAAGGAATTTGTTTTGTTTCTGTCGCTTTTATGGTGGTTTTATGAAACTGGATTTAGTCAATCTTGGAGCAAGTTTAAAGTTGGTGACGTTGATTCCGACAATAAGTGCATTTGTTTATGACCGACGAATATGTATAAGGCTATATGGGCAATCACATTTGTCTTTATCTTCTTTGTCGGGATGTTGGTTTTGCATCTGAATCTACCGGCTGCGTGTAGGGGTTATCCGTCTTATCATGTTAGACAAAGTTAATCGACGCAACACGTGCAATTACTGAAATTGTTTCTCATTTATTTCTCTTTTCGTATCTGTTTGGGAAAAAAACTACTTGTTGTACAAATGCCTTTAGCATCTTTCTTTATTACAGAATATCTGTTCCTTTATGTGTGAATACATATATGGTGGATTACTCCACACTATATAATGTTCTTAGGGACCCTAGGTTACAAGGATTAGAAAAATAATCCCGGTAATGAATTTGATATTATTTTATCCCGCTTTTGGTTGGTTTTTTGTTTCCAATATAAGCAATACCTGGATTATTTTATACGGATTCAGCATGAATTCTAATACCAGGATTAGATAACCCGGGATAAAACACCTAAACGACCAAAGTATCCTTGGGTTACCTCTTTAATTATTTCTTATTTACCTAAGAATAAGGGTGAAAAATCCTTATATCTCATTTTCAGTGCAATGAACCAAACATTCATCAAAAAAAGGTGTATGCACTTAAAATCCAGGGATTATTAATCCCAATATTACATCTCTGCTTTATAATCCTGGCATAAATTTGTCTACGAACCAAACGACCCCTTAATGAGCTAATTTACATTTATCGATCTAGATGTACTTCTATTAATGCTTTAATTTTTTTGTTAACAGGGAAGCGAGTGCGAGTACCGACATAGTGACATGGCTCGGCTTAATCCAAGGGATTGCTGGTACTGGTTGAATGGAAACTGCTTAAACCCAAAGTGCGCATTCCGGCACCCTGTGAGTTATTTCTTTCTCAAACTGCTGTAGATTCTTTTCATCTCCCTGCTATAAATACGCAAAGATCCGTGCTTGGTATTTGCAAGTTAGTCATTGAATTGATCACTATTAACCTTTTCCTTACAGCCTCTTGATGGATTTTTGGAAGCTCAAGTTCCAACTGCTATGGGATCTTCTGTATCTCCAATGGTGTCTGTTGCACCTATGCCACAGGTTCCATATGCTACTAGTAAACAAAGCGTGCCATGCATATTCTTCCAGCAAGGGATTTGCCGAAAAGGTGATAAGTGTGCATTCATGCATGCACCAACCTTTGTTTCTAACAAACCTACACAGCCACCTCCAGTGTCTACTGCATCTAGTGAAACTCCAACTGTTAAGAAGGTGTTCGGTGGGGTCGAAAAAATTGTGCAAGGCAAGAAACTTCCACATACAAATAATCTGAAGCCTGCTGAACTACCTAAACCTGTGGGAAAACTGGAAAATCATGCCTTTGATGAGAAGGTACTGCCACCAAATCCTGTCATAAACAGAGAGTATTCCAGGTACAAGCCAACAAGTATGTCGCCTCCAACCAATGACAATCCTCTCAGTGGGCCCTACAGAGTGCAGCAGCCCATTGGGATCGATGATGATGAAATCTCAAGGGAGCCTTCACCTGGTTTTGATGTTCTTGTGGATGATGAGCTCAGAGGTGGTTCGGATTATTATCATGATGAAGATCATTATGGTGGAACAAGGGGTAATTTGGGGAGAAATGAACATGACTTGGGCGATTCTGCTGATTATGATGATTCAGTGCCGGATATTGACCGAGATATGTACCGTGATGTGCGTGGATATGACGACTCGTATGACAGGCTTCAGGAACGCTATGCTCGGGATGCTTGGGAGCAGCATATAGCTTCTTCTGAGAGACGCTATGGTACAGTAGATAACCCTGAACATGTTGAAATGTCAGATCTGAGACATCGGTTATCGAAGCATAGGAGGGGTAACGGTTTGAAATCTGTCATTGGTCATGACTTTTCAAGTGAAAAGCATGTTGAAGATCGAGCGAACAAGAGTTCTAGGAGGGATGCACACTATTTGCCTTCACATGATAGTTCTCTTAGTGGTCGCCTTCAAGGAAGAATAAAGATTCCAGTTAGGTCATCTTCTCCAACTGATGGGGTGAGAGATCGTGGTAGGTTGTCTTCAGAAAGGCCACGAGACAGAATAAAGGGAAGAGTGCAAGAGGATTTCAATAATGATGGCAGAAATAACAGAGGTCCTCGTCTAAGAAGAGATATAATAAACGGCAATAATTCTGACTTCCTGCGTCCTAAAAGTCTCGCAGAACTTAAAGGTAGGAAAGCTGCTGAGAGCAATGAGCAAAGTCTCAATGAGCAACCCCTGGGAAAGCGGAAGTTCCAAAAGCTTGATAGTGGGGAGGATCTATCATTTGAAGGACCAATGCCCCTAAAAGAGATTCTGAAGAGGAAAAAAGGGGGTGGGAGTGAAGACTATCAACGTGAAAGAAAAGACCAGACGGAGATGACTGCAGGGAATGTGGATTCTCCTTCCGCTATTCAGAAGGAAGAACCTAAGCTTGTATCAGGTGATGGTAAAGCTCCACAAGAAACAAAATTAGCGGATCACCAATATCCTTTGCACCGCACTACAAATGAACTTGAAGCTGAAGAAGAGATGATCGTGGAAGGAGCAGACGCCCAAGACCACGAAGGCTACTATGAACCGGTTGAGGGTGAAGATTACAACTTCGACGAAGGTGACCCTGATGACGAATTCTTGGATGATGATGATGATTTTGCAAAGAAGCTTGGCGTCGTTTCCTCATAAATGACGGGACATTCGTTTGCTCTAGCTGATGTATTTGTTTTACATACATCCGTGAGTTCTTTTTAGGTTTAAAGAGCAGATTTTACTCTACTGGTTTTGATTTAAGTAGGGAAACAGCATTTTTTGTTCTTGGCCTTTGTACTATTAGAAACTTTTTCTCATTTATTTAAACTCTCTGACTGGATGGATAATTTAGCACCAGTTAGATGGTGGGGGGTAGGTTTGCCCAGAAGGGTCATGACTGTGTAACATTTTAGAGTGTTAAACAAAATGTACCTTTGCAGCTTTGCTATATCCTTTCCTAAAGTTGCTGGATCTGTTTAGCTCAACTGGGGTTTCCCTAGCACAATGAATAGTGTTTGCATTTGATAAATCAATATTCTACTTCCTCCGTTTTCTTTTACTTGTCCAATTTAAATTTTGCACTCCCCTAAGAAGGCACTAAATAAGTGTTTATTTATTTAAGTTATCCTTGTTAATGGTATTTTAAAAAATTGAATTTGACTGTTAGTACTTCAATTAGTTGGGAAAAGATTTCTTGATGAAGCCTCAAAAACAGAAGAAAGGGTGGAAAGTGAGGAAGAAAGAGATGTAGAAATAGACAAGGGTAAAATTAGAGACTTGCTAAAACTAGTACTCTTTTAAGTTCTAGATAACGTTATATATCACTTTTAAATGTTGAAACTTATTTTATACTTTTAAATGTTGACGCTAATTTTATATATAATTAATTACTTATTGGGACAAAAATCTTGAAACGGAAAGTAAGCAGTCGCGTGTTTGATAAATACTTTATAATGTTTAAACGACTTAAATGTCTTTAAAGTTGTTGCAAATTAATTAATTATTTTAAACCCTTAAAAGCTTTCAATATATGCTAAGAATTTGTATATCAAATCACAATTGGCCATAGTAGAATGCCTGAACTTCAACTTCCATTAAGCAACAATAACATGTAATGTGGCCAACAAGTTGAGTTTGTACAAAGAGCTCGGTCAAGCATGCACAATCCCAGAGACCAACTTCACCATACTAGCTAGTCAAAAAGCAAAAATATACAGAAATATTTTACAGTAATTTGTAGCTCTCAGAAGCACCAGCGACAGCAGGAGAATGAGCGAGGTAAACGGCCAGTTTTACGAATATATTCTGCTTGCTTCTCTATTTTTACGGCATGTTTGTTTCTCCTGGCATCTGCTGCTGCTAGTTTCTTTTCGGCTTTGTGCCTCACGGCAGCTAGCTTGTTCATTAGCTTGTCTTGTGCTCGCGCCTTCATCTTTTCCACCTCCATCTGAAAGCAAAAAATGTTTACTTTGTGAAAAGTTCATATCATGTTGATCAATGCGTTCAACAAAAGGATTTACAGCAAAATGACGTTGCTTCTAGTTCATGTATATTCAGGTCCACTATGAGTAGGACATTATCCAATATCCTATTATAAAAAACCGGATTGTCAAGTAGACAGATACATGTAATGCAGCCGAATGCACAACAGGCACCAGAGACAACAAATATAACTCTCAGGTGTATATCATGAACCTTGATTACATCTTGATCCACCACAAAGGGGAAACCATCAATTAAAGACAAATTTAAGAAGCCGTATAAACTAGTATTAACTTTTCCAGTATAGTTCATCCACCAAATGGAAAACACATAAGTTAGACCACTCACCATAAGATTTAAGGATACGTGCTTATAAAGATAGGAAATTTGTAAGACCCTCACCATAAGATTTAAGACCGACTAGATTGTCAATTCTCGCAAACCTTAACTTTTTTTGTTTGAAAACTGGAAAGTTAATTCTTGCAAACCTTAATATGCCATGTTGGTTTTTGGAATCTTAGATACTTTCCATTAGACATGATCTGCTAACTAGTGATCCAATTCTGAGAAACACCAGTGGAGTTTTAAAAGAAATAAGTGGAACAAAGTCTCCTGAATGCTGAAAAGAACAAAGCTTAAGCTAGTATAATTCGTTCACTGTGTTCCGAGATTACACAAGATGAATATATCATTTCCCAAAATATGTAGAATCTGACATACAAGGACATCATGTGTAACCTAAAAGAATGCACAAAGTCTGAACCACGGTTCAAAGGTGATACTTGGTGCATTAACAATTTGTAGTGACACATATAGGTTATCTTATAGTTCTTAATTAGATATTTGCTTTTTCTTTTTTAATCAGTTTGCACATATCTTTTATTTGAAATTGCACCACCAGATAAAATAAAGAGATAATGTTAGGTTTTGTATAGACATTAGAAGAGCACTTTGTCCGGTCGGAAATGGTTTAAGGCAAAAAACAAAGAGAAAAATGAGAGTACATCTAGGTTCTGTCAAACAACATGGTACCAATTAGAAATTTTGCATAGGATGGAATAGAAGAGAAGATGCAAGAAAGTTAAAGATCCTAAAGTTAGGCATAAAAAATTGCATAACAGAGTTGGGTGCCTTCGGTGGAGAACCATATTGTTGTTTGGATGTTTTACTATTTGTATACTACTTGTATACGGGGAGTTTTTCCCACATCAATGTATGAATACTTAATCAAAAAGTGCTCTTTTGCATCATTATAATATTATTTATCCAAAAAGATTACTTAAGAGGGTGTGAGGAGAACTAATTTTATGGTTCTCAATATTTTGCACTTTGGCCCTTCCCCGGACCCCGCGCATAGCAAGAGCTTAGTGCACCGGGCTGCCCTTTTTTCTTTATATATATTTTGCACTTTGGCTTGTGGTTTTAGGGTACTAAATCACAAAAATAAATAAAGAACATGTCAGGTCAGAAGAAAACACCTATAAGTCATCTTATGGTGCAGAGCTTTATAAGTGAATTTTGTATTGTGTAGATGGCTGAACTAGAAGCATGATTACTTGATCATGTAAAAGACAATTACCTCAATTTTCCTCATGTCGGCTTCCGTCTTTGCTTGTTGATGATTTTCCCATGCTTGTATCTTGATTTCTTCTCGCTTAAACCTGAAGAAAGATAACCAGCAAGTCATACACTATGTAGCGAATTGAAAGAAGCAATTACTTGAGAAACCCACGCATCCTTCCATGAAATACCAGCCTTTATCTACTAAGCTTTCATTATTATTACTAGTTCTTTTTTTTGGGGGGGGGGGGGGGGGGGGGGGATAAATAAGGTTTCATTAGATTATGCTCCAAAGCATACCTAAGGAGTTAATTTAAACACGGGACTACGGGGAGCACTTACTACAATGGAGGCCTTCCATATTGACACCAAGTACATGGAATGCTTCAGGAGTGCATGGAAAGATGATTTCAAGACCTATATTATGCTTATGTAGGTATTTAAAGGAAGACGACCAAGTTTAGTGCTACATTAAGCCTAGAACGGTATCCCGGGTATTTGTCTAGACCCATGTAATAGATAGTACAAATAGACTCTTTAGGGTTATTAGCTCATTAACTACCTTTGAATTACGAAGATGAAACAATCTAGTGAGTCATGGATTTATCCTTTATCTCTGTAATGAAACTCTCTTGGGTTATCTTATGTAAGGTAGTTCATGTATGAGTTCATTTCGGTTTCTCCCTTTGGATTAGGTTTTGTAATTGAATGCTAATTACCTTCTCAAAAAAAATTGAATGCTAATTAGTTTATTTCAAGAACCAATTGTTCTTGGAGTTTATTAATTGCATTCTTTACTTTTTTGAGATAAAATTGTATTCTTTACTTCGTTTGATCCTTCCTTTCTTTCCATCCCTGAATTAGTAATTTATTGTTGACACAAAGTGAGTTAGCTAATCAATTGTTAGCTTCTTGTAATTTGTGTTCTATCCTTTACTCGTCTTTATTCCTTGTTCTTGGTGTTCTTGTGGGGTTGAAGAATCAACCTTTTTCTTCCAAGAAATTATCGGGTCCAATATACATCAGGAGCACCAGTCACCATGACGAACAAAAGCACGGCAAAGGATGAAGAGCATCTTAGGGATAACTATAGAGTTGGATAAGGTAGCAATATCTTCCTTTTTTTCTAATAGATGACAGGATCAATGCCATTAATGGGACACCAAGGGGTTCCGAAGAGTAAATAATGCACTTGTGGGCTGTAGCTACATTCTAAACTATGACCAAATGCTTAAATAACTAAAATAAGATTTCTAATTTCCTTGAAGTTACCTGGCCATGTACTTCGCTTTCTCTGCCTCCTCCCAAGCAGCTGCACGTGCCTCGGTGACAGTTGTAGTTGGTTGCTCTTGCTTGTCAGTTTTCAGCAAGCTGGATGCATTTCTATCCTCGCCATCTTTGCTAGCCCAGGCAGCTATATTCATCTTACCAAGTTTAGTTCCTAGTTGCATGATTTCTCTTCGAGTTTTCATCTGTAATTCCTGGTCAGACAACTCATTTGTACGAGGATCCAAATTATCATTTGAAGGACGAAAAGGAGAGGAAGCTGGTGCAGCTCCTGGAGTTGATGGCCGAGAAGAAGTTGGGCTGCGAGTTGGTGTTGTTGCTCTCACAGGTGTCCCTGTTCTAGAAGGTTCCTGGCTTGCAATTGGAGTCATTTCTGTGCCCATATCTCTCATTGAGACTGACCTGGCAGTCGATGATGGGGGGATGACAGTTGCACTATGGATAGAAACAGAAGAATCATGACGGCTTAGATTTACTGCAAAAACATACAATCATTTATCATCTTGCTTCCAAAAATTCATCATCTTGCTTTGTTTTTGGTCAGCTCAATATTATCTACTTTCCTTAAAAGACTTCCCTTTACAATTCATTATTCCTTCAATAAATCAGTCGATATGCTTAATCATGCAATGCATGGTTGAGAAGAAAAGTAAACTTTGAGAAATAGGAAAATATATCAGGCTACTAGTAAAGAACTTGAAAATAAATGTGTGTGCGTCAGCCTAATGTGAAGACTACAATAATAAAAAAGCAAAACTTTGCAGCTTAAAGAGTTGCACTTGCACTTCTAGCAATGCTCAGCCGTGTAGCCAGCTAATTATTCTACTTCTACCACCTTGCTGCCAACCATTGAATGTAGAATCTACATCACGAGCTTTTACATTTTCAATATGATTTCAATTATCCTAGAATATTTGAATGCTTCAAGTATCAATAGTTCACCTTATAAAAAAAAAGTATCAATAGTTCAAATCTTTGATGATTCCATCATCTATCATTGAATTGCGGAAACTTCTAGATAGGTATCCTACATCCGAACCGATTTCTTTCTAGTTAAAGAATCTCTTTCTAGTTGCTCCGGAACAATTAGGAGATTCTCTACTAGGAAATATGGGGTTCTGCTTCTGGCGGCAACATGATTTATTTTATCAGTACTTCAAGTATCTATATTTATATGATATTCTCAGCAATAAGCAATTATTAGTCTAAACAATATGCTGTGCACTATCCCATTAAGAGAAAAGAAATGTCTCCGGAGTGTATGAAGGAAGCCAAGCATTAAAAATTGCATGCCAAATGAGACAACTATCGAATATAACTGTGCAATCTCTAAATAGAATTTGCTTCACACAATAGGATGCAAACTAGAAATTAAGGTCCATAGGATGCAACACGAAATGATAAGTATATCTTTATAGAAGGTAAACTGAAATTAGCAATACTACTGTTTCTCATTCCTGTACACAATTTGTATCACGGGGAGATACAATTCTATACATAGAATTCTTTTCCAGACACATGTAAGGGATAAATAGCATGTTTGGCCAAGCTTCTAAAATCAACTTATTTTGAAAAGTGCTTTTTAAAAAAATACTTTCGGTGAGAAGCAGTTTGTGTTTGGCTAATCAATTTGATTAAAAAAATACTTTTGAGCAATAATTAGTGGTTGGCCAAACTTTTAGAAAGTACTTCTAAAGTGTATTCTCTCAAAAAGTGTTTTTCAGGGAGAAACTACTTTTTTCAGCTTCTGCTTCTACTCAAAAGCACTTTTTCTCCTAAAATCTTGGCCAAACACCTCAACTTTTCTAAAGAAAGGAACTTTTGGCCTCGGAGAAGCTTGGCCAAACAAGCTATAAAGATACATACAAGGATTTGTGTGATAGTGTATGGTGCATCAAAATTAGTCTTACTTGCTGATTGTCCGATAGAATTTTCAATCATGAGCATTGGCTTCACATATGATTCAGCAACTGGGTGTAGGTCAGCCTCCCAACTCACAAACTTCTGAACTCCATTGTCTTTCGGTTGGCCCGAGTCTATCTGTTTTGTGTCGACAGGCTCCTCATAAGGAACCAATCTTTGATCAGGAACCTCCAGCACAACTTTTGTAGATTGTCTAGTCTTGCGTGATCCAACAATTTGACTGCTCTGTCCGGTCCTTGGCCTGCTAGATGTTGGGCTTGCTATCCATTTCTGCGCATCATCCCATTTGGAAGGTGCGGGTTTCGAGAAAGGAGCTAGGGGCACTCTCTGTGGGCCCCGCTCAGCCTTTTGAAATTCAAAGAGTGGAGATATAGTACTAAGACTATCGATTCCACTATCACAGTCCAAAATACTGTCATCTTGAGACCTAATTCTTGTACTGACCAACGATTGATCTTTGATTCTCATGTCATTAATCATCTCCAACGACATTGATGAATCAACTGCTAAGGAACTAGAACTCTCAGGAACAACACTTACAACATTTACATCTTTGCAATTCTCCAAATTACACCCTGGTAAGCAAAAAAACAAGTACTTGAATTCAAACTAACAAAATGTCAAAACAAGCCAATAGCAGACCATGCCTATCTTTAACCTTATTATTATAGGATGTTGGAAAATCTTGAACCACCCCCAACTTTTTATGCTCTTTCAAGTTAGAAACTAGCCCCTCCGTCCCAATTTATGTGAAGGTGTTTGACTTGACACAGAGTTTAAGAACGAAAGGATGATGACTTTTGAAACTTGTGGTCTAAAATAAGTCATAGATATTTATGTGGCTATAAATCATCTCATTAAGAGGTAAAATAGAAAGTTCAAAGTTAAATTGTTACTAAATATAAAAAGTTGTCATTCTTTTTGGGACTGACTAAAAAAGGAAAGAGTATCATACAAATTGAGACAGAGGGAGTAGATACTAACAGAACTGAAAGAAGTCGATATTCATGAAAAATACAGTAACAACTACACCTCAATCCCAAACAAGTTGGAATCAACTATATCAATCCTCATTTGTTCATTTAAGCTCATTCACTATCATCATACTAGATAAAATAAATGAGAAGTAAGTTAAATACGATGTTCAGGAAAAATACAGTCCAGTCTAAATGATTACTGAACAGGAAAGGGTGTTTTTAAAAAAGTAAGCAGTCCAGCAAGAAATAAAGGTACTTCCCTAAGTACAAATCTCATTACATAATGTACAAAACATCAGTGCATTACTATACCAGAGTCATGGATCTCAGGCAAATGGGATCTCAAGGACATAGTAGCAGATTCAAACTCTTGATCTTCTACTACATCTTCCCTTCCTTCTTGTTTTCTCTTCTTTTCTACTCCCAGTAGCATAGACCTCAGCTTCCTAGGAGACAGCTATAACAAAACAAACAAAATCAACAACATACCTTGTGTAATCCCACAAGTGGAGTCTGGGAAGGGTAGAATGTACGCAGACCTTACCCCTATCTTGGGAGAAAGAGAGGTTGTTTCCGGTAGACCCTCAGGACAAGGACAAGCAATTAAGACAAAAAAACCTTACCTTAAAATGAGAAATTTGGGTTAACACAAGTGATAGCTCATATTATTATGGTGCAGATTTGATGGATCAAAAGTTAATGAAAAAGAACAAGCAAAACCCAACAATAACTAAAGTGGGAAAACTCCAAATGTGATGAAAATGAAATGTCAATGTGTCGTTCTTTCTACACTTTTATAACCTCGAAAACTAAAACCCACATTGGGGAAAGAGAAAAGCTAAAAAATTGCTTTCAACCCGGATCAACAAAGCGAGTAAAGAAGCAAATTAACAACTAAGCAGTACATAGCGTATCAGTGTTTGTACCATACTCCATTGTCACTGACACTGCAAGATTGTCAAGCTCATAATGTTACATTTACCTTGAAAATAAAACCCACATTGAGGAAATAGAAAAGGAAAAAAATTGCTTTCAACCCACATCAACAAAGCAAGTAAAGAAGCAAATTAACAGCTAAGCAGTACATAACACATCAGTGTTTGTACCCTACTCCATTGTTACTAACTCTGCAAGATTCTCAAGCTCATAATATCAACTTTGCCTTGAAAACTAAAACCCACATTGGGTAAAAGAGAAGGCGAAAAAAATTGCTTTAAACCCAGATCACAAAGCGAGTAAAGAAGCGAATTAACAACTAAGTAGTACATAACACATCATTGTTTGTACCCTACTCCATCAGTCCATTGTCACTGATTCTGCAAGATTTTCGAGCTCACAATTTCAATTTTGCGTTGAAAAATAAAACCCACATTAAGGAATGAAAAAGAGAGAAAATTTGCTTTCAACCCGGATCACAAAACGAGTAAGGAAACAAACTAACAAGTAGTACATAGTGCAGCAGGGTTTGTACCCTACTCCATTGTCACTGAGCCTGCTAGATTCTCAACCTCACAATATCAATTTTTCCTTGAAAACTAAAACTCTCATTGGGAAATAGAAAAGGAAAAGACTTGCTTTAAACTCAGATCAACAAAGCGAGTAAACAAGCAAACTAACAACTAAGCAGTACAAAAAGCATCACGTTTGTACCCTAATGTTCATAATGTCAATTTTGCCTTGAAAGCTAAAACCCACATTAGGAAAAGAATAAAGGAAACAAATTGCTTTCAACCCAGATCAACAAAGCAAGTAAAGAAGCAAACTAACAACTAAGTAGTACATAACGCATCAGTGTTTGTACCCTACTCCATTGTCACTGTTCTCAAACTCATAATATCAATTTTCCTTAAAAACTAAAACCCACATTTGGACAACAACAACATACCCAGTATAATCCAACAAGTGGGGTCTGGGGAATGGTAGAGTGTAGGCAGAACTTATCCCTACTTTGGAAGGTAGAGCGACTGTTTTGGATAGACGCTCGGTTCAGGAAAATAGAAAAAGGGAAAAACTTGCTTTAAACCCAGATCAACAAAGCGAGTAAACAAGCAAATTAACAACTAAGCAGTACATAGCGCATCAGTGTTTGTACCCTACTCCATTGTCACTAACACTGCAAGATTCTCAAGCTCATAATATCAACTTTGCCTTAAAAACTAAAACCCACATTGGGGAAAGAGAAAAGGAAAGAACTTGCCTTCAACCCAGATCATAAAGCAAGTAAACAAGCAAAATTAACAACTTAGCAGTACATAACACATCAGTGTTTGTACTCTACTCCATCAATTTTTCCTTGAAAACTAAAACCCACATTGGGAAACAAAAAAAACGATTCGTTTTGCTTTCAAAGCAGATCAAAAAGAAGCAAATAGCAACTAAGCAGTACATAGAGCATCATTGTTTGTACCCTATGCAAGATTTTCAAGCTCATAATATAAATTTTGCCTTGAAAACTAAAACTCACATTGGGGAAACAAAAAACGCGGTCTTTTTTGCTTTCAACCCAGATCACAAAGAAGCAAATTAACAACTAAGTAGTACATAATGCATCAGGGTTTGTACCCTACTCCATTGTCACTGAGCCTGCTAGATTCTCAAGCTCACAATATCAATTTTGCCTTGAAAACTAAAACCAACATTGGGGAAACAGAAAAAGTAAAAAAATTGCTTTCAACCCAGATCACAAAACGAGTAAAGAAGCAAATTAACAGCTAAGTAGTACATAACACATCAATGTTTGTACCCTAATGTTCATAATGTCAATTTAGCCTTGAAAAATAAAACCCACATTGGGGAAATAGAAAAGGGAAAATTTTTGCTTTCAACCCAGGTCAACAAAGCAAGAAAAGAAGCAAAATAACAACTAAGCAGTACATAGCCCATCAGAGTTTGTACCCTACTCCATTGTCACTGTTCTCAAGCTCAAACAACAACAACATACCTAGTATATTCTCACAAGTGGGGTCTGAGAATGATAGGATGTAGGACGACCTTAACCCTATTTTGTAGGGGCAGAGAAGTTGTTTCTGATAGATACTCAGATCAAAAGAAACATACTTAATATCTAAATTTAAGAAAAATAAGACACCAAAATATCAGGCGACTGAACACAAATGAAGCAACACATATAGTGATACACAAATAAGAGTATGGATCTATGCGAAACCTTAGTAATACTACACAGAAATTTAGCCTTGAAAACAAAAACCCACATTGGTGATATAGAAAAGGAAAAAACTTGCTTTAAACCCAGATCAACAAAGCAAGTAAACAAGCAAATTAACAACTAAGTAGTACATAGCACATCAGGGTTTGTACCTGAAGATTTTTCTTGTCAATTCTTTCATACTCCATATTACATTCATCCAATTAAAGGGTCTTTGCTTTTTCTTCACTTATAGGCCTGTATGGAAGACTGAAATTATAGTGTGATGAATCTTGTTGATATCCGAATGGACAAAAAGAGTGTGTCGAGCAGACAAATTAGAGTTATTTGGGTCCCCACTATATACCTTAGTCCCTACACTTTCTGCTCTATCTTTTTGACTCAAAAATTATTATGGTGATTATGAAAGTTCAAAGATCCTATTAAGTTCAAGTGGGATTATCAAATATGATATAGCTCTTTTTGTCTTGAGTTAGTATAATAAATAATCTTACACTAATGATGTATACTCCTTATTTTGAAATTGAACTGTTTGGATTAGTTTTTTATTTTTATATTTTGTTTTAGAGATAACTTAGCCGTGAATCTGAATCTATCAGAAATAAGCTCTTTCTATCGAATAAATTCTGCGTATATATTATGTTTCTCAAATCTCATTTATAGAATTATACTCCACACTCCATACGTTATTGTTGTTATATTAGAGATAACTACTAATATGCCTTTATTTTAAGCAAATTAGGATAGGCTATGTATGTGTCTCTAATCATCATTGTGCATGTCACTTTATTTGAACCTGTATTGTTCCAATATTACAAGTTAGTATTAGTTTTCTACCACTAAAAGATCTCTGTATTCTACTCACATAAAAGTCAGTGTCCAACAAAACTAAAGACTCTTAACAAGCATTGGATCTAAAGTAAGTATACTAACGTGACAAACTTACTCCTGATTAATTGATGTAATTACCTACATAGATCTTTTTTCTTCGATTATGCTCTATCTTTTCCTATGTTTGTATGGTTATAGGTCCTTTGCAGGGGTAAAGCTAGCTTATGGTAAGGGGCTCCAATTAAAACTTATCGAATCGTTGCAATTGATGTTCGATTCCGAAGAGAAGAAAAAGAAAAGTATTTTTTTTATTATATAGAAACTATTGAATTTTCTTGATGTAGATGTCGACTCTAGTTTAATGAGAAGAGGGCTCAAAAATTACTTTAAATTTAAAAGTTCATTTTTATGTGTGACATTTTAGTACTCTTATTTAATCCCTTTGTATAAAATTTTAGCTCCTCCACTGATCATCCTAGATTTTTTTTTCATGTAAGTTCATGTTTACCCTGTCTCTTTTAATCATATTCTACCATCATGTTTTTACATTTACAGACTAGTGCATTTAGAGGTCGGTGCAGGACACGACTAAACTAGTTATCTCAAGTTACACTTTTTCATTTCATTCTCTGTGTGTGTGCTACTTGCACCGTTTGTAAAATGAAATGCATTTTAATCTTATATGACGCTACTGTTAGAAAAATAGGTTTCAGAAGTGGGGGAAAGTAATCCGGCTTTGATAGAGTAATCTCCGTCCTTAAAAATTTTAAGCCTTTCACTTAGTTGTTGCGCGTATGGTGGTAGAATTCCTCCAGGATTTACAAAACCAATAAAATTCAAGTTTTAGCAATTAACTTGAATTTTTCACAAGAACAAAATGTAGGGATTTGTAGTGAAAGAGAAGAAAAGAAAGTAGGTAATGTTCATACATTGTTTTGAAGCAGTATCAGATATTTATAATACATTAGGAATCTTTTCGCAACAGACACATCTGTTCAAAGAGACTCTTCGTAACATACACATCTTTTAACGTGACTTTTTTTCTTCTGAAAAGATGACTTATTTTTTCTGAAAAAATAAATTTCTTCTCTCTGAGCTAACCCATCAACACTAACTAATAAAACAGTCATCCCCTTAGTTAGTGATTGATGTTGTTTATGAGATTTATGCATATAGTAGGTCTCTTTCGAGTTGAACCTTCTACTTGTAGTAACGATTCAAATCTTTGTCGAAATTCATAGTTAAATTAATTTCTATTGAACTACAATTCCTTAATGACAAAGACGAAAAAGCTTTATACACATAAATCATACCAACTTTGCAGCTTGTTTACCGTGAGTTTTAGCACCCGATTATGGTCTTGTGCTACTTCCTGAATTCATACACACTTTATCAAGTTTGTCTCTCAATTTTGGCCGAAGCGACACCACTTCAAGTGTTTATATAGGTGAAGTTTTAAACAAGTCTTTATCTTGGACTTACCAAGTCTTTATCCTGGACTTTACTTAGTTCTTAATACGAACTTTGATTTTTTCATTAAGAGTACTTTTGTACTCATCCTCCTTTTTCTAAGTACTAAATTCCAGTTCTTGCTAACAGTCACAGAATAACTCGTTTTTAACTTTTGAACCTTTAGTATTGTTGTAGGGCAATAGTAAAGGTAAGGTTTTCATTATCCGTGATAATTTTAATTTTCTTAGACCCACAACACTTATAGTGCTATAATCATACCTCTCGAGAGCATTTTAGACGTTAATGGGTCAGCAAAGTCATTTAGACATGACATAAACAACTGGTGATAATTCCACCAACATTCAGTTGTCTTATATATGATTCAAGCAATATGTCTAAACTTTTTCATTTTTTGCTAAACGCCTTAGACATAGCTGCTTCACTATCACAATGCAAAGAGAACATTTGACTTCCGTTGTGCCACAATTTTATAATAACTTTTTCAGCCACTTTATCTCTCTTTCTGCATCTATAAATTCAAATTTCATAAAGAAATGAGTAACTCAGGTCTGTTTCTTAGAAGTATATGAAACCGCTTCTCCATACAAAATAGAATTCAATCAGACGCTAACCTATTATTATTTATATTAATTATCCAACTAGTATCACAATATTCTTTAATATAGAAGAAATATATTTTAAAATACGACAAATTTTTTATCCTTTTAAGATAACCAAGTATCCTTATGATACTTCTTCAATGTTCACTTGTAGGATTATGATCATCTTTTAATATTTATAAATATCAAAGGCAAAATCTAGTGCAATTAAATACCATTACACTAGCATAGTCTCATTGAGTCTTTCCGAAATAATGAATCATTCATCATTGAGTATAAATTTCATAACACCCAAATAATTAAACACTTTGGAAAGAACCTTTTCAATGTAGTAATATTCACATAAATGAAACTCCCACTACATTTTTAATTTTGATACCTAGGGGATAGTATCAATCTCTCTCAAATCTTTCATCTTAACTTGAGAGATCAAAATTTCTTAGTTTTATAGCCTTGCATATTAGTTCTTATAGCATGTCACCAACATAAGGATATACTATCACCCTGTAATCCTTTGTGAACCTAAAATCTATTTATCCGCTCCATTATATTTAAAATCATTTGATAATATAACCTTATTGTTAAATATATGGTATCCCGTGATCTACATATATGGTATATCACGGTTTTGGTCAAGTTTAGTGTACACAGTTTTGGTTAAGTTTTGTCCATAATTAGAATTGTATACTTACCATAATTATAGGATTCTTGTACAAGTAGAATAGGGTTTTGTGATTAGAATATGAATATGATTTTCCTATTATGAAAATTGGAAATTGTATATATACACTTTCATTAATAAAAATAATCAAGGGATTATTTCTTTCATGATATCAGAAGTCTAGGTGATAAAATTCTCTCTCCAAATTCTCCAAATTTCCGTCCAAAAATGGCCGGTTCCGAGCTCTCATTCTCAGTTTCCGTGCTTAGAAATTGTTTCCTCTTCTCCAATTTTTCTTCTCAATCCCTACTTCACACCTTGCATTGCTATTATGGCTAAGGACACGTTTCACCCAGCTCTTACTGTTTCTAACATCAAGAATCACATCCCTATCATTCTTGAAATAGAAAACGTCCAATATGCGACGTGGGCCGAACTATTCAAAGTTCATGCACGCTCGCATCAAGTCCTCCATCATATTATCCCCGCGGCTCCTACGGATACTGAGGTTCCAAAACTCGAGGATGATTCTAAGTTATGGACAACACTTGATGCTACTGTTCTTCAGTGAATTTATTCCACTATTTCTATCGACCTATTGCAAACGGTTATCGAACCAGACGTTACGGCGATGGCAGCTTGGAATAGAGTACGTGATATATTCCAAGATAATCAAAATTCTCATGTTGTTACCTTGGAGCAGTAATTTTCCCACGTCAATATGGAAGATTTCCCTAACGTTTCAGCATATTGTAAAAGGTTGAAGGAATTGGCGGACCAACTTCGCAATGTTAGTGCGCCCGTTACAAACGATCGTCTTGTCCTTCAGATGGCCGCAGGCCTATCTGAGGCCTATAATGGTGTTGGCACGTTTCTTCATCAGAGTAACCCTCTTCCGCAATTTTATCACGCTCGTTCTATGCTTACGCTTGAAGAAGCCGGCTGGGCCAAAAAGGCGGCTACCGGTACTAGTCCCGTAGTCATGATGACGTCCTCCACAAATTCTCCGAATTTTGTTGATCATTCGAGCCAGATCCGTGCTCATGGTGGCGGCAAGAATAATCGGAAAAATAATGGCAAAAACCACATGGGCAAACGCGGTGGTTCCGGTGGCAGCGACGGCAAACAAAACTCTTGCGGTGGGTCCCGACACAATAACAGTGGGCCACAACCCCACTGGTCCCAGCCCTGGGCCCCCTGGCAGTGGGCCTGGTCCAGTGGGAAGTAGCCTAATGGGTCATGATGTCCAGCGTTTCCAGCTCCTGATCAGTGGGCTGGCCAGCCCATGTCTCGACCCAATATGTAGCGGCCCAGTTACCCTAACTCGTCTAGGCCGGGCCAACATGCATGGGTGGTTGGGCCTTGTCCATAATTCGTGAGCTGAAGCACCTGTCTTCATAATAGTATGAAGTAAATCCTTGGATATGGTTCCATATATCCACTGTTTGACGATTGCATCTAGTCGTTTCCACGTCGGGTTGTTGACGTCGGGTGGACGAGGTGTGGTGGCATTGATGTGATCAAGGACATTGTATGCACAAGCATGTATTTGAAATAGTTCAACCCACGATGAATATTGTCCATCCTCATGAACAAGAACCAAATGGATAAAGTTCTTGATGTTTGTTACGGCAAAGGCAGGATGAAATGTGTTAGGAGATGAGGAGGGAGGATGTGTGACATCGTGGGTGGAGGAGGAACAGTCGGGAGAAGCCATGAAACGTGGTTGTTCGGCATTGCAAAAAGAAGGGGGCCGCCGGTTTGCTGATTTTTAGGGTAGGAGTGAGATTAGGGTTTGGCTTCTCGTTAATGCATTATATATAGGTGTTTACAAGTACATACTTAATTGTATGAGCATATCTAGTTTACATAATTACATCAAAATAATAATTATTGAATATATGGAGAATATTAATATATTCTTTATCATTTTATATATAGACACTAACATATATCAAGAAGTTTGAGCACGTACCTTTACTTTTGATATTATGTCATACAAAAACATAAGCGTAAGTAGAAATGTTGTACCGTTCGTAATTGATATTCTCCATAAGAACAAAGTGAAAATATCCTTAAGATTATTGAAAATCTTATAGAAAATACTCGATCACGGACACTATATGAAATTCTCGAAAGCTTGAGGCATGTCAAGGGACATTGTCCTTAATGATATTTCACCCGGTATAGATGTATCTCTCAGAATTCAACAAGCTCTTCTAGTATAAAACTAGGAACCTAAATCTAACAAAGATTCACAAATATCGATAACCCATCAAAAGAAAAATAATAAGAAGAAGAATTTTGTTCTTGATTTTCACCTTCCACAATATGACCGCACAAGATCATATATATATATATATATGTATGTATATATATATGTATGTATACATACATATATATATGTACATTGTATGTATACATACATACATATGTATGTATACATACAATGTACATACATACATATATATATGTACATTGTATGTATACATACATACATATGTATGTATACATACAATGTACATATATATATGTATGTATACATAGTATATGTATACATATATATATGTATGTATACATAGTATATGTATATATATATATGTATATATATATATATATGTATGTATATATATATATATGTATGTATATATATATATATGTATGTATATATGTATATATGTATGTATATATGTATATATATAAGCCAAAGAGATGATTTCTCATGATTTTGTAATCTCTCAACGTCCCAAAATATTCAAGAGGAGTTACAAGCTATAAAGGCCAATTGGTCATAAATACAACAAATTTAATTGCAAGAGAGACTTTAGGCAACAACTATATTTGACCAAAAAGATTTGAGAGACGTTAGGGAAATTAAGGAAATAATATTTATTATTTTTGAGTTATTAAATAGAAAATATTATTTTTCTAATAATTGATGCATGGATGGTGGCAGAATTCATCCATAATTTACAAAGCCAATAAAATTCAAGTTTCAGTAATTAACTTGAATTTTTCGCAAGAACAAAATATTGCGATTTGTAGTGAAAGCAATAGAGAAAAGAAGAGAAAGTTTGTAATTGTTCATACATTGTTTTGAAACAGTACCAATTATTTATAATACATTAGGAGTCTGTTCGCAACAGACGCATATGTTCAAAGAGACTCTTCATAACAAACACATCTTTTAAAGTGGCTTTTTTTTTTCTTCTGAAAAGATGACTTTTTTTTTCTAAAAAAATAACTTTCTTCTTTCTGAGCTAACCATCAACACTAACTAATATAACACCTACATTCATCTTAACATTCACATTTCTACTACACTTGTCAGGTTGATCTATTACACTTTTGAGTATAAACATTATATGACCGTCTCTCATTGATTGTCTCCAAATTCCCACTATCAAAAAGCGTATTCACAACTTCTTATACTAATTTCACTTGACACATTATTAATTCTCATGACGTAAATCTACTTATTGTTAATAATCTAACAAGGGTAATGTTCGATAAATTACTCTTCTATAGAGTTCATTAGTATCCGAGCTTATTAATTTATCCACATCGTTAACCAAAAAAAAAAAATTATCCACATCTATGTGAATGATGGGTTTCACATGCAGTTTCGTACAACATTATTGGTCCTACACTTACCTTTTACTCTAGTATGAATCTTTCTATAAAAAAACATTTCGTAGCATTATTGGTCCTACACTCAACCTTTATTAGATGTGTAATGTAATATCTTTCATCAGTCATATTATTCTCTTGTAACATCGAAGTAGAAGTACAATGGACAATAACAAATGCTAAAGGAAACTATGCGGCATTGCATTTATCACTTATGGTAAGAAAGGAACATGAGTCTCTTTCAAGCAAAAAAAAAACACTAGCACTACTTACTAGGTTGATCATTCCGGACGTAGAGGCGCGGTCAGAATTTAAAACTTTTAAATTTTAAATTTTAATTTTCCTAAGTTATTAAATTCTAAATTACTAATTAGCATAGTTCATAATTTTTTTAAAGAAAAACAATATTTAGACCAAAATTATTATGTTCAGCCGAAACATAAACTCTCCCTAGCTCCGTCCCTATTCAAGAAGCAGTAGCAAAAAGATCCATGAAGAGTAGGTTGCCAAGGAAGCTGGAGACTCTTAATTTTTATCCTTAGATCTAATATTAATTAGTCCAAGTACTGCAATTTGTTATGTTTCCAAATCTGAATATGTTACTTAGGTAACTAAAACTGTTTAGTTACCACAAAAAAGTGAAAGTGCATTATATAAATCGGGACGGAGAGTATTTTTAAGGGAAAAAGACATTGAGAGGCCATCAGTAAAAAAAATAGATTAAAAAGGCCCCAGTTTAGGCTTAATACCCCGAGTTGGCTGTTTAGCCCAAAGTATTGCCAAGCGTTAGCCGTTTGGCCCAAAGTATTGCCAAGCGTTAGCCTTTCCGCCCAGTCACTACAAAAAAGAGGATTTTTTGTGGCGATCACAAAAGATCGAAAAGTCATCACTAAAAGGTTCGCACAAAAGATCGAAACGTCATCACTAAAATACAAAAAGAACAAGACTATTTTGGCGACTTTAGTCGCCACAAAAGATCAACGAAAAAAAAGCCTTCAAAAAATATTTCAAAACTTGTATAATATATGTATAATTAGTAAGTATACGTTAATTATACATTTATTAAACATAAATTACATGTTGATTATATATTTATTATACACAAATTATACAACAATGATATATTTTCTACACATTTACTTTAGGATACATATTTTAGACGATAAAAATACAATTTCTATACTGTGATACATTTTTTCTATACATATACAGTTGTGATACATATTTTATACAATAATAATACAATTTTTATAAGTATGTTATATTTTTTATATATATACTGTAGTGATACACATACAATAATAATTCAGTTTATATACATATGTTGAGTTAGTTAAAAAATGGCTAAAAATAGAATTATTTTGAAATGCTAAAAATAATTTTTAAGATTCTTGGGTCATCAAGTGTCCGGATGGCCATTTGTGTCCTTGTCCCTCTTTTTAAAAGTTTCTAATATTTAAAATTTTGAAAAAAAAAACTTTTTAGTTCAAGGCCACCTAGGAAAAATGTATAACAATTCCTAAATTGTTTACGATAAGAATTTTAAAAATTGCTGATAATTTAATTTTAAAAACAGCTTTTTTAGTTCAAATCCACCTAGGAAAATGTATTAACCATTCCTAAATTGTTTGTGATAAGAACACGTAAACATGAATGCAGTTACCTGGCGAAAACGGAAAGTACACCCATCTCCATCATGACACCACGTGTAATCTGTCCAAAACAGGCGGGAAACAATCACCGGTTATGCCGGTTACTTGTCTAATCCTCTCCTAATGCATTAAGGACTTGTACCTTTATGACAATATTACCCCTCAAATAACTTTATCAAACACATGATTGCCATTAGGGATGTCAGTGGGGCGGATAAATGCGGGTACCGCCCCGCACCCGCTCCAGTTGGGTCGGGTATGGGATGGTTTGGTGGGTGGTGGGGCGGATATGGGTATTAAAAGTGCTACATGTCATAGGTAGTGGGGGCGGGGTGAATTTCATATAAGACTCGCACCGTACCCGCACCGCACCCGCTATCCGCATCGTACCCGCATCGCCCGTACCCGCACCGCCCGTACACGCACCGCCTAAAATCATTAATTCATCATCAAAGATAAGGTGAGTCAATTTTGAGAGTTTACACATAGGATTGAACTGAAATCAGATAGTTCACTCATTTCTTGTAGAGTTCTAAAAAGATATTTCATCACCAACACAAACAATATTGGTGAGATGAGATCTCCATGCCTAAACAAATCATGACATATCAAGACATTATGAACTAATGATCTTCCAGCTACAAAAGTTGCTTGATTCTCAGCCATAACATTAGGAATGATGTTCTTTAATCTCATGCAAATTAATTTAGAAATGCATTTATATAGGACATTGCAGCAATACATGGGCCTATATTAACTAACATATTGGGGGGCTGCCACTTTGGGGATCTGAGATATAATGATAGCATTTACTTGTCTTAGTAATTTACCATTCTCAAAGAACTCCAGCACAACACTTGCTACCTCCTGCCTAATAATATTCCAAGCATCTTCAGTGGGGCAGGTAAATGCGGGTACCACCCCGCACCCGCTCCAGTTGGGTCGGGTATGAAGGATGGTTTGGTGGATGGTGGGGACGGGTATGAGTATCAAAAGTGCTACCCGCCATGGATGGTGGGGCGGGTGTGGGGTGGGTTTTAGATGGCGGGTACGGGTATGGGGTACCCTTCCCCCCGCCCCGCCCCGTTGACATCCCTAATTGCCATTGAAATCCGACAATGATAAAATACACTAAAATTAAAACCACCGCCATATACAAATGATTAAATTATTTCAATTTATGATTTTTTAAAGCATATTAGTAGGCGTTTCGTCATATAATTCAAATATTTTCACTTTGTTTGTAATTTTTGAAGTTAGAGTTGGAGTTGAAGATGAAGTTGTATTTGGTTATATTTTTACAAAAAATGTTTAATTATTTGAATGTAATAAAAATAAAAATAAAAAAATAAAATTTTAGGTTTTTTTCATATTTAAATATAATTTTAAATTATATTTGAAAGTTCTGTGATCAAATGATTTTCAAATGAAATAAAAATAAAAAAGACTTTGATAAAATTTCAACTATCATCTATAGTATACCCAATAATTAAATCTATAACGGATTTAAAGGAAATGAGTCATATAAGTCATTGTATAATTTTTTTTATTTCTTATTTTTTTATTATAATGTTAATATGACTTTTTATTAACTTCTGATTTGACTTAGTATTATTGTCGATTATCCTCCTTTTAATATAACATAAAAACATACTCATTTCATTGTATTTTACTTGATCTTTATATTAAAAATAACTTTTTTTACTTATTCATTTTAGTAAAATATTTATTTTTTCAATACCACCCTTATAATTAAATATAACTACATATGACACCAATAGCCAAATTTAAAATTTTAAAGCATAATTAATGAATTTAGTTTAGTAAAATAAACTTTTAATAATTTTTTAAAAGAGTGTCAAGTCAACATCGGTCAAGTAAAAGAAAAAAATAATTTCTTATGACCACTTACAAATTGAATAGAAGAAAATTATTTTTTTAAATCTTATATGTGTAACAATGAGATCTCTAGTAAAAAATAAATATATAAAACTAAAAGTAAATTTGTAAAGGACACAAAATTATTTCTCCACATAAAATAAAATGGACGGAATATTTTCCTTGCTCCATAAAATAATCACATTTTATGCTTGTTAAAGGAAATAAGATCCCTTGTCTTCTTATAATTTAAATAGAAAAAAATTACATTTTAAAATTTCTTATTATATGTTATTTTTTAGATCTTTCATGAGTAAAAATAAAAATATCTTGTCAAAAAAAGTACATAAAACTAAAACTATTTTATAAGTGGGCTACAAAATAATAGACCCTCATTGTCTTCTATGATTAACTTAATTAAATTAGGTGTAAACATTCAATGGGGATGAATTTTTACCACAAAACAAAACCATTTCTTTTCCTATTTCATTAAGGACTTGTACATGTATGACAATATTACCCCTATATCATCTGACATGTATGATTGCACTTCCAACCCGACAAGGATAAGAAAACGTGGCTATTATATAGTAGGGAAAAGAGTAAAATATACTTTTCTATTCTCTTTTATTAATTAATTTTATTCTCCGTCAGTGATTATGAATAAAAATCCCTTGCCGTTACCAAACTTTACACCTATACTTCTATTTGGACGGACCCTAAATCCTCCTAAATTATTTAATATATAAAAAATTACTCATTCCCTTATTGATTCGTTCCAACTCGCTTATCATCATCATCAAACTTAAAGCTTCTTTCGTAGAGAAAAAAAGAAGAAGCAAAAACACATATTCAAATTATGAAACCCCTAAACTCACCTCAAATTTCACATTTAAATCCATCTCAACTGCATGAAATCGTATCATACCTTGAGAGTTGATGATTATGAATTTTGGTCTACTTGGGGCCTTCAATTTTGGGGGCTCAAAGCAACTATTTTAGTGGCCTAATAAACTTCGTTGGCTTCTTTATTTTAATACTGACCCTTGTATTTTATTATCTCTTATTATTCTTTGTGACATTAAATTATGACAAGTGTTAACTGTAGTGAATATTTTGGAAGTGATTGGGGAAAATGAGTAACATATTTTATCTTTTATTGGACGTGGTGTATCCATGGAGAACTTCAAAGTAGCAGCAAGAGTTTCATTGTCCTTCATTCGGACGTTTGAGAGTTGAAATATTAAAACATACATTTTCGTCATATGATACAATTTGATGCATTTGAGATGAGTTTAAAGGTAAAATTTGAGGTGGATTTTGGGGTTTTATCATTTGAGGGTGTTTTGTTGCTTCTTTTTTTTTCTCTCTTAATGATGATGATAGGCGGGTCGACGCGGGTCAATAAAGATAATATGTAATTTTTTATAAATTGGATAATTTAGGAGAATTTAGAATTTTTCATTTAAATAAGGGTAAATATGTAAAATTTGATAATGATAGAAGTATTTTTATTTACAATCACTAACGAAGAGTAAAATTAGCTAATAAAAAAATAGAATGTTATAATTGTTGACACCCAATTTTGTCCCATCTTTTATGATTTTATTCGTAATTTTTAACATTTTTGACACTTTTAAAACAATTTTTTAATATATATATATATGCATATTATTCTCTTATTATTATTATTATTCGCATTTTTTACTGTCATTTGCATTTTTATCACAATTATAAGTTTTATCCAAAAAATTCTATGTTATTTTATTCTCGCAAATTTGCATCGCATTTCCCTTTTATTAAGCATTAAGCATTTCGCAAATATTATATTTTTATTATTATCACGTCGTTATGTTATTTTAAATAATTCACATCTTTTACAAAATATATATATATATATATATAATATATTTTTATATTAAACCCCTCTTTTATATTTTTAAATCCATAACCCATTTTTTTTATTTCCTAACCCAAAACAATTTCTACCCAACCTAAATTAAAACCCATTTTTCGTCCAAAGCCCAATCCCCAAATTAAATTCCCACAAGCCCAATCCCCAAATTAAATTCCCACAACCCAATACAATTTCTACCCAACCATTTAAAACCCAATTCCCACAACCCAAAAACCCCAAGCCCAACAAACTTTTCCCCAGGCCCAACCAAACACCCGACTGGCTTACCCACTCACCAAACCCAACCGAATCGTCCAACCCGCCAGCCCATCGGCCAATTCCCAAAACCCGACTCCACCCATTTCTTACCCTTTTATTATCCCCAAACCAAACCAAAATCGAGAAAAAAATCAAACGAACCCTACCGCTTCTCTCAATCACCAGCGCGACCCATTACTCCCATACCGGCGACCCCACGTCGCCGGTCACCTCACCCCTGCCGCCACCAACCCCCCTCTGTTGCGCTGACACCACCAACCCTCCGACCCATACCCACAAAATCCGCAACCCATACTCCAAAAATCCGCGATTTTGGCTCCTTATTTTGAATTTTGAACTCGTTTTTGAACGTTGAGGGGGGTACGAAAATCATCTATAAATATCCCCTTGTTCTTCATTTAAAAGGGGGGTTTTTTTTTTGGTTTTTGAGTTATAAAAATCTTTTTTGAAGGTCCAAATCGAAATAAGAAAGAAAGTTCGAAATCGTTCAAAAATAGTCAAGAAATCAGTCCGAAAATACTCTCTGTTTTAGTTCCTAATTTTTCAATCCAAAAATCCCTTTTTGGTTCTGCGTCGGGTCGGATTTTCGTGTCGTGTCGGGTCACATTCCGGGTCGGGTCTGAACCGAAACCAGTTCTGTTCCATTCCAAAAATCAGAAAATGATATCCTTTTGAATTACCAATTGAGTGGGTGATCAAAAAAAAATCCAAAATCTGAATTCTAAACATTTTCGGGCTGATTCGACGATTTAAAACAACACCTCGGTTCGCTATCCGGAGAAGGTTAGTAAACACAAACCCCTTTGATTTTCTATGTGATTAGCTTAGTGTAATTTACATTATGTGTTTGCGTGTTGATTAAGCATGTTCAAATATTGTTTGAGACTGCTAGTTAATTATTATGTATGTTTTGTTAAATTAGCTACTGCCTAAGATCATTATGTTATCTATTAAGCATATTAAGCATGTCTGGTTATAATGGTTACTGCTTGTGTTCATTAACCAATTATTAGTGTGTTAACTACAGTTTATTTTTAACCATTTCTTGATTGTTTGGCTCATATGATGTTGGTTTGAGAAGCATGTTTGACCCCTTTAAGACTCTGTTTAGCCAACCCTTGTGCCTGTGGCCTTGCACACTTAAGTTGTTAATTTTTTTTTTATGACCATGAAAGTCTCTTCTGTTTGCCTCTCATGTTTATCCTAAGTTGGTTATGCATATATCTTTGCTTATCTTAGTTTAAGTTTGTTTTGTGCTAGCATAAAAAATCATTTTTGGAACCAAGTGGTTAGTGTATGTTGCTTACCTAAAAAGACATGCATGTTTAGTCTAGCTTAGACAGTGATGTGCCTACAAAAAATGTCATCTTTGGATTAGCCAATTCTGTGGTTGTATGCCTACGAGTGTGTTTATGTGTCTATCTTGCTTATTTAAGGGTTATCATGCCTAATGCATAGCATGAATGTGACTATAAATGCTTAGTCCAAATTTTATGTGATTCTACATATCAAATGCCATGTATGTTTAGTTACCCTTTTTATTTCTAGGTCCGCATGTTTATCAAATGGGCTATATACTTGCCTTGCTTGCTTAAATGTCAAAATTCCTCCACATTAGCACGTAAAGTTCTCCTAAGCTATCTTGCACATGCCATGTATGTTCAATTGTTAAACAACGCCTATGCTAGTGTTTCGTACCCGTCCGAACTAGCTGGTTTCATTTATGATATTGCTTATTCGCCTCTTATGTTCAACTCAATCATGATCATGTAGTGGCATGTTTCAATGTATACAAAGTATATAAATTTCAGCATACACAAGATGAATATCTAGGTTGTATATCCTTGTATATTCCCAAGCATATCATGTATACTTTGAATATTCCATGAATATCAACGCCTCTACATGGCGGAGTATGTATCCGATTGGAGGAGTTTGTATTTCATGTTATATGAATCCTCTATGTTTAAAATCACCCATTGTTTCACGAGTTTGAATGATAAGTCTGTGTTCACCGTCCTTCCATCTCATGTCTTGTTTCTGTTTTTGTTTGAGACTTTCAGAATGTATATATGTGAGTTTTATACTTATCTTAATATCTTTGGTTGAAAGCCAAGACAAGTTTCGGGTATGGCTTAGCCTTCTTCGATAACTGCCATGCCTATGGTTCTAGAAACCTTTTGATCTTGTTGCGGCATTGGAAATGGATGGTGGTAGCCCTTTACTTCCTTGTCTTTTAAAAAAAGTGAAGTCTAGTCGATGAATTATTTTGCGTGCATTTTGGGCTCATTGTTGTTGCCTTTACAAAATTTGTTTGTACCTTAATGCTATCTTGTTATTGTCATCTATGGTTGCTTCTTGCTCGCTAGATGGATTTTGAACCCATCCTATTATGCATTATACTGAAATTTGGAGCCTTATGTGGATATAAGCAAGCTGCTGTATTTTTACCAATTCATTGATGTCTTCTTTTGGCCATTATGCTATTGTATTTTGGGGTTATGAGATGATGCATCATTCTTGGTTATTCTTGTCACATTTGGTCTGCTGGTTCGAAATGTTATACTCAGAAAGGAAGCTACTACATTTATTCGGTTGTTACACTTCAATCGCTACATTTTGAGATGTTACACTTGACAAGGAATGCTTATTGCCTTACGAGAAGGTGGTGATGTATATTTTGTGGCCATTTTTCGAGGTATTTTGAGGCCACGGGCTGCTGTATTTTAGATTTGAATTGATGCTAAATTTTGGAGCATTTCGTTGCATTTGAAATAATTAGTTGTGCACTTTGAAAATGAAAACAAGCTGCTGCACTTTGGATGGTGTATCTTTGCAAGAATGGTTCTTGCATTTCCTTGGTGAAAAGTGCATCTCTTGAGCAGATTTGAGGTCGAAATGATTGCGGCATTTTAGGCAACTTTGTGGTCATTTATCTTTGCATCTTTGGCCATCGCCGCTTTTCAAGTCCATCGCTTATGTGTTTCAAGCCTTTGTTGCGTTATTTTTAACCCGATTCTTCTTTGTTTTCTCGGCTTGAAAACAGTGGTTTAAACCGCTTTGGACAATTGCAATATTTCGGTTTCTTGTCTTGGTATTATTTTACTGATTTGAACAAATACTACACTGGCCGATGAAATTGAATTCGAGGCCGCGCTTTTTTGCTTCTCTGTTTTATTATTTTACTGATTTGAACAAATACTACACTGGCCGATGAAATTGAATTCGAGGCCGCACTTTATTTTCGTTTCTCTGTTTTCAGTTTGCTGTTTTAAACATCCATGCAACGGATATTTACTGTTTTACTGTCTTACTGTTTTAAACTAAACATCGCGTCTTTTTCGGAAATTGCCTCTGTTCTTTTTCGCCATCGCTGCCTCTCTGTTTTACGCTTTACTCTGCCATCTTGTTTCCAATTTTATTTCTTGATTTGAACACGATACTACACTGGCCGATGAAAAATATCCGTCGATTTTGAGGCCTACGATTGCAAAGACGGAAATATAACTTCGGGCAAGGATGAAGACTTAAACCTTTTATCCGAGATCAACATGTTTAGTAGGCGAGGTGACTAAAATAACCAACAAGTTATATATTCAAGCCACGACGTGATTATAGTGATCTTTTTATTCCACGAGAGACCGACACGTTTAGTAGGCGAGGCAATCAAAAATAAACTACATTAGTCATATGTTTGCAGCCACGACGTGATTGGAATGTTCTTTTCAAAATTTAAGTCTGAGCCCTCCGCGATCAAAACATTCATTGTTTTGAATACGGATACGAAGTTATTTGTATTTAAATGTTTCTAACCGTTTGTTCTTGTGACTTACGGGGACTAAAGTAAATAAAGGCAATTATTCCTCGGAGTTTATTTATTGTTATTTCTTTCTTTAATTCAGCTTTTATCTCGCTTTGTATTGTAATATTATTTATCGCACTTATGTAATTATTGAAATGCTTAGAATAGGCAAACTTAGAATTTATTCATAGGTTAGTTTAAGATTTGAAACCCGTCGCTAGCTTATTTATTTGTAGGCTCGCAAACTTAGAAATCCTTCGCTAGTTTATTTATTTTAGGCTCGTCACGCGAATTCAAGATTTTCAAAACAACTTTTGTCATCTTTTATTTGCTTTATTAATCATACCGAATAAGTTTATCTTTTGTCAATTTACAATTCAATGATTCCCAAAATTTTACTTCTTTGGCATTATAAATAAATTGTTTTACTATCAATTGTCAAAAACATATTTTTTCAACTCTACGTGTATTTCTCTTTAGATATCATATAAATGCATATTTTGAAAAATCTCTACATTTATCTATCTTTTAAAATGCATCCTTTTTCTAATTATTTGCAAACATCTTTTAACTTCATGCTTCAAACATGCTTTTTTTCTAAATAATAATTAACCTGAGTTTGACCGGATAACCGCAAGTTAGCGGATCTTAAAGGATGCCTAACCCCTTCCCTTTAGGATAATAAAGAACCCTTACCTAGAATCTCGCTAGTTTCGCAGACCTTAAAATTGGAGTTTACACGGCAGCATTTAGTTTAATATTTAGGTGTCCTAATTCACCGTAAAAATAATTAGGTGGCGACTTCTCAATCCTTTACCCAGGAATCACCCCATACGTCTGTGCTCCGCTTTGACCCGAGCCAGGTCAAAATAGGGCGCGACAGCATGGCGACTCCACTGGGGACTTTTCAGGTTCCTAACCATAGCAAATTCAGGTTAATTATAATTGTGCTTTACTTTCACTCTTTGTTTGATGTAATGCTTTGATTTGTTTCCTTTATAAAATTTTTTGCATGCATAACTGCTTTAATTTCTATATTTTTATTGCTTATCATAAATTGGCATTTCGTTCATATTTCTTCCACTCTGGAAAATTGACACTATCACACACTACACGCGAGGTGTGTTTTACGCACTCGCAAATTTCTTTCAATCTACCAAAATTTAGGAGAGTTGGCGTATGCGCGGAGTGACCGGACCATCTGGTGGCCGCGTAGCCTTCTCACTCGAGTAGTCCGCTCGGGAACCTTGTGTCTAGTCAGCCAAATCTTAGAAAATATAAGATAGAGCTATACCACCCTTTATTTTAAGTCATGCATGCATACACCTTAGGTGGGTCGATCCTTGGTATCGACTCCACAATTAAGAAATCCGCCAAAGATGTCTACGGGTCTCACAACCCAACGACCAATCATCATATTATGTGTAGCGTGATAAGGATAGACTAATCCAAGACTAATCATGACATGCTGAAATTGGAAAATGTACATTCATTTTGTCTCATTTCCGACAAAGCATTGCAGTTTAGCAGCTTGGATCAAATCTGTCGTAATCCCGCATATCTGGCGTTTAGGCCCACCTCCGGCATAAGGGAGGCCCCATGCATATTAGGATGCGCATTTAATTGTCTTACAATCATTGTGTTGTTTTCTCCTGCTTTTTCACTATGTGCATATTATTTAAAGCAATAATTACTCGCCTTGTACTAACTTGGTTTTCTTCATTTTTTAGAAGGTTTATTTTTCCTAAATTATTCTTCCCAAAGGTTGATTTGCGTTGACTAAAAATGGCGGATCATCCCTACTTCACAAGGTCAAAGGCACAATCCTTCAGCAAAATGACTGATTTAGATGCATCCGAACAGACTGGCCTGGAACTTATCACTCTTTCCGGAGATGAACCAGAGACTTTCGAAAATAGAAATACTACTGTCCAAGAAAAATACATCGCCCAACTGTTACAACAGATGGCAGCCATGCAGACTGAGATAGAGCGGCTCCAAAATCTCACCAACCTGTCCATTAGCGCCAATACCCCACTCCTGAACAAGGGACGAATGCAATCGCACCATAAATTTTCTCATCTCCTGAACCGCCATTTCCCCAAAACCTCCCCGATAATTCGCCACTATGCAAAACCAATCCACAACACACTAACCCGCAAGCAAGTCCACAACAAAGCCCGTTACAAAATGACCCTACAACTCCACATACCCAAATTAACCCACTCATCCAAAACACCTCTTCCATGCAAAATCACCAAGCAGGCCAACACATATTGATGGCACACGTCGCTGATCCCAACGAACAGCACGTGCCACCAGTATATGCAACGGAAGCTCAACCTTTTACAACCACAGTACCAAACATGACTCTTCAGGAAATTGGCCAGTGTGAAGAAATGGACAGGCAGGTGAGGATCAGAACCGGTGAAAGTATGGCGAGAGAGATTCATAGCCTGAAAGAAGCATTCAAGAATGTCCAAACCAGCAAGGGGCATGAAGGACTCGAGTACGAAGATTTGTGCATGCATCCCGATATTGAATTGCCTGTCGGATATAAAATGCCAAAATTTGACTTGTTTGATGGGAAAGGAAATCCTTACTCTCATTTGAGATCATACTGCGACAAACTGATTGGGGTAGGTAAAAATCAGGCCATCATAATGAAGTTGTTCGTAAGGGGTTTGACAGGAGAAGCACTAGACTGGTACACAAGCCAGGACCCGCAAAAATGGCGTAATTGGGGCACGATGGCACAAGATTTCGTGGACAGATTTAAATTCAACACTGACACAGTCTTGGACAGATTTTATCTGATGAAGTTGGAAAAGAAGTCCACAGAGACCTTCAGAGAATACGCCATGAAGTGGAGGGCAGAAGCAGCGAAAGTTCAACCCCCAATAGAAGAAAGTGAGATGACCACTCTCTTTGTACAATCTTTGAAAGATGCAACATACTATGAGAGAATGATAAGCGTCATAGGACGAAGTTTCTCTGAAGTTATAAGGATGGGAGATTTCATAGAAGAGGGAATCAGAACAAGGAGAATTACAAACTTTGTAGCATTGCAAGCAACAAGTGAGACGATCCAATCGGACTCATTTGAGGGAGCAGTAAAGAGGAAGAGAGATGGAGTGTCCTCTGTGGTGACAGTTCAGAAACATAGGCCAAATCAAATGTCAACCTACCAAATGCCATCACCCCAGCCTCCCTACTACAATCAAAACAACCAAAGTCCTCATCCTTCCTATTATTACCCATACACCCAAAGCCCTCAACCTTACTATCAATACCCACCTGGTCCCTACCCTGTCTACCATACCCATCCAATATATAGCCTGCCTCGAGCGCCTGTCTATCCGAATCCCCCACCAGATCACCCCACAGACTTACCTCATCCACAAGTCCATGCACCAAATGCACCTGGACCGCAAGAAAATACGAAAGAAAGCCAGCCAAAACCTATACACCTTTAGCCGAACCTCGAGCCCAATTATATGAAAGACTGAAAACCGCAGGAATACTCCAACCCATCCCAGGGCATATCCCCAATCCTATTCCCAGGTCGTATGATGAAACTAAGCATTGTGCGTACCACTCGGGAATCCCTGGGCACGACACTGAAAATTGATCTGCCCTCTGAGACAAAATTGAGGCATTAATCAAAGAAGGAGTTATCCAACTGAAAGGACCTTCCTCTAATGTAAATGATAACCCTTTGCCAAATCATGACGATGCCAACGTAAATATGATTATCTGATGAAGACCACAATTTGGAAGGGACTATTGTGCTACCAGAGAAAGGAAAAGGTCGAATCATCGACCTTTATCACCCCTATGATTACTGATCCAAGTGAGGGCACCGTTTGGAGTAAAGCACTTCCTCCAAAGCCGCGGATCATGGCATCATCTTTTCTTGGAAAAGCCTTATCAACCAATCTCCGAAGGAAGGAAGATGCTTCTTTACCAAAGCCTGTTCGCCTCTGAGTCGATCATTCGTCAAAGCATGCGCCACTCAGGAATCAAAGGAGGACAATGCAGCCAACCTCGTGAAAGGATTCAAAAGATTTTTCATTGATGAAGAAGAAGCAAAATGATTACGCTAGAAGCTCAACCATTTGGGATGCAGAGCAAGGAGATGTTTTGGGAAAATTGGACATGTGCCCTGGCCTTGTTTCTCCCAGAAACTAGTTAACTGCATTAATATTTAATGAAACAATGCGATTCAGATTGAGGCCTGAATCACATATATGCATTTAATGTGTTTTGCCTCTACCTTTTGAAAGCTTAAAATGACAAATCTGCATTGCTTTTGCTATTATAAAATATGTTTTGTTCAAAAATTCTCTTTTCTTTTTTCATCATGCAAACTAATTTGTCGGCAATATATGACATACAATGAAACAAGCAAACAAAGTCTCAAACAACAAGCAAGGCTTCGTAGAATATAAGGAAGACTCACAAGCGGAAGAATTGAGGCATTTTTGGAATAAGTCAAAGCCAGATTTGGATGAAACATCAAGATGGTTGATAGTTACAAGCATTGGCACGGACGTTTGCCATTTGCACTCTTGGACTACCATACTACGATCAGGACTTCTACTGGGGCAATGCTATATCTTTTGCAGTCAAGTGGATACATAATCATATACTAAGACACGGATTGATGAAAAGCAGATGGACGCAGTTGTCCGGGGCAACCTTATCAGAATAGAATGGCCAAAAACCATCAATGCAGATGCAGTGAAGAGATACCATATCTAAGATTAGTTAACCTGAACTACGTTATGACCTGATTCCCTCGGCGGGATACGTAGGCGGCCACATCGGCTTCGGTCCCATCTTTAGAAAAATCCTTACAATCTCCTTTACTTGTAATGAACTACGTCATGACCTGATTCCCTCATGGGGATACGTAGGCGGCCTAAATCGGCTTCGGTCCCACCATTAGGAAATATTTTCTCCTTTATCTAACATATGAAAAATGCACCCATCTGATCACCCTGATAGGACAAGCAAGCAATCTACACAAGACTCGGTTGTCCGTTTAAAAGATCATCATCCTCATATATCGAAAACTGGGGCATTTTTTAAGGGATCACTGTCGGAGGACGCCGATAAACATGGAAAAACATCGGCAAACTAAGTCTTCAGCCTAAGAGGATTTTGGATAAGACGTTTGCTTTGTTTCACCGCATGTCGCTGCTCGACAGACATTTACATATATGCATACTTTCTTATAAGCAATTTATTTTCACCAAATATTTTCATTAAAGTTTGACAAGATTTTTATTACTAATATGCATATTTTCTTATACACAATTTATTTTCACCAAATATTTTCATTAGAGTTTGACAAGAACCTTTTAATGATAAGCATACTTTCTTATAAACAAATTATTTTCAACAAATGTTTTCATTAACGGTTAGCCAAGACTGGGAACCAGACAGGGGCTACAGGTCCAAATCAGCAGGACATGCAGCTATCAAGAGCCAAAGCTACAAAGTCAACGCGAATCAACCGCCCCTCCCCAAACTCACAAATTTTCTTTGAGTACAGGTTCTTCAAGTTGAAAAAGCAGGGAAGCCACATCACAACTCACTACAAGGATTACGTTCTTGTTCTGCATTTATACGAAGACATCATCTTGACCTACAGGGTCCCGACTATTATGTCTGCACAAAGATGTTATTTCGGATCACAAAGAACGACAACTATTTTTTACAGCTTTACAACGACGTCAACAACATTACAATGACGTCTTCAACGCAGCAACTATCTTTTACCGCATCTCAACGGCGTCAACAGCATTACAATGACGTCTTCAACGCAACAGCTATCTTTTACGGCAACGCAGCACGACAAATATCTTTTACAGCATTACAACGACGTCAACAACATTATAATGACGTCTTCAACGCAAAGACTATCTTTACAAAGATTACAACAACGCGTCATTGACGCATCGCAAAGACATCAACTATCTTCAACAAAGATTACAACAACGTCCCACGACGTTCACGGGCAGACGCCACCTTTTTACAACATTACAACGGCGTCAACAACATTTCAACGACGTCTTGGTATAACGCCTATCTCTTACAACAAACAAAGATTACCTTCTTGCAACAACGTCATCACAATGACGTCTTTCAACACAACACGCGTCGATACAACTACGACCCGGTTACATTCTTACAACAACGACATCAACAACATTACAATGATGTCGCCAAAGAACGCCGCCATACAACGGTGTCATGAACAACACGCCTATGCAACGGCGTCTTACGCAAATCAACTATCTTTACAAAGATTACAACGACATCAACAACATTACAATGATGTCATCGACAGCGCGCCCATACAACGGCGTCATCAACAACACGCCTACGCGGCGGCGTCTTACGCGACAACATTTATTTTTACAGTATTACAACGACGTCAACAGCATTACAACGACGTCTTCTGCACAACATTTATTTTTACAGTATTACAACGACGTCAACAGCATTACAACGACGTCTTCTGCACAACATTTATTTTACAGTATTACAACGACGTCAACAGCATTACAACGACGTCTTCAGCACAACAATTATCTTTTACAGCAAAACAGCATTACAACAACGTCCTCGATGTTACATGCAACACAACAATTATCTTTACAAAGAAACAAAGATTACAACAACGACCTCGCCGTTACATGCAGCACACCAACTGTCTTTTTACAACGACGACAACAACATTACACCGACGTCTTCAACACAACACGTCAATCCAACGACGTCATTTCAGCGCCCACCTTATAATGCGGGTATTTTAATTTCGATCAGCGCCCACCTTATAATGAGGGTATTTTTAATTTCACCATGCGCCCACCTCCTAATGCGGGTATTTCTAAGTTATTTTCTACAATTTTTCTCGTGATTATACACTAATTATATCTTAAGCTTTAGTTTGCAGGAGTTTTTAGTTTGCAGGAACTTCATCACAGCGTGGGACTATCTCTACGATTTAACCGAGGCAATTTGGTCAACGACCTACTTGAACGTCGATCCGCTCTTTTCAATAGTTTCTACTGCGACCAGTGTCATCCTGAGTCGACACTGGGGCATTGTTGCTTGAATGTGCACCATCTTTTTGCAACTTCACTTCCCCCCGGAATTCTATGCAGTCCCGATGATCGGGACAAAATTGGCTACTCAGTCAACTTCTTTGGCCGAAAACTCTTTCATCGTCTCCGTCCAAAGAGGGGCATCTGTTGACACCCAATTTTGTCCCATCTTTTATGATTTTATTCGTAATTTTTAACATTTTTGACACTTTTAAAACAATTTTTTAATATATATATATATGCATATTATTCTCTTATTATTATTATTATTCGCATTTTTTACTGTCATTTGCATTTTTATCACAATTATAAGTTTTATCCAAAAAATTCTATGTTATTTTATTCTCGCAAAATTGCATCGCATTTCCCTTTTATTAAGCATTAAGCATTTCGCAAATATTATATTTTTATTATTATCACGTCGTTATGTTATTTTAAATAATTCACATCTTTTACAAAATATATATATATATATATAATATATATTTTTATATTAAACCCCTCTTTTATATTTTTAAATCCATAACCCATTTTTTTTATTTCCTAACCCAAAACAATTTCTACCCAACCTAAATTAAAACCCATTTTTCGTCCAAAGCCCAATCCCCAAATTAAATTCCCACAAGCCCAATCCCCAAATTAAATTCCCACAACCCAATACAATTTCTACCCAACCATTTAAAACCCAATTCCCACAACCCAAAACCCCAAGCCCAACAAACTTTTCCCCAGGCCCAACCAAACACCCGACCCGTCGCCCACTCACCAAACCCAACCGAATCGCCCAACCCGCCAGGCCCATTGGCCAATTCCCAAAACCCGACCCACCCATTTCCCTTACCCTTTTATTATCCCCAAACCAAACCAAAATCGAAAAAATCAAACGAACCCTACCCTTCTCTCAATCAGCCGCCGCGACCCCACACCCCCATCTGGCGACCCCATCGCCGCCGTCACCTCACCTGCCGCCACCAACCCCTCTGCATACCGACACCACCAACCCTCCGACCCATACCCACAAAATCCGCAACCCATACTCCAAAAATCCGCGATTTTGGCTCCTTATTTTGAATTTTGAACTCGTTTTTGAACGTTGAGGGGGTACGAAAATCATCTATAAATATCCCCTTGTTCTTCATTTAAAAGGGGTTTTTTTTTTGGTTTTTGAGTTCTAAAAATCTTTTTTGAAGGTCCAAATCGAAATAAGAAAGAAAGTTCGAAATCGTTCAAAAATAGTCAAGAAATCAGTCCGAAAATACTCTCTGTTTTAGTTCCTAATTTTTCAATCCGAAAATCCCTTTTTGGTTCTGCGTCGGGTCGGATTTTCGTGTCGTGTCGGGTCACATTCAGTCAGTCCGAACCAAACCAGTTCTGTTCCATTCCAAAAATCAGAAAACAGTATCCTTTTCAGAATTACCAATTCAGAATTGGGTGATCAAAAAAAAATCCAAAATCTGAATTCTAAACATTTTCGGGCTGATTCGACGATTTAAAACAACACCTCGGTTCGCTATCCGGAGAAGGTTAGTAAACACAAACCCCTTTGATTTTCTATGTGATTAGCTTAGTGTAATTTACATTATGTGTTTGCGTGTTGATTAAGCATGTTCAAATATTGTTTGAGACTGCTAGTTAATTATTATGTATGTTTTGTTAAATTAGCTACTGCCTAAGATCATTATGTTATCTATTAAGCATATTAAGCATGTCTGGTTATAATGGTTACTGCTTGTGTTCATTAACCAATTATTAGTGTGTTAACTACAGTTTATTTTTAACCATTTCTTGATTGTTTGGCTCATATGATGTTGGTTTGAGAAGCATGTTTGACCCTTTAAGACTCTGTTTAGCCAACCCTTGTACTGTGGCCTTGCACACTTAAGTTGTTAATTTTTTTATGACCATGAAAGTCTCTTCTGTTTGCCTCTCATGTTTATCCTAAGTTGGTTATGCATATATCTTTGCTTATCTTAGTTTAAGTTTGTTTTGTGCTAGCATAAAAAATCATTTTTGGAACCAAGTGGTTAGTGTATGTTGCTTACCTAAAAAGACATGCATGTTTAGTCTAGCTTAGACAGTGATGTGCCTACAAAAAATGTCATCTTTGGATTAGCCAATTCTGTGGTTGTATGCCTACGAGTGTGTTTATGTGTCTATCTTGCTTATTTAAGGGTTATCATGCCTAATGCATAGCATGAATGTGACTATAAATGCTTAGTCCAGCTTATGTGATTCTACATATCAAATGCCATGTATGTTTAGTTACCCTTTTTATTTCTAGGTCCGCATGTTTATCAAATGGGCTATATACTTGCCTTGCTTGCTTAAATGTCAAAATTCCTCCACATTAGCACGTAAAGTTCTCCTAAGCTATCTTGCACATGCCATGTATGTTCAATTGTTAAACAAGGCCTATGCTAGTGTTTCGTACCGTCCGAACTAGTGGTTTCATTTATGATATTGCTTATTCGCCTCTTATGTTCAACTCAATCATGATCATGTAGTGGCATGTTTCAATGTATACAAAGTATATAAATTTCAGCATACACAAGATGAATATCTAGGTTGTATATCCTTGTATATTCCCAAGCATATCATGTATACTTTGAATATTCCATGAATATCAACGCCTCTACATGGCGGAGTATGTATCTGACTGGAGGAGTTTGTATTTCATGTTATATGAATCCTCTATGTTTAAAATCACCATTGTTTCTACGAGTTTGAATGATAAGTCTGTGTTCACCGCCCTTCCATCTCATGTCTTGTTTCTGCTTTTGTTTGAGACTTTCAGAATGTATATATGTGAGTTTTATACTTATCTTAATATCTTTGGTTGAAAGCCAAGACAAGTTTCGGGTATGGCTTAGCCTTCTTCGATAACTGCCATGCCTATGGTTCTAGAAACCTTTTGATCTTGTTGCGGCATTGGAAATGGATGGTGGTAGCCCTTTACTTCCTTGTCTTTTAAAAAAAGTGAAGTCTAGTCGATGAATTATTTTGCTGCATTTTGGGCTCATTGTTGTTGCCTTTACAAGGCTGTTTTGTACCTTAATGCTATCTTGTTATTGTCATCTATGGTTGCTTCTTTGCTCGCTAGATGGATTTTGAACCCATCCTATTATGCATTATCTGAAATTTGGAGCCTTATGTGGATATAAGCAAGCGCCAGATTTTTACCAATTCATTGATGTCTTCTTTTGGCCATTATGCTATTGTATTTTGGGGTTATGAGATGATGCATCATTCTTGGTTATTCTTGTCACATTTGGTCAGCTGGTTCGAAATGTTATACTCAGAAAGGAAGCTACTACATTTATTCGGTTGTTACACTTCAACTGCTACATTTTGAGATGTTACACTTGACAAGGAATGCTTATTGCCTTACGAGAAGGTGGTGATGTATATTTTGTGGCCATTTTTCCGAGGTATTTTGAGGCCACGGCGCTGTATTTTAGAAATTTGAATTGATGCTAAATTTTGGAGCATTTCGTTGCATTTTGAAATAATTAGTTGTGCACTTTGAAAATGAAAACAAGCTGCTGCACTTTGGATGGTGTATCTTTGCAAGAATGGTTCTTTGCATTTCCTTGGTGAAAAGTGCATCTCTTGAGCAGATTTGAGGTCGAAATGATTGCGGTATTTTAGGCAACTTTGTGGTCATTTATCGCTGCATCTTTGGCCACCGCCGCTTTCAAGTCCATCGCTTATGTGTTTCAAGCCCACTGCTATGTTATTTTTAACCCGATTGTCGCTGCTTTTTCTCGGCTTGAAAGCAATTGGTTTAAGCGCTTTGGACAACCGCAATATTTCGGTTTCTTGTCTTGGTATTATTTTACTGATTTGAACAAATACTACACTTAGGCCGATGAAATTGAATTGAGGCCGCGCTTTTTGTTTCTCTGCTTTATTATTTTACCGATTTGAACAAATACTACACCGGCCGATGAAATTGAATTCGAGGCCGCACTTTATTTTTGTTTCTCTGTTTCGCTTGTCGCTTTAAACATCCATGCAACGGATATTTACTGCTTTCTTGTCTTCTTGCTTTTAAACTAAACATCGCGTCTTTTTCGGAAATTGCCTCTGTTCTTTTCTCGCCATCGCCATCGCCTCTGCTTTTACGCTTACTACTGCCGCCATGTTTCCAATTTTATTTTACTGATTTGAACACGATACTACCTTTGGCCGATGAAAAATATCCGTCGATTTTGAGGCCTACGATTGCAAAGGCGGAAATATAACTTCGGGCAAGGATGAAGACTTAAACCTTTATCCGAGATCAACATGTTTAGTAGGCGAGGTGACTAAAATAACCAACAAGTTATATATTCGCAGCCACGACGTGATTATAGTGATCTTTTTATTCCACGAGAGACCGACACGTTTAGTAGGCGAGGCAATCAAAAATAAACTACATTAGTCATATGTTTGCGACCACGACGTGATTGGAATGTCCTTTTCAAAATTTAAGTCTGAGCCCTCCGCGATCAAAACATTCATTGTTTTGAATACGGATACGAAGTTATTTGTATTTAAATGGTTCTAACCGTTTGTTCTTGACAGCTTGCAGGGACGAAAGTAAATAAAGGCAAGTATTCCTCTGAGTGTATTTATTGTTATTTCTTTCTTTAATTGACTTTTATCTCGCTTTGTATTGTAATATTATTTATCGCACTTATGTAATTATTGAAATGCTTAGAATAGGCAAACTTAGGATTTATTCATAGGTTAGTTTAAGATTTGAAACCCGTCGCTAGCTTATTTATTTGTAGGCTCGCAAACTTAGAAATCCTTCGCTAGTTTATTTATTTTAGGCTCGTCACGCGAATTCAAGATTTTCAAAACAACTTTTGTCATCTTTTATTTGCTTTATTAATCATACCGAATAAGTTTATCTTTTGTCAATTTACAATTCAATGATTCCCAAAATTTTACTTCTTTGGCATTATAAATAAATTGTTTTACTATCAATTGTCAAAAACATATTTTTTCAACTCTACATGTATTTCTCTTTAGATATCATATAAATGCATATTTTGAAAAATCTCTACATTTATCTATCTTTTAAAATGCATCCTTTTTCTAATTATTTGCAAACATCTTTTAACTTCATGCTTCAAACATGCTTTTTTTCTAAATAATAATTAACCTGAGTTTGACCGGATAACCGCAAGTTAGTGGATCTTAAAGGATGCCTAACCCCTTCCCTTTAGGATAATAAAGAACCCTTACCTAGAATCTCGCTAGTTTCGCAGACCTTAAAATTGGAGTTTACACGGCAGCATTTAGTTTAATATTTAGGTGTCCTAATTCACCGTAAAAATAATTAGGTGGCGACTCCTCAATCCTTTACCCAGGAATCACCCCATACGTCTGTGCTCCGCTTTGACCCGAGTGAGGTCAAAATAGGGCGCGACAATAATTTCGTATTTACACCTCTCCTTCTTAGGATTGGGTGTATATCGGTTCGGTTCGATTTTGTATCTGAAAAATATGAATCGAATAAATTTTTTTTTTTTTTAAATCGAATACAATTTTTATTATATGATTTTTTCTAGCGCCGGCGATTTAAATATGCCGAACGTATTTAAATGGCCTACTCCTTCTAGCCGGCCATATAATTTTTTTAAACCCAAACATTTAAACAAAAATAGAAAACCAAAATAAATAATTCAAGTACCAAAAGGGAAATTGAACTCTAATTTTGCTTTCCCAATTTAGGAATCTCCGGCGATGGGACGGGTAGAGATGGTTGTAATCCCGTCGAGTACGGCGGCGGCGGCGGCGACGGTGACGGCGGTGGCGTATCAATTAAATGAAGGGATCAATTGGTGGGAAGATGTAAACAGATCTATTGTTTGGCAAAACCTTATATTCCACCTACTCGCTATTCTTTACGGCATTGTCGCAGCCGTTGCTCTCGTAAATTTTTACCTCTCTATTTAATTCTCAGTTTTTTTTTTAAAATTATGAATTTTGAGAATTTAATTTTAATGTAATTGTTATGTTGTGTTATTAATTGGTAAAGTAAGGTCGCGTGAACACACGTATATGTGTTGGAGATGTATGAAATATCTCAAAATACTTGTCATATTTTTCATTTACATGTCGTTTAAGAAAATATTACTCCATCACAATTCAGATTTCGAGAGTCAAACACGAAAATCTTTGACCGCGATTTATTTGTATACCATTTAAATATCTTGAATTGTTAATTATTGTGACTTATAAGTTTCTAAATATGGAAATTATTTTTCAAAAAACTTAAATATTGTATGTCCATATTCACAGTCAGAATAAAGAAGTTTAACTCTCGAAATCTGAACTGTATCACATAAATTAGGATAGAGGGAGTATTAATTAGGAAAGGCGTTCGACTATTTTATCCTTATTGATGTCTTAAGATATAATCTCTCTTCATTGAATATTTATGGAAGTTTCAAATTTGAGGCATATTAGACTTGTGTTTGGGGGCCCCTGAAACGAATATAGAAACTCCAAACTTATTAAAAAATTGAAACTTGAAAATAAAAAGAGAAGTTGTTGAAGTAGGTAAAACTTTTAGAGGATTGCATGGTTTCCTCCTTGAAAGTTTATGATTATTATTTTCAGTTTGGGGCTGGGGTGGGGTGGGGTTCAAGCTGGTATTTTAGTCATGGCTAAACTATTATATGTTATCAAGGAAAATTTGCACATTTGTACTTATAATGTGTATTTTTGGCGAAAGTTAACACTGTTTCTAATTTCCACTAATTGGTTTATGTGTGCAAAAAAGAGGGGTACATGGCATGGAGTTTGAAATTTGAAGCTTCACCAAGTTGGTTTTGTTTGTGTCTCATTATTGATTTTGGTATACTTGTTTAAATTTCCATGTCACATCTTCTTGCGTATCAGATAATCATACTGTTAGTCAGTTATTGCTTATCACTAGCACCAATACTTAATTTTGTGTGCGGCTCTTGAATTTGTTTCTGACTTTGCAACTTGGCAATTCCAGGTTCAATTAATTCGCATTCAAATGAGAGTTCCCGAATATGGTTGGACTACTCAAAAAGTCTTCCACTTTCTCAATTTCTTTGTGAATGGAGGTTGGTATCTTTCCCTTTTTTCTTCTCTTCTCATTTTTTTCCTAAACATCCTGATGGGGAGTTTCATTACATATGTTTTTCAAATGATCGGTCATGTAGTCTTTGTTATTTAATTGTGTCTTCATGTTCTTTGGCAGTTCGGTCGCTAGTTTTTGTATTTCGTCGGGATATTCAGAAGATGAACCCCGAGGTTAGGCACCACAACTATCTTTATGTCTGGTTGATGTTTTGTCTTCACAGTACTTTCATTTGTAATATTCTATGCTACATTTTGGCAGATTGTCCAACATATTTTGCTTGATATGCCAAGTCTTGCATTCTTCACAACTTATGCCCTTCTAGTGTTATTCTGGGCTGAGATATACTACCAGGTTCGTGCGGGTCTCTGTCTCAGTTTTGTGCAGATATTTCTCTTCTCGAGGTTAATATATATGTTTTTCATGTGACAGGCACGTGCTGTATCCACGGATGGGCTTAGACCTAGTTTCTTCACAATTAACGGAGTGGTTTATGCTATTCAGGTAATATGCAATAGTTATGCAGTACTTATATACATGTATGGTAGTACTTTCCTGTAAGAAATTTATTTTGGGGCTTGCTAGAAATAAACTCTGGTCTGGGAGTTTGGACATAAATATATTTTTAAAATTGAAAATGAGTTTCATATAATCGGAATTTTCTTAATATCTCGTAAACATGTCGTTCATGGGGTAGTTAACAGAGTGCCCTGGCTATCTACTCCATCTCCCAAACAAATAGGACACCCTCCATCTGAGCATCAGTAGTTATTAATATTTTCCCTTGTGAGGGTATTCTATTGGCAGAAATGAGAACTAGCACGGTGCCTAGTAATTCACAAATTGTTGAGACCACTCATATTTCTTAGGGTATATCAAATGAAGTGTCATTTAATAGGAATATATGTCTGTGGTTTGGAGATACTTTATCAAGACTACATTTTGTTTGATGAGATGCTCACTGTCGTAGTTAGGCATACAAAGATTTATGTTTTCTCGTGGACCTGTTACATGAAACATATGAGACAAGGGTTTACTCTTCTAAATTGCTGATATTTTGTCGCTTCTAATTTCTTGCAGATTATATTATGGCTGATAATATGGTGGAAACCTATTCGAGTACTCGTCATCTTATCCAAGATGTTCTTTGCAGGTTCTTTTTTCAGATTTAACTTATTTTAAGTGCTTTCCATTGCATGGATCTGTTGCAAAGTACTAACACAATGTACTGGCAGGTGTATCGCTATTTGCAGCGTTGGGGTTTCTCCTTTATGGTGGAAGGTAAAATCTAATTTCTATTATCAGTACGCTTTGTTACTGGCAGTAACTACCAAATATACATTTGTTGATGACATACAGAATAATATAAACCAAGCACACAAGCATAATGCTTAGCACTTATTTCTATCGTTTGTAAAAAAGATGCTTTATCTTCTGATTCGTGGCTGTTCTTAACACTTCCGTTTTAGAAGCTAGAGTTGGCTATGTTGTTGATTGTTGTTTGCTTTAATCAAAAGCCAAAAATATTTTTTTTGGACTAAAAGGTATCTGCTTCCTAGCCTGTACAACAGATTTAAACCTTCATGAGACGAATCCTGTCGAGCATTAAGCTTCACATTTTTCAGAAGTTATGTATTTTGTATATTGGCATGTATGTTATGTGGATCTTTCAGTTACTTTCAGTGACCCATGACGACACAGAACAATTTTGATACATATGTGGGATCTGTACTGCATTGGGTTGATGCAAGGAGTGCACATTGACAAAGAGGACAAAGGTAATGATGAAGATGAATAAAGGAGGGAAAAGAAAGAGGGGTGGGGGATGGGGGGTGGGGGGAAGAGAGGAAAGAACAGTGGAAGATTCCTCATGAAGTCTCTTCCTTCATGTCTAAAGAATACTCCAGAGTGAAGTCCCTATCATAGAGGAAAGAAATTGGCAGGTGTTAGATTGAACGGACGCAACAATACCACGACATTAATGGATGTCAAACATTTAAAAAGTAACTGAAAAGTTTATTTGGCTAGTGTTGTTGACATTCAGAAAATCACTAGTAAATTAATTTGTTTAAAAAATAAAATATCTTCAGTTACACTTACTTTAGTGAAAGGTCGAGAAACCTTTTATCGCGCTGGCTATTGATATCACTTGGGGGAATTGATTGAAGTATAATTGTTTTTCACAAAGTCTTCTCAAGCATGATCATAGTTCCTTGGTACCGTCATAGATAGCTGCACAGTATTGTTGAACATGCTGTTTTAAAATAAAAGTAGTAATCAAAATTTTAAGATACTGCAACAAAAGTGCTTACTGTACTGCCTAAAGTGGATAGTATATGTTTTTTTAGTTTGTGGATTGATGTTTGCTGTATTCACACTTGGCTACCTTGTTTATTCTTATGTTTGAATAATTATGTCGTTCATATTCATCCTTCAATATCACCTCAAAATTTGCCTTGACATTCTTTCACTTCCTTCCAGGCTTTTCCTTATGTTACAGCGGTTTCCAGTAGAATCAAAAGGGAGACTCAAGAAGCTACAGGAGGTATATTATTAGTATCCTTTCTTTCTTGTTATTTTTCATTTTGAGTTTTTCTTCTTATTAGGTCTTTTGACTGCTCCGACATTATGGTTTCTGCAGGTTGGCTATGTCACGACAATATGTTTTTCATGCTTCCTCATTAGATGTGTTATGGTAAGTCCACAACTAACCCGTGTTTGTAGTGTCAGAGAGCCGTATTACTTTGTCAGAGAGCCATAACTAAACTAACCCATGTTTGTAGTGTGTGTGTGATATCTATGTTTTGCTTTAGATGGTTTCTTTTTCTCTAAAACCTTACATGATATAATAAGTTAGTCTTAGCTGAGATGCGTGCAAGCTGGCCTGGCCTCCTTTTTTTTTCAAAAAAAAGTCTTAGCTGATGCATTAACTTTCTTTCTAAAGGGCATGAAGTCAATTTGTTTTGTCTATATGGCTCAAGTTTTTCTCTGATTATCTTTGCCACAGATGTGCTTCAATGCATTTGATAAAGCTGCAGATCTTGATGTTTTGGATCATCCAATTTTGAATTTGATATATTACCTGGTGAGTTCCATATCGCTGAACTTTTATTAGTATTTCTTTAGGTATGCATATTGGTCGTGCCATAATGAAAAGTATTGGCAGTCAGTATTCTGTATATAATAATTGTCAAATCATGACTAAATTGGATTAGTTCACATGATATATCATCTTGTGGCATCTTATAATCTGTTTTATGCACCAAAATTCTGTTTTGTCTCCTTTTCTATTTAGTCCTCTGTTTTGGGGATGGGAGTTTCTTGGTTATACCATGAATTCAGGTTTCTTTCTCTTGGTTGAGGTTTTGGTTAAATTGAAAATTGGCTTCGATCTTAAGATTATGGTGAAGCGTTTGAGACACAGGGAGTGGGAATCCTGTTCTGAAATTCAAGCATGATTGTGACTCCGTTTGTGAAGGTGTTTGACTGGGTAGAGTTTAAGAAAGAACGAAAGACTTCTGAAATTGTTGTCTAAAACAAGTCATACATATCCGGGTGGCTATAAATAATCTCATTAAGAGTAAAATGGGAAGTTTAAAGTTAAATTGTTATTAAATATAAAAATGTCTCTTTTTGGGACTGACTAAAAAGATCTAGACCTTAGCTTGATCCAAATTTCAAATTATGTGTGTATTCTTTGATATGGTGTTTTTTACTTTGCTTTTTTTTTTTTGAGGAGGAGGGGGGGGGGGGGGTGAATAAAGTGCATAAAAAATGGAATAATACTTTTCTATATGTTTTGAGACTAAGCAAACTTTTTAAACTCTTTGCAGTTAGTGGAGATACTGCCTTCTTCGCTTGTCCTATTTATTTTGAGGAAGTTGCCTCCAAAGCGAGGGATCACACAGTACCACCCTATTCGTTAATACGGTAGAGGGTAGTTAATGACGGAAATCAAGCTCCGGGATCAGGTATCGAGTGAGTCGGCTTTACAATACTGTTACCTGGATGTGATATGCAAGCAAGAAATACGAGAGGAGTGATCGTGTAAATGGGAGTATGGTTCGTGGTGTGGACACTGAAATGTCTGTTTGTCCTCACACTTGAGAGATTGTAGTTCTGGTTTTGTACTATTAGTTAAAGAAGGAATTGTGAAGATATTTTATGATTTTTAGTATATTATTTCGTCTTTGTATGTGTCAGATTTCAATTGATTCATTTTTTTCCCACTGAAATTTCATAGTCGTTTCCCAGCTCGGGTTCTGTAGTCATTCGGCTCACTCTTAGATAGTGGTTGGTTTTATTGTAACATAGATATCCTCATTGTTGGTTACTTACAGGATATCGACTATTATAGTAGCAAGATCAATATCAGGATTTTTACTATCATAATAGGAAAATGTGATGTACTGCTATTCATAGTAGATGTTTTATTGATTCATCGAACAAGTAAATATTTCATGGAATATAACTGAAACAGAAATGTATTTGATCTCCGGGTTTATGAGCAGTTCTGCTTGCTGATTTCTTGATGATAGATTGAAATAGCTGGCTGAATGAATGGATCTATCTCCTTTTTGTCATTTGGAAGAGGACTGGTTGGTGGACTTGCAATTCTGCATTTCCAATATCTGTTTGCAAGGCATTTCTGACTGTTAGTTATTAGAAAGGTTGTTGATAAGTTGATCATTTACGGACAATGATTTTGCCTCTAATTTTTATTACTACGGTTATTCCTTTTACTTTGGCTATCTTTACTATTTTTGTTGTCGATACTCTTTTTTTCTTTGATATTTTCATCTTAGTTTTTTACTCGTATTTTTTTCAAACCTGTTTTTACTCAACTCAATAGGAAACAACTTCTCTACCCGCCAAAGGTAGGGGTAAGGTTGGCTTACATCCACCCTCCCTAGAGCCCACTTATCGATTTTACCAGGTATGTTGCTGTTGATGATGATTTTGCCTCTAATCTTTGTGACTTTGTTTTTTAGTTGGATTCCACTTGATTAGGGATGAACATCTTTTCAAGCTTAGTTGGAACGAGGTCCTTTATTTTTAGCCCTCAAAAGTTTTAAAAGTTCTCTGGTTTAAAAAACAAATATTGTTTAAGTTTGGTTATTAGGCGAAACACTATCTATTTAAAATCAAAGCCTAATTGAACTTGTTTCCACAATAGTTCAGAGATTATTTTTTAAATTTGTTTTTATTACATAGGAGGTAGGGGAAGAGTAAATGAGAAGGGGATTATAACGTGGGGATTCGAACCCTCACCAACAAGGTGAAAGTTCAGAGCTTATCAATTGATAGTCCATAATTTTTTTCTTTGTTTATAAATGATTATATAACTGAAACACAAGAGGAAGAGAGAGGGGGGGGGGGGGGGGAGATTGTACATTTCCTTTTTATTTTATGAGTCGGCTTGCTTTATTGAACAGTCAACTTCCCTGCAAGTCTATAAAATAGATTAGTAGATAAATGAGATAATAAAAGAGTAATGCAGAATAGTAAATGACACGAATGTTTTATATTTGTTCGGATTACTGGTGTGGTGCCTATTCCAGTCCTCTCGGGGTACAAGGGTCTCCTTAGAGCCTTGAAGTTGTTGTTGTTACAATGTTGGTTCAACTTGAACCGTCGCTATATTTGGACAGATTCCAGAGTTCCTTGGCTACAACCTTAACCTGTATAGCTATTTATCTATCTCCACCTTTTCTTTTTCCTAACACTGATATACTTTAGATTACAATGCTTTTTGAAAGATGAAAGAGTGGATAAGAATTTTGCTCAAGAAAAGTTGTACATCTTCCATAGTCTTAAGGGTCCCCAATTTATAGTAATGATTGTATGCAGTCTTCCTCTTCTGACTGATATTGATGAGATCAGTGGAGATCAATCGTTCCTTTGATTGATTTTCTGGAGGCTCACTCTAAGGTAACTCAAGGAAATTTGTCCCCCATCAAAGATTGATATAATCCTTGATTGCGATCTCTAGATATTCCTTGTGGTCGTGATTTGTGTGTTGATGCGTCTTGCCTTGCATGAGTATAATCAAGCTGATGCTGCGATCTAGGTTTTCCTTTCTTGAAGCTCGTTGATATCTTGTGGTACTTGGTGCATAATCTTTGCTGCGATCTTGGTTTACCAATTCCGCTGGACTTCATTTATAGTTGAGTAAATCTACAAGAAATTTTAAGTTAATGGTGTCATTATTAAAATTGCAATGCTTGAGGCTAACAATATCCCCTTTTTGATAATGACAGCAACAAGATTTAAGTTTGTTTGAGAGAAACTTCCCTGATATTTAGATTTCTTCTTCTGTTGCTCCCCCTGACTTGATGCTTCCTCTGTTGCTCGCCCTGAGTTACTGCTTCCTCTGTTGCTCCCGTTACGACGTATATTCTCTCCCTGAGTTACTGCTTCCTTTGTTGCTCCCGTTACGACTTATATTCTCCCCCTTTGACATTATAAAAAAAGAAAAACACAAAACACAACAGAAATGCACAACGATATACTGCATAGATGGTCCTAAACTAACTAACAATTAAAATCATCCAGGGGAAAAACGGTCCCTACAAAAAAATCGGCAAACAGTCAAGGGCACAACCCTGCAAAATATTGTCTTAACATCATCATAGAAAAACAGAAATTTGGCTAACGCCTCCCCAGGAAGTAGTTGAGGGTGTTGATGATTCTGTCAGAGAAGGAATGATAGGACTTTTCAATGTTCTTGGAGATTGTGGAGTAGGAGTTTTGAACTGCCACAACCAGATTGTCGTTGGATGTAGAGGTATCTTAGGAGATCAATTTGACTCTCTCAAACAACTTGTTCACAGTCTTCACACCTTCACTATTTAGTCCATCCATACTGAGGCGCAGCTTGGCCACATCAGCTCCTGTCTCCTTTAACGAACTCAACATCTTCTCAAGAATCCTATGCAGGTTCCCATCCATTGCAGTGAGAGTCAACTTCATCTTATGTGCTTCCTTCAGAATAGCAGAGGTAGACTCTATAGGTGGAGAAACATCCTCTATTTGAGGCTCAATCTTCACCCTGAAACTGTCCTTCTTGACTCATTCGCCATCAACCAACACATATCCCATACTCGCGAAGGCCCTGGAATCATACCCTGAATTCACTTCTTGAACAAGAAAGTCAATAATATCAACAAATAAAGATTTGAGAATGCGGTTAATCACCATTCCATAGGAAGAGCTTTAGCGCTAGTGTTTGCAGCACGTTCAAGCATATATTCCCTAAACCACTTTGCCTAGTTTATCTTAAATCTTTTTCAGGAGGCAATATACCACATACACATCCCTATTTGTAATGTTACTGAGAGATCCAACACGGGGAAGCAGAGTAGTAGCAACAATGTGAGCCAAAATTCAAATATTAAAACATACACAGGAGGGACCAAATTCGAGATGCTCAGTACCCGGTTCAGATAAAAAGGACTTGCTTCCCTTTGGCTCTCCCCGAAGTCGACCTTCCCTTTTTGAGCTTATTTTTAAGGAATTCGGAAAAAAATGGAAAATTCAAAAAGAAATATTTTATAACTCTAAAAGTTTTAAAATTCATCAACAAACACTTCAAAATTTTCAGGCCAGACTTTATCTATAAAATCAACTTTTCCCGAAAAATCTTTTCAATCAGAAAGTCATTAAAACGATTCGAGTTTCCATAACAAGAGATTCAAGTTCACCACTGTCACTAGATACCCTAAGATTTGCATAGAACATTCAAATATGTTCCTCATGGAATTCATTATCACAGAGTTAGAAAACAAGGGGCAATTTTTTAGCCTTAAAGAAAGAACTTATATTACAGTGAGAATCCTTTAACTGTTCAAGACAGATGATTCGTCCAATGGCGATACAATGCTTCTTGAAAAGATTAAACTTTATTTTTTCAGCAGCACTCCAAAATAATTGTATGTCCTCAGGCCCAAAGGCTGTGGGTGACTGTGTCTTTGATTTCTTGGATAGATTTCTCTTCAGGGTTCGAGGGTAGGCATTGTATTTCTTTGATACAATGCTTCTTGGAAAGTGTAAGCGCTATTCCTTTTTAATGGACATAATTCAATTCACATAAAAGAAAAATATTAAATACAATACACACATCAGAACATAATGATTCACATACAAGGAAATTAATTAAAGGGTATATTTTAGTACCAATATCATTTATTTTCCAAGAAAATAACTCCTAAACTATTTTGAAGAGAAAAATATTTCTTCCACCAAAGGTTTTGTAAAGATATCGACCAATTGATTCTCTGAATCAATAAATTTTAAAGCAAAATCACCATTTTCAACGTGATCATGAATAAAATGATATTTAATATCTATATGTTTTGCCCTAGAATGATGCACAATATATTTAGATAAACTAGTTGCACTGGTATTATCGCACATAATAGGCACATAATCATAAGTTAAGTCGTAATCAATTAGTTGATGCATCATCCATAGAAGTTGTGTGCCACAATTTCCTAACGCTAAGTATTCATCCTCAGTTATTGATAGAGCAACAAATGTTTGCTTTTTGCTATGCGAAGAGATGAGAGATTCTCCCAAAATCTGACATGTTCCACTTGTACTTTTCCTATATGTTTTATCACCTACAAAATCAACATCTGAATATCTAATTAAATCAAAATTATTTGAGTGAGGATACCATAGACTAAAATCTTGAGTTCCGATGAGATATCAGATGATTCTTTTTACTGCTGTGAGGTGTGATTCTTCGGGAGCCAACTGGAATCTAGCACATTTGCATATGCTGAACATGATGTCTGGTCGACTAGCAGTAAGATATAGTAGAGACCCAATCATTTCGCGATAGGTCTTTTCATCCACATCCTTTCCGGAAACATCAATTTCAAGACAAGTTGAGGGACTCATTGGTGTTCCAAAAGCTTTAGCTTTTTCCATCCCAAATTCTTTTATCAGCACTTTTGTATACTTCATTTGGCTAACAAATGTGCCAGTAGTCGACTGGTTTTTTTGTAGTTCTAAAAAAATTCAGTTCTCCTATCATGATTATTTCAAATTCTCTTTTCATGAGATCAATAAAATTCTTTCATATGAGAGGGTCAGAACTTCCAAAAATAATATCATCAACATAAATTTGAACAATGAAAATGCAGTTTGAGGAGGATTTTTGAACAAACGGGGTAGTGTCAATTTTCAACGTTTAAAATTGTTATCCAATATAAAGGAGCTGAGCTTCTCATACCAGGCCTTTGGAGCCTGTTTCAATTCGTACAACGCCTTTGATAGTTTGAAAACATAATTTGGGCATGAATGATTTTCAAAACCTAAGGCTTGCCTAATGAAAACTTCTTCTTTAATGAAATCATTTTAAAAAGCACTTTTGACATCCATTTGAAATAGTTTGAATCGTTTAAAAGATGCATATACAAGGAGGATACAAATGAATTCTAACCTGACTACCGGAGTAAAAGTTTCATCGTAATTCTTGTTGAGAGTAGCCTTAAACAACTAATCTTGCCTTGTTTCTGACCAATTATCCAGATTCATCTAGATTGTTTTGGAATACCCATTTTGTTCCTATTACTGAAACATTTTTTGGCCTTGGAATAAGTCTTCATACTTGATTTTTTTGAATTGATCAAGTTCTTCTTGCATTGCGTTAATCGATGATTCACCACTTAATTCTTCATCAATTTTCTTAGGTTCAAGTTGTGATATGAGAGCTAAAGCTGACTGCAGTTAGAAATATTCTCTGGTTTGCATTTTTGCAATTGGGTTACCAAGGATAAAATCATTTGGAAAGTTGGATTCACTTCTCCATTCCCCTGGAAAGTTTCCGTAGCTTTCTCCTGTTCCCTGGGCTCTTGAGTTGACTGAGATGGAATATTTTGAGTAGGTGAGGGTTCAGTCACGGTAGCTTTATCAGTTGACTTACTATTTTTCTGAATGAGAGATGCTTCTGTCTGCTAATCCTGAGTCGACTCTGTCAGATTTACTTCTTCCCCTGCATCATTATATACAATGTTCGTGTCTTGGACAGTGGGGTTAGTATCAATAAATACCACATGAACAAATTCTTCATAGTCATGGTTCTTTTGTTATAGACTATAAGATTTGCTAATGAGAGCATAGCCTACAAAAAACATTCATCACTATGAGGATCAAACTTATCAAGATTATCCTTACCGTTGTTGTGGACAAAACACTTACATCTGAATGGATGAAAGTAACCAATATTTGAATGTTTACCTTTCTAGAGCTCGTAAGGAGTCTTCTTCAAAATTGACTTTATCAGGCATCGATTTAATATATGACATGCAGTACTTAAAGCTTCGGCCCAAAATCTATATGACATTCCTTATTCTAGAAGTATTGTTTGAGCAATGTCTTGGAGAAATCAATTCTTTCTTTCTGCATCACTATTTTATTGTGGAGATCGTGGTGATGAGAAAGTTTAGGTGTACCCTTTCTGAGCACAATATTCTTCAAAGAACTTGTTTTAATTTTTTTTTCCATGGTCACTATATATAGTAGAGATGTAGTACCCATTTTCCCTTTGAAACTTTCTACAAAAAATCTCAAACTGGATGAAAGCTTCACTTTTATGAGTTAAAAATATGACCCAAGTAAAATGAGAATAATCGTCAATAATAACAAAGGCATATTTCTTCCCACCTAGACTAACAGTTCTAGTAGATCAGAATAAATCCACATGTAACAGTTGAAGAGGCTTAGAGGTGCTAGCAGTGTCCTTAGTTTTGAAAGAGGAACGAGTTTGTTTTCCTAGTTGACATGCATCACAGACATGATCTTTTGAAAAATTTAGTTTTAGCAATCCTAAAACAAGATCTAATTTTGACAGTTTTTCAAGAATGTGCATACTAGCATGACCTAATTTTCTATGTCATAACCAAGAATCACTAGATATAGATGCAAGACATGTAAGAGTAGGTAAGTCAACATTACTGAGTACATAAATATTTTATACCCTTTCTCTGAAGATGAGCAGATGTCTTGCTTTATGCTTGAGCTTGCATTTCAGGTCATCAAACGATACTTTGAATCCGACGTCGCATAGTTGACTGATGCTCAACAAATTATATTTGAGACCATTCACTAGATACACTTCAAATGGGTCACAAGTTGGACTAAGAGTAATGGTTCCTACTCCAATTACATCTCCTTTTGTGTCGTCATCGAATTTGATTTGTCCTCCATCTATCTTTTTGACGTTTTTGAAATTATTTATTTTCCCCATCATATGATTGGAATACCCACATGTCTTTCTTGAAAATTTTCTTGGGTTGTTCTTGCAAAACAGATAAATCAGCTTATTTTAGGTACCCAAGTGTTCTTGGGTCCTTGACGGTTAGTTTCATTTTGATATGGATTGGTCCCCTTAGGTCGCCCAATCCACTTTCTAAAGTTAGCCATATTATATTTACAGTTGAAAGCTTTATGACCTGGTTTACTACAAGAATAATAGTTAAAGCTGTTTCGAGAGAAATCATTATTGGCGGTAAGAAATTCATTGGAATTTTTGTCGAAAGTTGACCGCCTTCTGACAAGTTTCCTTTGTTTAGTTTGTTTAGGTTAGATTGATTTGATCTAACTGAACTATGACTGGAAGATTTCTTAAAGCCATTTAATTGTATCTTGACTTCACTTAATTCCTCCTGGAGTAAGTCGACTTCAATTTGAGTTGCTTCAAGAAGAATTTGCCAGTCTTTCTTTTCTCTAGCCAATTTATTATATTCGTCAATCATCTTCTGAAGGTCATCAATGACCAAATCAAGATATACTTGAAGTTCATTACATTTATTACAGTTTGAAGATCGTACCTCACTTGTTTCTCCTATAGCTATGAAGCACATGTTTGCCATGTTTGCTGGTTCTGATTCTGATTCTGATTCGTCTTCATCATTCCATGCTCTGTAGGATCTGGAGTTGTTTTGTTTCCTGAAATTTTTTCCTCAATTATGGACGTTTAGCCTTGATGTGTCCAGAATTCGACACTGATAGCATTTGTCATCATTCTTTTGATCATCGTTGTTTTTGTATCTATGTTGTGGCTTTTGTCTCCTTTATCTCAGGATGTTTTTTACTCCCCGATTTATCATCGCTAGTGCCTCATTTCTTTCCTCATCATCATTTTCACTTTCATGGGTAGTAGACTTGAAAGCAAATGACTTTTTTTCTTCCTTTGGATAACAATTTAGACGAGTCTTTTCGAATGCCATAAGACTTCCTCGGAGTTCATCACATGTGAGATTGTCTAGATCTCCACTTTCTAAAATAATGGCATTGGTCTCCCATGCCTTGGGTATACTTCTGATGAGTTTCCTGACTTGCTGACTATTTGTGTAAACCATGCCTAGTGACTTGAGTTCATTTACGATCTTACTGAATCGAGTAAACATGGATTCAATGTTTTCATCTTCCCCCATCAAGAAAAATTCATATTCATGTGTGACAGCATCAATCATTGTTTCCCTGACTTTGTACGTTCCTTCGGATATGACCTTTAATTTATCTCATATTTCCTTGGCAGTTTCACAGGTTGATATCTTCCCGTATTTTTACACTTCTTGGATTCTTAAGTGCGTTCATTTGAGGCGGCCTGTCCTCGCACTTAAATAAGCGGTCTCCTATAAGGTATCCTACTATACCCCACTTTACAAGTGTTAGGGACTATTAGAAATTTCCCCAAACCTAACTTCAACCGTTGAGGATCATTAAAGGTTTTAAAAACTTAATCTTTACCTACACTGCAGATAACACTCAATGTTTATCGTGGGAACGGCTTTGGATTGATGTTTCTTTTACATAAATCACTTATCCGAAGTGCTCATGCTTCCACCGAAGCGCTCAACTGAACCTTTATAGCTTAGTTTTCCCATTGAACCTAATTCCTGGGATCTCCAGTCAGTAAGGTTGGGTTACCACCGTATTGGTCCTTATAGCTTGGGTTTTAAGCCCATCCCCCTAGACAGGCAGAACATCTGATAATTGGGTAAGCCCTTTGTCAGTGGGTCCGCTATGTTATCCTTTGATTTTATGTAATCAATGGATATTATACCCGTGGTGATCAGCTGCCTAACGGTCTTATATCTCCGTCGAATATGACGAGAGTTGCCGTTGTACATAAAACTATGTGCCCTTCCTAGAGCCGACTGGTTGTCGCAGTGGATCATAACAGAAGGTACGGGTTTGTCCCAATAAGGGACATCCTCTAAGAAGTCGTGAAGCCACTCAACTTCTTCTTCTGCTTTGTCTAAAGCGATAAACTCCGATTCCATCATGGATCGGGCGATGCAAGTTTGCATAGAGGATTTTCAAGACACAACCCCACCACCAATTGTAAATATATACCCACTGATGTACTTGGTGTTCTCTATATCAGATATTCAGTTTGCATCACTGTGCCCCTCTAGTACAACTGGATATCTCAAATAATGCAAACTGTAAGTTAGCGTGTATTTCAGGTATCGTAGTACCCGATTCAATGCATTTCAATGATCATTACTCGGATTATGGGTAAACATAGCCAACTTGTTAACTGCATAAGCAATATCAGGTCGGGTGCAGTTTGTTATGTACATCAAACTCCCAATCACCTGTGCATATTGCTCCTGGTATACGGGTGCACCACGATTTTTATCAAGCTTTTGATTTCTATCCAGTGGTGACTTCATAGGCGAACTGTCAAACATCTCAAACTTTCTCAACACATCCTCGATGTAGTGAGACTGAGATAAGACCAGTCCGTCAAACGTCTTAGTGATCTTTATCCCTAAGATGACATCTGTGATACCCATATACTTCACGTCGAAGCATTGTTTCAACATGTTCTTAGTCTCTAGGATCAAGCTAGGACTGCTCCCTGTGATCAACATGTCATCTACGTACATGCATATCATGACGAACGAGTCAGAGTTACCTTTCGTGTAGACATATTTGTCACACTCATTAATGGAGAAACCCTTCGATAATAGAGTACTATCAAATTTTTTATGTCATTGCTTCGGGGCCTATTTCAGCCCATATAGAGATTTGACAAGTCGACAGTTTTTCTTCTCTTGCCCTGGAACCACATACCCCTTGGGTTATTCCATATAAATTTCTTCTTCCAAATCACCATTTAGGAAGGTTGTCTTGACATCCATTTGATGTATCTCAAGGTCACACAACATTGCGATCGCAATAAATACTCATATGGACGTCATCCTAGACACCGGGGAGTACATGTAAAAATAGTCAAGGCCTTCCTTCTGCCGATAGCCCTTGACTACCAACCTGGCCTTGTACTTATCTATAGACCCATCTGCTTTATACTTCCGTTTGAGTATCCATTTACACCCCAACGATTTATTTTCCTGAGGAAGATCAACCAACTCCCAAGTGTGGTTATGCAGGATGGAGTCTATTTCACTCTTAATAGTTTTTTTTCCAGAGCGGTGCCTCCGGAGTTGACAATGCTTCAGCAATTGTCATTGGTTCGTCATCAACCATATAAGCTACAAAGTCAGGACCGAAGGATTTATCCTTCCTGGCCCTTTTACTTCGCCTCGGTTCCATCTCTGGAGTCTCCAAGTTCTGAGAATCTGGAATACTAGATTTCGGATATTCAGCCACTTCGAAGTCCACTAGATCTGAACCATCTAGATCCGGGCAGTCAACGACTCCCGGTTCCTGAGAGCTTTGTTCATAACTTCGTTTGCGAGAGGTTATGTATTTTTCCTTTCTAGGAAAAGTATCCTCAAAGAATTGAGCATTCCTTGATTCCATGATTGTACCCCCATGGATATCTGAAATATCTGACTTATGCACTAAGAAGCGATAAGCACTACTGTTATTTGCATATCCAATGAAAATGCAATCTACAGTCTTAGGCCCAATCTTGACCTGCTTTGGCTTGGGCACTTTGACCTTTGCCAAACAACCACATACCTTTAAATATGTATAGGTGGATTTCTTTCCCTTTCATGATTCATATGGAGTTTTGTCGTTACCCTTATGTGGGACTCTATTAAGAATCGTATTAGTGGTAAGGACGGCTTCTCCCCATATGTTTTGGGGAAGACCGGAATTGATGAGCAATGCATTCATCATTTCCTTCAGTGTGCAGTTTTTGCGTTCAACAACACCATTCAACTGAGGTGAGTATGGAGCCGTCGTTTGATGAACAATGCTCAATTCGGCACAATATTTCTCAAATGTCGCTACGTATTCTCCCCTCTATCGCTACGAATGGATTTAATCTGCATGCTTAGTTGGGTTTCAACTTCTGCTTTGTAACGTCGGAATACTTCATCTTTACTTCTCAACAAGTAAAGGTAACAATACCTTGTGCTATCATCAATGAATGTCATAAAGTACTTGTTCCCTCCCCTAGTTTATGCAAACTTCAAATCACATATATTTGTGTGAATAAGTTCTAGAGGAGCAGTATTCCTTTCGACGGATCGAAAAGGAATATTTGTGAGTTTTGACTCTACGCACACCTCACACTTATGTTGAGGGTTTACGTCAATAGACGGCAACAACTCCAACTTCACCAACCTTTGGATGAACTTGTAGTTAACATGTCCTAATCTATGATGCCATAAATTAGAAGACTCAAACAAGTAAGAAGAAGCTTCAATATTATTGCTTGAACGTATTACAAACATGGCGTTAACTTTGAAGAGGCCTTCATAGACGAAGCATCTTCCCACAAAAGTTCCATTCTTGGTGATTATAAATTTATTGGACTCAAATACTAGCCTAAAACTAGCATTAACCAATAAATGACCTAAAATTAAATTCCTTCTAATCTCAGGGACATGTATCACCTCCTTCAGAGTGAGCTCCTTTCAAGAAGTCATCTTCAGGACTACCTTTCCTACCACCAGTACGTCAGAGGAAGCGTTGCAACCCATGAACAGTTTATTGTTTGTAACTGGTGTATATGTAGAGAAGGCATCTCTATTGGAACAGATGTGTCTGGTAGCACCTGTGTCCATCCACCATTGCATGAGATTCTCAACAAGGTTTGCTTCAAGCACCACCGCAGAAGCCTGTCTTTGACGACGTTAACATGTGCCTTGCCTTTGGCCTTGGCCTTCTCTTGCTGCTCAGTCTTGAGCTTGCGGCAATCCTTGATCATGTGATCAGGTTTTCCACAGTGGTGACAGTTCCCCTTGAACTTCTCCGCCGCCTGGGTCTTGCCGTCTATCTTGAACTTGCGCTTCTTGCTCAGCTAGATTTGTCTTTGCCTCAGCGGGTTGTTTTCCCCTAGGCAAGGCCTTCTTATTATCTTTCTGAATCTGGAGTTTGATAATAAGTTCCTCAAATGTCATTTCCTTTGTCTTGAGTTTTAAGTAACTCATTCCACGAGGGAGGTAACTTCTCCTTTAGTGATGCAACAAAAAACTGCTCATTTGGTTTCATACCTTCCAAATCCAGGTGATGTAGAATCATTTGAAATTCCTGAACTTGGGACATCACAGTTTTGATATCCACCATTTGAAATTTCAGGAATCTCCCAACGATGAATTTCTTCGTACCAGCATCTTGTGCGTTGTACTTCTTCTGCAGTTTTTACCATACCTCTTTGGCGAATCCTACGGTGCAATACACCATGTAGAGTGGGTCTGACAGACAGTTCAAAATATAGTTCTTACACATGAAGTCACTATGACTCGATGCATCAAGAACCATCTTCATACCATTAATGACATGGATACCTTGGCCCCCTTCAGCCGTTTCAATAGGCTGAGGGTCCACTTCATCTCCAGCTTGTGAAAGATCTTCTGTTAGGAACCTAGTCAATCCCATAACAGTCAGATAAAACAACATCTTCTGCTGTCATCTCTTGAAGTTGGAGTCCATGAACTTTTCTGGGTGTTCATGGTGGAATCCAGAGGGTGGAGGAACTGTAACATTCCCTTGAGCAGTAGGAAAGGCGTTGGATAAGCCTTGAGCAGTAGTGGAGGCATTAGGTATGCCTTGAGCAGCAGTGGGGAAGGCAGAGGGGTTGCCTTGAGTAGCAACAACAACATCAGAAACGAGTTGTTCTATTCCAATCATCTTTCTAAGCACTTACAACAATCTTGTCTTAAGATTGTGGGTTACAACTATTGCAGGAAATGGGAAGTAAGTAAATATTACAAATTGCTAGAAAGGATAAACTAAAAATTATAACAAACTGGAATCAAGAACAATAAGAACTCCTTGTGATTTGCTGAGTCAAGTGATGGCACTCTGTCTTTAAGACAAGATTGCCCCGTATATATATCCTTTTACGTTGTCGGGCAATAGTCTCCCAAGATACAACAACAACTTAACAAATGAGCAAAGAAAACTCAAGTGTTACTCTTGTAGAACTTTGAGTAAAATACACTTGCTAGAGAGGAAGAAGAAGATTTCAGAAAAATTCTCTAAGTGTTTTCTTTTTGTGTGTTCAACAATTGAGCCAAAGACCTCAATTTATAGTGTAATGAGATGACCCCACAACTAGCCAACTAATGGCCTTCAATAGCCATGTAATGTCACTTATTGAGGGGTTACATTCAGCCAAATAATGGCTGAATTCATGTGCCAAATAATGGAGATTCAATGCTCCAAAACCAGCCCAAAAGTCAGAACTTTCCATCTTCCCGTCGCAGCATTCTGCCTCCGAAGCGTCGCGGCTCCAGTGACTGAACACCCAATTAGCGTCGCGGCGCTCCAGTGCCTCGGCACCTCAGCTCCGACGGGGCTGCGCCGCGGCCCTTCGCGGTGATTTCCGACTCATTTCATCTTACATTTCTTCCTTCGTTTACCAACGTGAAATACTTGTCATTTGACCAACAATCATCCATCATTCTATGTCTCAAACGTCTTACGTACGTACCAATATCTCTTTCACTAATAAAATTTACGATACGTGTCACTACGTGTGTACGTGTGTGGAAACGACGTTTCCGACATGTGGGGCCCCAATTGTTCGAGTCATAAATAATGGGATAAACTTAATTTTATATTAGTAAATTTCCAACCGCTACTGAGAGATGCCTACATGAGAGTAATCCATGCAATGTGAGCTAATTCAGAACCCAACAACTTTTAAGATTAATTATGAGAATATTAAGAATCTTGTAAACTTAATGTATTATTTTGGTTAACTATACATGATTAGGAAGTATGAAATTTAATTAGTACATATTTACAGTAGAGAAACTCCCATCTTAAGACGATATCGACTAAAGATTGGCTTCAACTACAAGGGATTTTAACATTTTTTACCGACTAGAAACTTTTCAGCCACTTTACCATACTAGCTTATAACCATCGTCAGTGTATACTCAGTATATAATCAGTATATTATAAGTGCATAATCAGTATACACACCAATGACTATACTAAATAAAGATTGGGGTTTTTTTCTTGTTAGTTTTATTGGGTTAATATGTAGTGTAAATATCTATAATATAATGTTAAACTAATTATTATGTAAAGTTAATTAGTGAAGCTTTTGTTGATAATTCAGGAACGGTACTGGCGAGGATTTGAGAGAAAAGAAGTTGATCTGAGGAGCAGAGGCCTTTGTTTAGTCCCAATTTCATGTACCCCTCAAATATATCGTGAGAGTAATAATGGACCTGAGTATTTGATTCCATCATATAGAGGATGTTTGTGTAGATAATGTTGGAAATTTGCCTTTGGCAGGAGTTGCGTCCAACCAACTTTAATGGCTTAAACACTAGTGTTCCACATGTTGGAGAATCCGATTCTTCAGAAGTGCATAATCTACTAAGTAAGTAGATGACCGTAGGGCCAAGGATCGTCAAATTTCGTTGTGAAATGAAAGAGATATTGGTCCTCGAAGTGAGGTGTTTGAAGCGTGGAAAAATGTGGTATTTAGACCAATTCTCCCTCATCGGTGGGGGAAGAAAGATTTGTTTAGTTTATGAGTCTCAAAGTTGGCTTGGGGTTTGGGACCCCAAGGGGTATCCCATGTGTTTAAAGGAGGGAGGACCTAGATGTGCTTCGGTTCGAGGATAAGCTCACACGCGCGCTGCCGCCGCGCGTCCGTCCGGTCTCAGGTCGTATATTATCTTTTTGGACCCAATCCGTTGCACATCAATTCACCATTTATTTTGGTGAATTACTATCTCCATAATTGTCATTGCTTGGCCAGTAACAACAATTATGTGGGCAGTTGGTAAGTCCTCTCCTTCAACTATATAAAGGAGCCTTTGCACAATTGTTGAGACACGCATAAACATAAAAACGAAATCAGTCTTCCTACTACCTTCCAGCATCATTTCATTACTCAAAATTCTTCAAGGTAACACTTGAGTTTTCTTTGCTCATTTGTTCATTTGTTGTTTTATCTTGGGAGACAATTGTCCAGGACGTACAAAGGATACATACGGGGCAATCTTGTCTTAAAGACAGAGTGCTATCACTCGACTCAGCATACCAAAAACTATTCCAGTTTCTTGTTCAAGTTTATTGTAATTTCAGTTTGTTGTAATACTTAGCAGTTACTTATTTCCGTTTCCTGCACCATTGTAACCAACAAGTTTAAGACAAGATTGTGCTTACTGTAATTGCTGCAACATGACTGGAAACACTGTTGATGCCGCTGCTGCTGCCAATCAAAGTAGCAATTCAGCCTTCCCTGCTGCTGCCACTATTGTCCAAGGCAGCAACTCTGCTGCCTTCACCGCTGCTGCCCTAGGCACGTCCGCTGCCTTTACTGCTCCACCCTCCGCATTCCACCATGAACGCCTTAAAAAATTCATGGGCTCAAACTTTAAGAGATGGCAGCAGAATATGTTGTTCTACTTAACTGTTATGGGCATGGCCCAGTTCCTAACGGAAGATCCTCCACAAGTTGGAGATGAAATGGACCCTTTGCCTTCTGAAATGGGTGAAGGGGGCCTTGGTAGCCATGTCATTAATGGCATGAAGATGGTTATTGATGCATGGAATCATAACGATTTCATGTGTAAGAATTACATATTGAACTGCTTGGCAGACCCTCTCTACACGGTCTATTACATCGTTGGCACTGCCAAAGAGTTGTGGGAAAAACTGCAAAAGAAGTACAACGCACAAGATGCAGGTACTAAGAAGTTAATCGTTGGGAAATTTCAAAAATTTCAAATGGTGGATAGTAAGACAGTGATGTCCCAAGTCCAGGAATTCCAAATGATTCTACATCACCTGGATTTGGAAGGAATGAAACCAAATGAGCAGTTTTTGGTTGCATCACTGATTGAAAAGTTACCTCCTTCGTGGAATGAGTTTATGAGTTACTTAAAACTCAAGACAAAGGAGATGACCTTTGAAGAGCTTATTATCAAACTTCAAATTCAGGAAGATAATAAGAAGGCCTTGCCTGGGGGTAAACAACCTACTGAGGCAAAGGCAAATCGGGTTGAGGCCAAAGGGAACCCAAGCAAGAAGCGGAAGTTCCAGAAAGACGGCAAGGCCCACGCAACGGAGATGTTCAGAGGTAACTGTCACCACTGTGGGAAACCTGGTCATAAGATCAAGGAATGCCGCAAGCTCAAGACTGAGCAACAACATAAAGCCAAGGCTAAAGGCAAGTCGCATGCTAACATCGTCAAGGACACACTCCTGGATGACATAATTGAGGAGTTCTCGGCAGTGGTGCTTGAAGCAAACCTGGTCGAGAATCCGAGGCAGTGGTGGGTGGACACAGGTGCTACCAGACACATCTGTTCCAACAAAGATTCCTTCTTCACGTACACATCGGTCACTGACAAGAAACTGTTCATGGGCAACAACGCTTCCTCTGATGTGCTGGGGTTAGGAAAGGTGGTCCTGAAGATGACTTCTGGAAAAGAGCTCACTCTGAAGGAAATGATGCATGTCCCTGAGATTAGAAGACATTTAATTTCAAGACCTTTATTGGTTAATGCTGGTTTTAGGCTAGTGTTTGAATCCAATAAGTTTGTACTCACTAAGAATGACATTTTTGTGGGGAGAGGCTTCGTCTGTGAAGGCCTCTTCAAAGTGAATGCCATGTCGGTAATGCGTCCAAGTAATAAAGTTGAACCTTCTTCTTATTTGCTTGAGTCTTCTAATTTATGGCATCATAGATTAGGACACGTTAACTACAAGTCTATTCAAAGGCTGATAAAGTTGGAGTTGTTGTCGTCTATCAACGTAAACCCTCAATATAAGTGTGAGGTGTGCGTAGAGGCAAAACTCACCAAGCTTCTTTTTCGATCCGTCGAAAGGAATACCGCTCCTCTAGAACTTATTCACACAGATATATGTGATTTGAAGTTCGTGCAAACTAGAGGGGGGAACAAGTACTTTGTGACATTCATTGATGATAGCACAAGGTATTGTTACCTTTACTTGTTGAAAAGTAAGGATGAAGCCTTTGAAGCGTTCCGACGTTACAAAGCAGAAGTTGAGAACCAACTAAGCCTGCGGATTAAATCCATTCGTAGCGATAGAGGGGGAGAATATGTATCGCCATTTGAGGAATATTGTGCCTAAGAAGGCATTGTTCATCAAACGACGGCTCCATACTCACCTCAATCAAATGGTGTGGCGGAATGTAAGAACCGCACATTGAAGGAAATGATGAATGTCTTGCTCATCAATTCCGGTCTTCCCCAAAACATGTGGGGAGAAGTTGTCCTTACCGCTAATATGATTCTTAACAGAGTTCCACATAAGGGTAAGGACAAAACTTCATATGAATCATGGAAGGGAAAGAAACCTACATATAAATATTTAAAGGTATGGGTTACCTGGCAAATGTTGAAGTACCCAAGCCAAAGCAGGTCAAGATTGGGCCTAAGACTGTAGATTGCATATTCATCGAATATACAAATAACAGTAGTGCTTATCGCTTCTTAGTGCATGAGTCAGATATTTCAGATATCCACGGGGGTACAATCATGGAATCAAGGAATGCTCAATTCTTTGAAGGTACCTTTCCTAGAAAGGAAAAAGACATAACTTCTCGCAAACGAAGTTATGAACAAAACTCTCAGGAACCGGGAGTCGTTGATGGTCCCGGATCCAGATGGTTTAGATCTAGTCGATCTCGAAGTGGCTGAATATCCGAAATCTAGTGTTCCAGATTCTCAGAACTTGGAGACCCCAGATATGGAACTAAGGCGAAGTAAAAGGGCTAGGAAGGATAAATCATTCGGTCCTGACTTTGCAGCTTATATGGTTGATGATGAACCAAGGACAATAGCTAAAGCATTGTCAACTCCAGAGGCACCACTATGGAAAGAAGCTATTGAGAGTGAAATAGGCTCCATTCTGCATAACCCTACTTGGGAGTTGGTTGATCTTCCTCCGGGAAATAAACTGTTGGGTTGTAAGTGAATACTCAAACGGAAATATAAAGCAGATGGGTCTATAGACAAGTACAATGCCAGGCTGGTAGTCAAGGGCTATCGGCAGAAAGAAGGTCTTGACTACTTTGACTCGTACTCCCCGGTATCTTGGATGACATCCATACAGGTATTCATTGCGATCGCAGCTTTGCGTGACCTTGAGATACATCAAATGAATGTCAAGACAGCCTTCCTAAATGGTGATTTGGAAGAAGAAATTTATATGGACTAACCCGAAGGGTATGTAGTTCAAGGGCAAGAGAAGAAAGTCTATCGGCTTGTCAAATCTCTGTACGGGCTGAAACAAACCCCAAAGCAATGGCACAAAAAATTTGATAGTACTCTACTATCGAAAGGTTTTCTCCATTAATGAGTATGATAAATGTGTCTACACGAAAGGTAACTCTGACTCATTCGTCATGATATGCCTGTACGCAGATGTCACGACCCGACCCGACGGGCCGCGACTAACCGCCCTAATGACGTCATTACACTAACCTGTCACACATAATCCAACTAACACTTAATGAGTCTGAAATTCGGCAGCATAACGCTGCAATAACAACATATGTCAGGGTAGGCGAGCCGACAAGGCTGCCTTTACCCCCGAATGTACCTGCCTCCTGAGGAGTCACAACTAGCCAACACAATATACAGGCAAGCCGACAAGGCTGCCAACAGATAATATAACATATACACGAGAATACCCCCAACATAGAGTACAGTGATATGGCTGACCAAAACAGAGTTATAACCCTTACATAAGTACAACCCACCACTGTCTACAGACCTCTATAAGAAGAACAACGACATATGACGGGACAGGGCCCCGTCGTGCCCCTAAATACAAACATAAGTCTAAAAGAGGTTCGGTACCAAAATGACAAAGCTCTGGATCAAAGGAGCTTTCCAACCTGCTGAGTAGGAACCTAGGCCTGAGGTTCACCAAACTAAAAACATGTACCTACGGGCATGAAACGCAGCCCCCCCCCCCCCCCCCGAGGAAAGGGGGTCAGTACGAAATAATGTACTGAGTATATAAACATGAAGCTGTAAAAGAGATCATAAGTAGCCAACAGAAACAGAAGATCAGTATAAAAATCAGGATCCAAATTCAACTGTGACATAAACCATAAAAGTCAGTTGTGCCTTATAAAAATGAGAGTCAAGTCAAGAAAACATGAATGCTTGTCCATATACATATATATACATGTAACGTAACCCGATCCACTAATGCGGGACTCAGTGAAATCATATCATAACCCGGCCCATGCTGGGACTCGGTAAAGTCATATCTCATCTATGGATCTATCCTACGTAACCCGGCTCTCTAGTGAGGGTCTCGGTGAAAAATGCAAGGCTGTGCACGAACGTAACCCGGCCCGGGACTCGGTGAGGTGAAGTAGTAACACTTAGCACGAGTAGATAACATGAGTAACCATATGCAAGTAAAAATTATCATCTGACTCTCAATAAAATCATTGTAATAATGTCATAATAAACTCTTTGGTGAAAAATCATAGCACTTCTCATAACAATCCTCTTTAGGAATTTAACTGTATAAGAATCAAGTACGTCCGTCGTATCTTCATTAAATAAAAATCATGCCAAAGAAAGAAGGAATAGTTCACATACCTCTTAGACGAACTAATCAACTTTATATTAGAGTACGTCTCGATTTAGAACTTCAACCTATAATAATGGTAATACGTTCGTCAATTCTATGATCGCTAGCATACTTTATATCGAATAACGACTTCTTATTTTATAAAAATTCGGGCAGCACTTCCCCTGTTTATACATGTTTCCACAACTTTCAAACGAGGCTAATAACATCAATAAACAAGCACCAATTAAGGGCACAACCAAGACAACAATAAAGGGAATTTACACACCCACTTCTCATGTAAATTTAGCCTCTTAATCCACCTTAAAAACAGCCCATGTTCCAACAACAACGAGGGTAGAATGTGAAGCCTTTCTATGCCTTTCCACACCCTTATTCCTTTAGGACTTACCTTAGCAATTACCACACTTAAACATGCATAATGGTGACTAAATTTTCAGAATTATAACACCACGAAACAATCCATATACATCACAACATGTCCAACAATTTCATGCAAGTTCTTGGCCACAACATGTCATAATTCCATAATTCTTATCTTAATTCCTATAATCCAATTTCGGATTTTAATACTTCCATATAACTAATTTCAACTAAATCTCCACGTTTTCTTTCAATTTCATCATGCAATTAGTGATAATAATAACAACAATAACCAACGAATCCAACAACACCAAAATATGTCCCAAATTCGCAACTAGCCCAAAATTGTCACATGCAATGCTTAAATTCCAATTCTTCCTTAACACAAATTCATTACCTTAATTCTAATAACATGCATTCCAATTATATCATAGAAAGAAGAATTTTTATACCTCAAATTCGTCCAAACATTCCGCAATTTTCTGCCACTATTTATCCAAAGATTCCCCATTATTTTGTAATTTTCTCCTCCTTTTTGTTCACTTATTCAACTCCAATTGACATGCAAGTGTTCTACAATGTTAAGTCATCATCTCTACACGTTTTTCTTCCAAAATTTCATCCCAAAAATCTCAATTTTTTTGGGCAGATTTCGGCCAAGCAGTGGCTGTTTTGCCACTGTTTTTGGTGTTGTTTTGCTTTTAATTTTTGGTGAAAAATGTAGTCTAGGAAGAGAAGATAAAAATCTTAATTTTGATTATGGGTGGAGGGTGATTTTCGGCTGAGTGTAGAGGAGAGAATGAGAGGAGAGTTTTTTTTTGTTTAAGTGTAGAAAGAAGATGAAGAGGTAGATGTAAGTTTATAAAAAAAATCTGATTTTTCCTTTTTACACTTTGTCCCCAAGTTCTTCAATTAGTAAATCTCAAACCCACTTCTTTTAATTCCCGAGAATTTCATAAGCCTCGTATCCTCAATGTCATAATTTTATAATACAATACTATTCCATAACTCCATTGGAATAAATTCAACTACTAGGATTAATTCTCGTCGTCACGTGTATAGCACTAAAGAAAAACTATTCCGGGATAGCATCCGTTTATACACTAATTTCCCGTATTAACATATGTAAGCGTTCCTTATATTCAATATCCGAATCTTGCTTCCTTAATGACGTTCTTAATTATCGTCTTAATCTTACGAGGTGTAACAGCAGATGACATGTTGATCACATGAAGCAGTCCTAGGGTAATCCTAGAGACTAAGAACATGTTGAAATAATGCTTCGACATGAAGGATATGGGTATCGCAGATGTCATCTTAGGGATAAAAATCTCTAAGACGTCTAACGGACTGGTCTTATCTCAGTCTCACTACATCGAGGATGTTTTGAGAAAGTTCGAGATGTTAGATAGTTCACCGATAAAGTCACCAATGGATACAAATCAAAAGCTTGATAAAAATCATGGTGCACCCGTATACCAGGAGCGATATACACAGGTGATCGGTAGTTTGATATATATAACAAACTGCACCCGACCTGATATTGCTTATGTAGTCAATAAGTTCGCTAGCTTTACCCGTAATCCGAGTGATGATCACTGGAAGGCGTTGAATCGGGTATTACAATACCTGAAATACACGTTAACTTTCGGGTTACATTATTCGAGATATCCAGCTGTACTAGAGGGGTACAGTGATGCAAACTAGATATTTGATATAGAAAACACCAAGTCCACCAGTGGGTATGTATTTACAATTGGTGGTGGGGTTGTGTCTTAGAAATCCTCTAAGCAAACTTGCATCGCCCGATCCACAATGGAATCGGAGTTTATCGCTTTAGACAAAGCAGGAGAAGAAGTTGAGTGGCTTCATGACTTCTTAGAGGATGTTCCGTGTTGGAACAAACTCGTACCTTCTGTAATGATCCACTGCGACAGTCAGTCGGCTCTAGGAAGGGCACGTAATGCTATATACAACGACAAGTCTCATCATATTCGACGGAGGCATAAGACCGTTAGACAGCTGATCACCATGGGTATAATATCCATTGATTACATAAAGTCAAAGGATAATATAGCAGACCCGCTGACAAATGGCTTACCCAAGGATCAGATGTTCTGCCTGTCTAAGGGAATGGGCTTAAAACCCAAAGTATAAGGACCAATACGGTGGTAACCCAACCTTACTGACTGGAGATCCCAGTAATTTGGTTCAATGGGAAAACTAAGTTGTAAAGGTTCAGTTGATCACTTCAGTGGAAGCATGAGCACTTTGGATAGTGATTTCTGTAAAGAAATAACAAATCCAAAGCTGTTCCCGAAATAGACGTTAAGTGCTATCTGCAGTGTGGGTAAATGTTAAGTTTTCAAAACCTTTAATGATCCTCAACAGTTGAGGTTAGGTTTGGAGAAACTTTTAATGGTTCCTAACACTCTTGAAGTGGGGTATAGCATGATATCTTGTAGGAGACCACCTATTTAAGTGCGAGGACAGGCCGCCTCAAATGAACGCACTTAAGAATCCAAGAAGTTGTTCACGGCCACAACGGACAAAACATTACGAAGAAGAGAGTAAGGGAATTTGTTGTGTTGGTACTATTGACTTGGATTACACTAAACACTGATGGTTCAAGACATCACGTTCACCACACAGTAAGTAAGTCTGATGGTATTTAACTATGGAAGGTTCAAAGCTGAAGCTACCTCTCCTTATGCAACATCGGTCCGCTGAAATATTGCTGGAAAGGAAAAAAGGCACCATGTGAGTGCGCCAAAATCTATTTCAAGAGGGGATTGTTGGAAATTTGCCTTTGGTGGGAGTTGCGTCCAACCAACTTTAATGGCTTAAACACTAGTGTTCCGCATGTTGGAGAATCCGGTTCTTCACACGTGCATAATCTACTAAGTAAGTAGATGGCCGTAGGGCCAAGGATCGTCAAATTTCGTTGTGAAATGAAAGAGATATTGGTCTATGAACTGAGGTGTTTGAAGCGTGGAAAAGTGTGGTATTTAGACCAATTCTCCCTCATCGGTGGGGGAAGAAAGATATGTTTAGTTTATGAGTCTCAAAGTTGGCTTGGGGCTTGGGACCCCCAAAGGGTATTCCATGTGTTTAAAGGAGGGAGGACCTAGATATGCTTCGGTTCGAGGATAAGCCCACACGCGCGCCGCCGCCGCCCACCCGTCCGGTCCGGTATCGATCTCGGGTCTCGAGTCATGGGCTGTGGGCTTCTTCCGATATTATCTTTTTGGACCCAGAATTGTTTTAGATTTACAGTTTGGTCCCTGAAGTTTCAAGTAAGTCAAAATTGGGCAGAGAACTTTCTGTTGGTTATTGGAACATCAACCAGCCTTAATTTACACTCAATTCAGCCATTTATTTTGACTGAATTACTCTCCCTAAAGGCCAATCCGTTGCACATCAATTCACCATTTATTTTGGTGAATTACTACCTTCATAATTGCCATTACTTGGCCAGTAACAATAATTATGTGGGCAGTTGGTAAGTCCTCTCCTTCAAATATAAAAAGGAGCCTTTGCACAATTGTTGAGACACACAGAAATATAAAAATGAAATCAGTCTTCCTACTACCTTCCAGCATCATTTCATTACTCAAAATTCTTCAAGGTAACACTTGAGTTTCCTTTGCTCGTTTGTTCATTTGCTGTTTTATCTTTGGAGACAATTGTCCAGGACGTACAAAGGATACATACGGGGCAATCTTGTCTTAAAGACACAGTGTCATCACTCGACTCAGCATACCAGAAACTATTCCAGTTTCTTGTTCAAGTTTATTGTAATTTCAGTTTGATGTAATACTTAGCAGTTACTTATTTTTGTTTCCTGCACCATTGTAACCAACAGATAATTAAGTATTTATCTACTTTTTCCTAGCTACTAAATGTATTATAGATAAGTTAATATATATCGTAATTGTGAGGAATTGTTTATATAATCAGATCATTCAAATGATATTTATATGCTTAAAATATGAAATTTGTAATTTTGAAAATAATACATGTTACCTTCTATGATAAGTAAAGGTGATTTGATCGATGTTGTAAAAATTTCTTACATTAATAATGTATATAATTTAAACTCAATGTATGAGCAAGGGTAACTGAGATTCTTCTTCCAACATGTATTCTAGTTTTGTCCAATGTTTTGTTGGTATAATACCTTCGTTTTGTTTCCCTTTTTTTCCCCTCCCCGGCATCTCCCCCTTACTTCCTTGATGACTCGAACTCGCAACATTCGGGTTGAAAGTGGAGGGCGCTTACCATTTGAGCAATCTCCTCTTGTCAAAAAAAAATTAGACCATTTCTTGATTTGTGTGTGTCATCCTTGCGCTAGGCCCATGCTAATCTTCTCTGTATCGTTCCAATTTTATCGGATGTCCCTGAAGGGACAACTATATCATTGCTCCAAGACTCCTTCTTTAAAACGTACAGCAAGTAGGAATCGATCCCGCGACCTTAAGGAGCTAAACACAACCCCCTCAATTTTATACTTGGGGACTTTCATTCTCTTTAACAAACCAGTTATAGATAGAAGCTTCAATTTTGAAGATTATTATTTAGTGTTAGATTTGATACGAAATTTAAGACTTTTGTTTTTGAATATGAGTTATAAACATGTCATAATATTTGTACGACCAAACTTAACTCTTTGCGGTCTTTAACATTCAATACTATGTGACGGCTGTAAAAACTTCTTATTAAAAGTAAAATGAAAAACTTAAATTGAATAAATTTCACATTTAAAAAGCTATTATTCTTTGTTTAACGAACTAATTAAAAAGAAAGTGATGTCACAAAACTAAAGCTGGCAGAGAGATCAATCAGCATATGATAAAAGAATTTCACTTGTATACACTAGCAATATAAAAACAAAACTCATGCTATCAAGTTCATTAAAAGATAACTATATGAAATTATTCATAAGTAAAATTCGACTGCAAACCTAAAAATAAAGCAAAGAATAACATGCTATATAATAAGTGACATTGGCGTAATTTTCAACAAGAGAGATCATCATCTACTATATTTATATACAAAAAATTTAAACTTATATAGTGTCAATTCATGACAAAGAGGAGTCAAATAAACCCCTTCTGCCTATCTAGCCAAACGGCAACATATTAAACTATGTTGATAATATAAAAATCATTTTACAACATCAATGTTTATATAAGTTAAATCCATAATAAAGATGCAAATGAACTAATTAAGCGGCTTGGGAACGTGTAATACACAATTTAAATAGCATGAGAGTCGTATTAAAAGTGGTCAAAGACAAGAGCTCAGAAAATACATGTCATGCAGTCTTTCTTGGACAAAAGTAATTAACTATCATACGTTACAATATAACCAAAGTAAACGTCATTAACTTAAAATGAGACCGTCCAATCGTTGACTAAGTCGATTGTGGCAACATCCAGAAGAAGTCATGTTGAAAGTCCTTAAATATTTCGGCATGTAATAATAGTGATCTACACGACTTCGTACCTTAATTTAATTGATCCAACGTGATTCTGTATTTTATTATGACGCATAATATATGATAAGTAAGTCTTTTATTATCAAACAAGAATGTGAAAAGCCTTTAGGCAAGTGATCACTTGAAACTTTGTATTTGTGTCAATCATTAAAGGATGGATGGAATTCCTTTCATTCTCGATCAGATATTTCGAATTTGAAATTAAAAAAGTGAAGAATATTTTGAGAGAGAGTAATGTTTCTTTTTATGAGTCTTACTTGATATAAATTTGATTAATCGGAGCATCGATATAGAATATCTGATGATTATGTCATTAAACAGAATCTTAATATTGATAACATCCAATTAAATATTTTCACCAGCTCAACCGTAATAAATTGTAGTTGTCGGAGTGTAAATAGTGTATAATAAGTACAATCACATACTAATTATATGGTGCTTATGTTGATTAAAATTTATAAAACGTATGTTTTATAGACATTATTAGATTGTTGTATAGTATAAAAATTTAAGAAAAAAGTGATATTTGTGTCATGATCCAAACCCCAGGAAGACGGCTAGACACGACAAAGGAAATGTCATAGCAAAGCTATCTTGTATTCCATCGTATTTATTGACGAAAGAAAATAATCATATATAGTATTCTCAAATGTACACAAATGATTAATTACAAGATGATTAATCATTATATAAATTCAAGCATGTGTATATATGTAATATAAAGTCATCACTTTAAGTAATTATACTATTAAAAATAATGTTATCGCTATATTGCTCGTAGCTAGTAAAATTATTTGATAATTCATCGTTAAATAGAACTAACAATAAATTTTACTGTTTAGCTATAAATTTATTCGTCTTTAATTCATTTTTTTAGCAGGGTTATCAATACTTATTTGATCCTGTAAGCCTCTTAATTGAGGCCTGTGACTATGCCCCAGTTACTGGATTCACCCTATTGGGCTTCCACCTGTGATGACAATATATTGGGTCATTTGCACTTTTATTCTTATTTTGTGTTGGTCTTTAGTTTTTTCCCACATAACAAATAATTTTTTCGCAGAATATAAATTTATATTTTTACATCATAATATTCCATAAGTTATATCCCGTGCCTTTAAAGAACTCATGTCACACTAAATATAAGTTTGATTTGAAGAGCAAAAATAGAGACCAGTCCATTTGAAGAACAAATCGTGCAATTAAAGGGTCATTTGCACTTTTTCCTTATTATTATGTTGGTCTTTAATTTTTACCCCTCATAACAATTAAATTTTTCGCGGGACATAAATCTATATTTTTACATCATAATGCCACAACAATATATTCAGTATAATTCCACAAGTGGGGTTTGTGGAGGGTAAAATGTACGCAGACCTTACCTCTACCTAGAGATGGCAGTGGATCTTGAATCTAGTGGATCCTGGTCCATTTTTATAGGATATGAATCTTCAAAAATTAGACCCGACGGATCCGGATCGGACCCGGATCCGTTTCTGACGGATCGGATCTGGATCTGGATCTTGTATTTGAGATCCGTATCCGATCCAGATCCGATCCGTGGATCCGTTTTTTATTAAATATATCCATAAGTTCTTCAAAATCTATGTTGACCTACCCACCCCCTCAAGTTCTTGGTCAAAGTTTTCTTTAAATTTGTTTCTGTTATAGTGATTAGCTATGTCCTTTTTAAATTATGTATTACTAGTTGGTTAATCTATCTTAAATTGTTAATTTATGTGGTCAACATAGATTGGCTAGGATTAGAAAGGGTTTAAATGATTGTTTATTGTATATCTTAATGTAGAAAAATAAGTAATATATTGTGTTGCTCTGAGCTTCATTACACAATGTATGGTATAAGTATCTAATTGTACCGGTTTTCAAAATGTTAGCGAGATCATATAAGAACTGAAGAAAATTTATTGCTTAGTACTTTCACATTGATTTGTCAGCTTTCGATAATATACACGTGCACTGAAATAAATTTTTACTGTTCTGCAGGGCTCTATCTATTTGATTCTCACTTTTGTTGCTCTCCTAAGCATGTCGGCATTCATTGTAACAAAGAAGCACTGCTTTCTCTACATTGGTGGTGCTTTTATAATCTTAGTTGGATTATATATGGGTTATCACCGCACAAAAATGAGAAATCAGTTCAATATCAGAGTGAGTAATTTAATCTTCATGATTGATCATATTCCTAGAGTTGCACAAGCTATGTGTGAGAATTGATTAAATTATCATGAAGGCTATTGTAGATCACCATAAAATACTGTATTTGGAGGAAGTGGAAGTAGGTACGAGAATACGGGAAGCATGAGCAATTGAGGGGTTCTTTTTATAGTTAGTCTTTTTTTTTGTCATCAAATGTTCTTGAAGAGTATGCCAATACATGATATTTGGTCCTCTAAAGAACAATCTAGTTAATCTACCTTAACTAGAAAAGATGTTCAAAGCGTGATAGGTATAGCTTGTTATCTGTCCTTAATTTTAATAATGTTTTCTCTGCAGTTCAGTTTGTGCAAAGAATAATCTATCTTCTTCACTTGTTTTTTCTTCAACCTACCCTCTTTATTGTTTTCACATTCTCATATCTTCTCTTGTATCTTGAGCTACTGAAATGCTGATGAGTAGTTTCGTATTTGAAAATATTATTCAAGGCAATAAGTTTTATATGTGGATCCAGATCCGATTCGTGGACCCGGTGGATCCGATGAATCCGGATTTGGATCTGATTTTTATGGACCTGATGGATCCGGATTTGAATCTGGATCCAGATATGAAAAACAGATCTGAATCTGAATTTAGTAGGATCCAATCCAGATTCGATCCGTTGTCATCCCTACCTCTAACTTGAGGGGATAGAGAGGTTGTTTCCGAAAGACTCTCAGCTCAAGATAAATAAAAAAACAATTTAAAAAAAATATGTTCATAATATTTCACAAATATACTTGCATGACTTCAATTTCTAAAAGAACTTATCTCCATTAAACATAATTTTTAATGAGAGGGATGAAAATTAAAGACCAGCCCATTTGAAGGGAAAACCATGCAATTTGCAATATGTCCTCTATTAAGGGGATTGTCTCCACAATGGCTAAAAAAGTCCAGCTTGCCCTCTTTTGGATACTGCAAACTACTTGGTCAAATTAATTTACTGGCCAGGGCATCACCCCTTCCCCATGTAAATATTAGAATTGGCTTTATCCGTTAATTTTTTTGATTATTGAAGAATTTAAATCAAACACATAGTTTGCAAGATTATTAAATTTATTTAACTAATCAAATAGTGTAATTACATGTTTATGAAACACAAACTACACTGAAATAGCCACAGTCTATAATCGTATTTTAGTTACAAAAGTTTGTTCTTGCTTTCGGGGAGGAATCTCTAATAGAATCTTCAGGGGAACTTTAGTGCTAACATTTGTGTCTTTTCATCCTTTTAATATAAATTAAATATATAATAAATATATATTTATTTCTTATTTATTACTATTTATATGAATTTAAATTGATCCATATGAGTGACCCGATCCAATTTTCTTCAATTATTTTTCATGAGCTAAGCTGTAAAAAATTGATTAAATTTAACAATAAATTTTATTTAAATATTTGAATTACATATATTCCAATCGAACGCTCAAACAGATAATAAAATATTTTTGATTGAACTCTTGAGCAAGCAAAGCTCTGTATATGGCTTCCTTGTTGGAAGAAGAGAAGGATTTGAAATTCACATTTATATCACTATATTCTTGTTTCTAAGTACGACAAAATGGCGGTCACTTTAATAAAGTTGGATAAACAGGATATTAATTTCAGAATCTTCAGTGGTCTTTGACCACTAATTACTTATCTTGGCAATTAATACTCTTTATCTATAAATTTACTTACTAATAATGCATATTCAAATAATTTGAAATTTACATTTTCATTATTTTTGTACACAATAATGGTGTAGACTACTCCCTTCGGTTCAAAATAATTGTTCACTTAGTTATTTTATTTTGATTCAAAACAAATATCTTCTGACATAATTAAGAGGAATTAAAGAAAATTTGATAGTTTGGAGATATCATAAATCTATGCTCTGAATTGATATAGATTTTATTTTTGGGTATAACCATCTGGCAGGAAAAATTGGTAAATATACATTTTGTGGACGGCTAATTTAGTGTCTAGTCACTTCTTAATGTAAAAAATAATAATAAATATGTCTGATAAAAACATGGTCAAACTCATGAAAACATTTCTTATGGTTCGAACATTTATTAGTTTGAACTCGTATTTAGAGTTTGAACACTATGAATCGTTCCTAAAGTTTGAACTGATAAAGGTTTGACTCATGTAATCATTCATGGAGTTTGAAACTCTAGCAAATTTTCATACTTAGATTGTGAAAGTTCGAACTCCATGAATCATTCCTGAATTTAAACTGATAAAGCTTTGGACTCCATGACTAACAAATTTTCGAATTCCAACACATGCATTGTACCGATTTTCTTATCAAACTGTCGAATTGTGTTTGAAACTCCACTTATCAAAGCTTCAAACTTCAACACGGTATGCTAAAATTGTTTCATATTTTAAGTAGTGGTAATTTTATCTCGATTTTTTTTTTTAAAAAAAGTGGATAATTTCTCAATAAAATTTCAAACGGTTGCTTAATATTAATTAGTGGTCCGAAAAATGATCTTCAGAACTAATTTTTACCATTTGACCAGATTCGAAATTCACTAGCTCCGCAAATATAAATTTGCTCTACACATAAAACGTTCCCTACCAAAAAAATTTCAAATACCAACATAGTATATTGGTATTTGTGATTTTCTAGGACTACATCAAAACAATCTTTTAAATTCAAACGGAGCAAAAACAAAAATAAAAAAATAAATAAAAAACCGTCCAAATTCAAGATTATATTTAAAAGTAAAAGAAGACAGTTGAACTGTCGTTATACATTCTTTTCTTCAAATGAATAACCAATACAAAGCTTTTGCCTTAATAAAAGCTGGAACTCAACTTGTTTCTTCTCTTCTTTTAGAATGGAGGGTCACAATCATACATATTCAAGTAAATCATAAAAAGGCTAGTGGCATCTCACAAGAAATTAATTTTACTTGGATCTGTAAATACATGTTCTATAAATAGTGTAATTAATATGTATCCTAAACCCCGAAAAGAAAAGAAGTTTTTACACAAATAACCGATCCGATTTAATATTTACTTTAATTTGCTTAGTCGGAATACATAGATTATACAATGTTATATACTCCTTCTGATCAACTTTACTTGTCATGTTTTCCTTTACACATTCCTTAATAAAACAATAACTAAAAAGATAATTTGACAAAATTAGCTTTTTTAAATTTTTTTGAACTTAATTAAATACTACTCTGTTTTATGCACGTTAATCCTTCTCCACATTTGATGGGTAATGTCAAAGGTTGAAACTAATAATAATTATATCTTAATTTTCTAAAATGACAACTATTTTGGACTAGTTATCTCTAGTATACATGGCAACTAAAATGGACCGGACGAAGTACATATTATACATGAAGTATACATATATTATACATCTTCCTTCTAATTTTAATTTAAGCGATTATTTAATTAATTCTTCAAAATAAAATAAAACATTACATTTATAAATAATTATGTAAGACCGGATCTTTTTCATATAGATCCTAGTACTCTCGATTCGTAATTTGTTTAAGATTGATGCACAATTACATTTATTCTATAGCTCTCTTGTGTGTCTCAACCATGAAAGGTTGCTTCTTAGAATATATAAATCTCATCGTGTTTAAGTAATACAATATATGTTTTATAATTTTTGTACTCTCCATTGTTGTAGTGGGATGGATAGGATTCCTCCACATATAATCAGAGATCTCAAGTTCGAATTCAAAAAATTCAAAAAAAAATTCATGGGGAATTTTTGTACAATCTATTAATTCTAATATTTGTGCCTTATACCTTGGAACAAAAAGAATTCCGACAATAAAAACAAAATTAAAAATTAATAAGAAGAGAAAAGAAATAAAAAAGTAAAGAAAGTACATTATCAAACCATTGAGTCCTCTAACGTTCTTGCATGTCTTGACCATGCATGATGATGATTATTTGGTTGTCATTACATTAGAAATCCAACCTATTTTCTTGCTAACTTTTGGTAACTTTATAGGAGTCCTAATTATTTTTGTGTCTATAAGATAAAGAGTGATTTTAATATATTTTTTATATTCCAAGTGGTTGGATTAGGTCTTCTCGTGGCTGTCTATGATTGTGATATCCACTTACTTCATATAACATTCTTTCCCCTTCTTATTCCTTTGATGTGACTCTCCCAGCATAACACAAGCTGCATGTTGGTTAATTTATATACATATCTATTTCAAGATTCTCTTCAATTTCTTCTTCCTCCTAAAATGAAGAAGTATGACTGCTAAATTTAGTAGGCGTTTGAACATGAATAAAGTGATAATAAAAAAAAGTAGTATTTGAAGTTAGGAGCCAACCTGTCATATGAAGTACGAATTTACGTGAACTCGGTAGTTTTTGTTCGGACATTGTATTCGTCTTAAAATTTTATAAAATACTTATAAATATTTTATTGAACCCAATTATTATTGTATATTAGTTTGAGGTTGTTATAGGAATTAACTCATAAACTTTAAATTTTGGATATGTTTCTGTTTTGAAATTGAAGTTGAAAAATGATGTATTTGAAAGTTGAGATTGTGTTTGGACTCTAGACATGCAATTCACTTGAAAAAAAAAATGTTTCGTGAATGGGAAAACATTCACTTGAAAAATTGGTCTCTATTGTATAACCAAACAATACTTTAAAAATATTTATAATAAAAAAATAATAAAAAAAAAACTCATGTCCAAACGTGCTCTTAATTTCTTACATTAACTAAAGTATTAAAAAATTGTGTATTAAAAGAAACTACTAAAATGTATAAATCACAATTTTATGGTTTAAAATATTTAAATATTTTGAAAAAGTATCATTCTCAATTATTTTTTTAGTTTGGCATATGGGGTAGGACTGGAAACTTCAGTAGACCCATTCTTATCCAACAATGGGAATGTTTTATTTTATGTGAAGATTGCTCCTAAAATTTGAGTTACTAATTTACAAATTAACCTCGACAATTAATGTCTTAGTGAGTACAACGGAATCCACAATTGGTCCTAACCGGTGCTCATGTATTCTATATTGTATTTGTCGTTGAACACAAATCTTCCGTTGCAATTAAGAGTGTAGATATTCATTGAAAAAATAACATATATTGGTTAAGAATTCTACCCAAAAGTTGCTCCTGTTCCATCAACTTCCCATGTTGCTGCAGCTTTGAAATGTATGGAGCAAACTCATAAAGAAGATTACCATGCGAATGAAATTATCATGATTGAATATTCTGGTTTCTGGAAAACCATAATCACTATATAGTTCTCTTTTCCTTATGAGAATCAGAGTATTGGGAGAACTCGCACTCGCATGGTCCTTTTTAAGGGAATATGTTCTTTGTCTTTCATTGATTATTGTGTACGATATATATAGTGTTATATAATTATTTATATGGCTACAAACTAGTTTACTAAATCTTCTTAATTATAATTGGAATATAAATTTACCTAATATAAAAGATATACAAAATATGGTAATATTCTATCAATGGTAATATACAAGATATGATAATATTCTATCACACCCTCGCAGCTAAAGTGGGAGGTTCTCGTATGCTGAGACTTGCTCGAAAATCATCAAAGAGTATGCGCGGAAGTCCTTTAGTGAATATGTCAGCAATCTGATATCGGGATGAAACATGAAGAACACAAACTTGTCCACGAGCAACTTTCTCACTTACAAAGTGAATATCTATTTCAATATGTTTAGTGCGCTGATGTTGAACGGGATTGCCGGAAAGATATATCGCACTTACATTATCACAGTAAACCATTGTAGCCTTATGGATTGGGCAGTGAAGCTTAAGTAGAAGGTTGTGTATCCAACAAGACTCAGAAATGACATTCGCTACACCTCAGTACTCAGCTTCGGCACTGGATCGTGACAGAGTAGGTTGTCTTTTAGAAGACCAAGAAAGTAAGTTATCTCTGAGGAACACACAGTAACCTGATATGGATCGACGAGTGTCAGGACATCCACCCTACTCAGCATCAGAATAAGATGTGTGACCAGAGAGTGAGGACTTGTACATGTGTAAGTCGAAATGAAGGGTACCTTGTACATATCACAAAATACGTTTGAGGGCATTCATACATTCATCTGTCGGGCTATGCATATGTAAGCATATTTGTTGTATGGCATATGATATATCTGGTCTCGTGAAAGTGAGTTACTGCAATGCTCCTGCTAAACTGTGATAGTGAGTCCGGTCGGCATACAGAGAATCTGAAGAGGCACTGAGTTTCGAATTAGTGTCCACTGGTGTGTGGGTCGGTCTGTAAGACGTCATGCCTGCTAGGTCTGCAAGACGTCATGCCTGCTCGGTCAAGAATCTCTTCGGCATACTTCCTTTGACAAAGAAATAATCCACATGCATGTCTCGTAACAGTAATTCCCAAAAAAAATAGCTTAGGAGGCCCAAATATTTTATAGCAAACTCAGAGGCAAAGAGTGACATAATGGATCGGCGAAGTGCATCAGAAGATGTAGTAAGGATGATATCATCAACATATAGTAGGGTTCATATACACCTCCCTTTGATTCTCATCTTGAAGCAAAAGTGAGTATGCATGGTTGATTCATGGCAGTGGATTAATCATAAGTATATTTCCTCTTGCTGCACCATAAACATCATTCAATCCTGAAAGTAAATATTTACTTTGATTATGGACATAATCACAGATGATTTTCATAATCTATCATTCCCCTGCAGTCTTAGCAGGAGGCTATCGTACGCTGAGACTGTTCCTGAAATCGTCAAAGAGTTTTTGCGAAAGACCTTTTGTGAATATATCGCCAATCTGATAGCGGGATCGGACATGGAGAACACGTACTTGTCCACGTGCAACCTTTTCACGGACAAATAAAATATTCATCTATATATGTTTAGTGCGTTAATGTTGTACGTGATTCCCTGACAGATATATCTCACTTACATTATCACAATAAACGACGGTTGCCCTTTTTATTGGACAATGGAGTTCCAATAAAATATTATGGAGCCAACATGATCCAGAGACAACATTCGCAACCCCTCTAAATTCGATTTCAGCAATAGACCGAGATAACGTGGGTTGGCACTTCGACGACCACGAGATCAAATTGTCTCCGAGAAATACACAATAATCAGAGGTGAATCATTTGGTATCCGGGCATCCACCCCAATCAGCATCGGTATAAGACGTGAGACCAGAAATGATTGACTTATACAGATGTAAGCCAAATCAAGAGTACCCTGAATATACCGCAAAATTCATTTGAGAGCACCCATATGTTCTTCCATCGGGTCATGCATATGTAAACATACATGTTGAACATCATATGATATATCAGGTCTCGTAAAAGTGAGATATTGCAATGCCCCTGCTAAACTGTGGTAATGTGTCGGATCGTCGTATGGAGACCCTGCAGAGTTACTCAACTTAGCTTTGGTATCCACCGGCGTAGGTGACGGCTTACAATAAGACATGCCGGCTCTGTCAATAATCTCCTCGACATATTTTCTTTGACAAAGAAATAGACCACCTGCATGTTGAGTTATAGCAATGCCCAAAAAATAGTTCAAAGGACCCACATCCTTCATAATAGATTCAGATGCAAGAAAGGACATAATAGACTGTTGAAGAGAAGTAGATGATGTTGTGAGGATGATGTCATCAACATAGAGAATAATGTATACCACGTCATTCCCTTTCTGATAAATAAACAAAGACTGATCAGATTTGCTATGTGAGAAGCTCATTATGGAAACAAACCCAGCAAACCTGTTATACCATACCCGGGGGGCTGTTTGAGACCATATAAAGATTTCTTTAACAAGCAAACATAATCAGGATGAATAGGATCTCGGAATCACAAAGGTTAGTACATGTAAATTGTTTCATGTATGTGACCATGTAGAAATGCATTATTTACGTCCAACTGATGAATTGACCATGATTCTGACAGAGCCAAACTGAGAACTGTCCGTATAGTCGCCGGTTTAACAACTGGATAAAGATTTCACCATAATCCACTCCAACCTACTTAGACCTGCCATCACCAACAAGATGTGATTTCTACCTCTCAAAGGAACAATCATATTTCTTTTTATGACAAAACATGGAATGAATTATGTTTACATTAGAAGGACGGGGAACCAACGTTAGATAGTTGATCGGCAAACATTTTTAACTCTTGACAATATGCGGAGAGGTTTGGAAAATCATCCATCTTGACATTGGTGAATTGATTTTCTAGATAAACCGCACAAAAAATTGTGTTATCTTGAAAAATAGTTTGCAAACGCTCTCATGCTTGTTGAGCCGTCGAATTCGGTTCCAATATGGTGTGCAAAAGATCATTTGATATGGTGCCGTAAATTCACTGAAGGACTATAGCATCCAAGCGAGATCAAAGAGTCATGTCAATATCGGTGGACTTTTCCATGACACCCGATTGAGGCTTTGGAGGAAGAATATGGTCAATGACTTGGTATGCGCGGTGATGGATTTTGAATAACTCCGTCCAAGATGAATATTGCCCTTTTCCATCTCAAGAATTACCGGAATGAAGTTCTTGATGTTATTTACGGCAAGGGCGGGATGGAATTTGTTTTGGTCGCCATTGTTTCCCGGGAGAAAATAAGAAAAGATGAGGAGGAGGTAGGGTTTCGATAAAGGTGGATGGTGTCGGAACTAGGGTTCCGGCAAGTTAGGTCGGCCGACTTTAGGGTTAGATTTTAGGCTAGGATTAATTTTTGGCTCTTGATACCATGAAGAAAATATTTTCCGTGATCTTTCCATTCCTTGAATGTAATAATATGTACATGTTTACAAGACTAAGTTTAGGCTACAATTATGGTAGAATATACTCAGAATATTACAATCTAAATATAAAATATTTACTTTGATTATGGACATAATCACAGATGATTTCCATAATCTATCAAATTATGTGATAGTTTCATTTAAAAGCTCAAGATATTAGTGAAAAAATAATTTTATTTATTTGATTATGCCTTTAATAAAGAGAAGATTGATGTTTTGATCCGACTCATCATTACAAATGTTCTTTTAGTTATATGAGCCTTCTTATAAAAGATCATCAACATACACAGTGTAATCCCACAAAGTGGGATCTAGGAAGGGTAGGATGTATGTAGACCTTACCTCTACATTTGAGGGGTAGAGAGGTTGTTTCCGATAGACTCTCGGCTCAAAAGAAATAGTCGATGTAGAATTGCAAAAAAGACCCATTTTATATAAGATCGATAAATAAAATATGAGAAATCTTTATATTATTATTATTATTATTATTATTATTTTCTTCTATTCAAATTATAACTGAGTGGACGAATTCTCAATTTATACTCCTAGTTGTATGACAATTGTTTTTGTTTATTTGTATAGTTCTTTGTGTTTGGGACTGGAACGGTAACATTGCTTTTTTATTTTCTCACGGATTTCAAATCCTTTCTCAAAACTCCAGCGAATTTCACTTTCACATAGATTTTTTTGATAAAATCTGGACATTTGGCTCTCTTCTTCACAACTCACGGTTTTTACACCCTCAAGAATCTGCTCCACCTCCGCACCAGAGCTCTGAGCTTTGGTGAAACCCAGTAGCCAACAACCACCACACCGATCCACCGCCGCCACCACATCTTCGAGCTCTGGTGAATAAAAATTCTTTTGCTCTATTTTTGCAGGTACTACCAGATCTGCCACGACGTACATCCGGATTCTATCTCCCCGTTCTCCCGCCTAGCATCTGGGTACAAAAGTTTCAGCATGAAACAATGATTTTAGGCAGTGAACAATGTGTTTCGGCGTGTGAACAATAATTTTCGGCGTGTGAACATGTTCTATCAACCTGGAGTTGGTACCTCCAGTTGCCCACACTCAATATTTATCAATATTCTTGTAGTTAAATTCTTGCGTGTTGCGTTCTATTAAATCTTGACTTTACATTCTTGCATTTATTCTTCTTGTCCATTGCTTTGTCATTTTGGCATGTAGTAGCTTGACTTGCCTCTAGATTCTTGCTAACTTGTGCTTTAGTATTGGTTCCCGTGTGTGTTAACGTTAACCTTTGACTAGTGTTTTTTTCCCTAGTGGCTTTGGTGAATGATGGTAGACTAGGGGCATGTTCTCGGTCGAGGATGGGGGCGAGGGTTAGGGGGTAAGTGGGGTAAGGGAGATGCTAGGCTGAGAATAGGATCTTGGAACATAGAGACTTTAACGGGAAAGTCCATAGAGCTAGTTAAGATTCTTAAGAGGATGAAGATTAATATAGCATGTGTCCAGGAGACCAAATGGGTAGGACCTAAGGCTAAGGATGTAGACGGGTATAAGTTATTGTTCTCGGGTAGGTCGAAGTATAGGAATGGGGTAGGTATTTTGGTAGACAACAAGCTAAGGGATCAGGTGGTAGAGGTTAGAAGAGTCAATGACAAGATGATGTCGATTAAGTTAGTAGTTGGAGGGTTCACTGTGAACATTATTAGTCTGTATGCTCCGCAGGCGGGCTTGAACGAGGAGGAGAAGAGACAATTTTGGGAATATTTGGATGAAGTGGTGTGAGGTATACCACTTATTGAGAAATTATTTGTATGAGGGGATTTTAATGGACATATTGGGGGACTTCCGGGGGGGTTATGATGATGTGCATTGAGGTTTTGTCCTCATGGACAAGAACGGGGAGGCGTCTCGCTTTTGGAGTTTGCTAGAGCTTTTAGGATGATGATAGCCAATTCGAGGTTTCTGAAGAAGGGGGAGCATTTGGTGACTTTTCGTAGTTCGGTGGCTAAGACTCAGATAGACTTTTTGCTCTTTAGGAAGGTTGACAACGGTATTTGTAAAGACTACAAGGTTATTCCGAGAGAGTATCTTACAACTCGACATAAGCTTTTTGTGATGGATTTGGAAATCAAGATGGAGAAGAAGATGAGGGTTGTGGATGACAGGTTAAGAATCAAATGGGAGAGTTTAACCATGGCTAGTGCAAATGAGATGGGGGAGAGGTTGATGGTCAAGGGGGCTTGGGGGAGTAGTGGGAATGTGATCGGTATGTGGGATAAGACAGTCAGTTGCATTTGGGGGGTTGCTAGAGAGGTGTTAGGGGTATCGCGGGTAGCTATGGTAGGCATCGAGAAGACTGGTGATGGAATGGTAAAGTTCAAGAGAAGGTGGAAGCGAAAAAAGTGGCGTATGCAAAATTGGTAGAAAGTAAGGATGAGGTGGAGAAGTGGACGATTATATAATTGTATAAGATGGCGAGGAGGGAGGCAAAGCTAGCGGATACGGCGATAAAATCAGCTGCTTTTGAACGTCTGTATGTGCAATTAGAGGAAAATGTGGGGATAAGAAGTTATAAAGACTAGTCAAGGTGAGGGAGATGAGGGACCGTGACTTGGATCACGTGAGATGAGGTGCATCAAGGACGAGGACGTCAAAGTACTGGTGGAGGACGTGTATATTAGGCGGAGGTGGCAGTCTTACTTCCATAAACTCTTGAACGAAAAAGAAGATAAAGACATTGTGTTGGGAGATTTGGAGCAATCTGGTAGGTACCGGGATTTTGGGTATTGTGGAAGAATTAAGGTTTAAGATGTTGTTCGCAAAATGTGTAAGGGACGAGCGACCGAGCCTGATGAGATCCTAATTAAATTTTGGAAGAGCGCATGACAGGTTTGGAGTGGCTGATGGAGTTATTTAACTTTGTAAGACGACGAGAATGCCCGAAGAATGGAGGTGGAGTACAATGATTCCTTTGTACAAGAACAAAGGTGAAATTCAGAGTTGCAACAACTATAGGGGAATCAAGTTGCTAAGCCACACTATGAAAGTTTGGAAAAGAGTCGTGGGGATGAGGATGAGAAGAGGCATATCTATCTCCGAGAACCAGTTTGGATTCATACCGGGGCATTAGACTATAGAAGTCATTCATCTTATTAGGAGTTTGGTGGAGCAGTATAGGGAGAGGAAGAGAGACTTACATATGGTTTTCATCAACCTCGAGAAGGCATACGACAAAGTCCCTATGGAGGTTCTATGGAGATGTTTGGAGGTTAGAGGTGTACATGTGGCGTACACTAGGGCAATCAATAATATGTATGATGGAGCCAAGACTAGGGTACGGACAGTAGGATGAGACTCGGAGCACTTCCCAGTGATGATGGGGCTGCACCAGTGATAAACTCTTACCCCATTCCTATTTGTCTTGGTGATGGATGGACTAACGCGACAAATCCAGAGGGAGGTGTCATGGTGTATGTTATTCGCAGATGACATAATCCTGATTGATGAGACTCACAGAAGAGCGAACGCTAAGCTGGAGGTTTGGAGACATACTCTCGAGTCTAAAGGGTTCAGGCTGAGTAGGACCAAGACAAAATATTTAGAGTGCAAGTTCAGTAACGGGAGAGACCTAGAGACAGGCGTGGATGTGAGACTTGGTACTCAGGTCATTCCAAAGAAAGAAAGCTTTAAGTACTTCGAGTCTATTATCCAATGGAATGTAGAGATTGATGACGATGTCACACATCGTATTGGGGCAGGGTGAATGAAATGAAGGCTCGCATCTGGAGTCTTGTGAGATAAAAATGTGCCACAAAACTTAAAGGCAAGTTCTATAGGGTGGTGGTTAGACCGACTATGTTGTATGTGGCGGAGTGTTGACCGGTCAAGACTTTGCACACCCAAAAGATGAAAGTTGCGGAGATGAGGATGCTAAGATAGATGTGTGGGCATACAAAGAGGGATATAATTAGAAATTATGATATCTGGGACAGAGTGGGAGTGGCCTCAGTGGAGGATAAGATGCGGAAAGCGAGGTTGAGATGGTTCAATCACGTGCAGAGGAGAGACACAAATGCCCTAGTGCGGAGGTGTGAGAGGTTGGCTATAGGCGGGTACATGAGGGGTAGATGTATGCCGAAGAAGTATTGGGGAGAGGTGATTAGACGGGATATGGCGCAGGTGCAACTCATTGAGGACGTGACCTTAGATAGGGGGTTATGGATGACACGGATTAGGGTAGAAGGATAGTAGGTAGTCCTACCTAAGCTTAGAAACTGGTAGTTGTAGTGTTATTAATGTAGGCTCGCTTAGCCTATCATACTAATAGACACAATATTGCTTTATAGTCCACTGTCGTTTGATTTATGCTGCTATGTGTATTTTTTTTCTTATTTACCTGCATTAGTTATTGCTTCTTTTTCAGAAGTCGTTATTATGTCTTAGTCGCTTGTGTGTGTGCTTGTGCTTTGTCTTCAGTCGGTGGTCTCTCTGAAACATATGATCTACCTACCAAGGTAGAAGTAAGGTCTGCGTACACTCTACCTTCTCAGACCCCACGTTGTTGAATTTCACTGGATATGTTGTTATTGTAATATAAGATAAATTTTTCTATTTTTATACATAATGACTATTTTCATCACAAGTGCCACATATTATTTCTTCAAGAAAGAATACATATTTGTTAATTAATTATATCACAGACGTTCACATTTATAAAAAATAAAGTTAGGGTTCGAAGCTTATAAGTTCAGGATTTTAGTCCTTTTAAGTTACTGACGTCTAAAGTAATAATTTGTATAAATTGAGTGAATTTCTTAAAATAAATACAAAATTTGTATTAAATTATTGAGTTTAGTCTAATCTTACATTAATTCTACTTTAGCTTTAAATCCAAAATTATATTGCACTAACTTTATAGTGATTAATGAAGTAATCAGATTGATTACAACTCCAAAATCCAAACTATATACATTAAATTGAGGATTTCAATTCCCTCAAAAGTCTTTATTTTATTTCTCCTCCTCTATATCTTTTGGTATTTTCTTGTATATCACATGTAATATAAATGAAATGTACATATTTTATGCATAATCAATATATTTTTTTTTGTATAAATGACTATCGATTGTAATTATTTTAATAAAGTGGCCAAATGTGTTAAAAGCCTATTCTTTTTTCCATGTTCTACTCTGAAATAATTATTTTGTCGAAAAAACAAAAAAGAGAAGAAACAGAAAATAGACAAGAATATTTCTTAGGCTCCCCAAGAACATACCTAAAAAAACCTTATGTGTGTTAAGTGACACAAAGTGGGAAAATGAAAATGGACACGGACATTACATATAATATGTATTTGGAATATTTATTTTTGACTATTACCTACCAAAATAATATATTAGTATGTGTTAAAAGAAAAGATATTCGGTAGTGTGTATTTGTTTTACAGTGAAAGCCAAAGAAAGGTGACGAAGGAAAAGTTTTGGAAGTAAGTGATTAGAAGGATACGAAATGAGAGAAAGAGAGGCAAAGACTAGCAGGTTGGTGGGACCCAATTCGACGACGCATATGGACACGTTACGGGTTGTGGGCTCCAATGACAGCACCTCTTCTCGCCCCCTTCCACACCCGAAGTGCGAATTATTTGAAGTTTATGAGTTTGAAATTTTAATTTTTTAAGTTATTGGATTCGGCTTAACTCATAAACCACACTCTAGTTCTGTCCCTGCAGGGCCGTCCCCCTCTTTCAGTTATATGGTATTAGAAATTTACTGGTTCGACTAATTTAAATTATTAGAAATTTTCGTCGGTTATTTCTTTTTTGAAATATCTATTTAGTAAATGATCCTATTTTTATTTTTCTTGAAACTTATGATTTTTTTAGGCCACGCTCTAAATATATCTTTTGAGCAAGTACACTCTAACATTTTTGTAAATAAGCTTGAAAAATATGACCAAATATTAAAACTTTTGAGTCTAACATTTTCCGAGGGCTAAATCTACATAACTTGAGAAATAGAGATAAAATCTAAATAATGACTTAAAAAATATTTGCATAAATCAGTCCATCGCAGGGTGTAAACTCGTTTAAAAAGAAAGCGCAAAACTTATGATTAAGGGCGGAAGGATACCAATATATCTCGTTGCATCTCTTGATGATCCCTCCTTTTCCTAGCTTCCACCTCCTCCCCATTTGAGAAATTCTTGGTAGAGGGAATCCCTTGTTTGTGAAAAATTTGTAAAATTTTCAATCTCAACAGGGAAAATGTTATAAGTCATCAGCAAATACTTATACACGCACACACCAACTCCTTTTTCTCTGAATTTTATTAAATTAAATTCGAGTCCAATTTGATTTAAAACATAAAAAACATATGAAAAATTATGGTAAAATACACAAACATTGCCTAATTTTCTAGAATAGTATCTAGTTTAAGTTAGTTGTAGTTATAATGATTTGTGCAATTTATAATACTACGTAATTTCACATCCTCCTTCTAGACTTCTCAAAGGGTACATACTTTAAAGGTCGTTTCGTTTGAAGTATAAGAAAATTTAATTCCCGTACAAAGTATCATAATATTTATAATATAATATTTGATTTACAATATAAAATCAATAATTAATATAATTTCGGTATAATTACTACATTGTCTGTTTTCCTTCATTAAGCTTCACATAAATTAAGCGAATAGTTTAATGTTGGAAATCAAAACTTGTATTTCTAACTCGTTTAACTTATAATAAGAATTTTTTTATTATTTTATATAAAATAGAAGGCAGGACAAGAATATATGCTTGTGATAAGATCATTTAATAAAGACAAAAATGGCATTCGATTAAGGCAATCTCAACATAAGTATCCCTAAATCATTACTCGCCACATAATATTTATCCCTTCATTATTATAATTTACCACATAAGCAATTTTTACATTATAATCCCCGTATAGTTAGATAGTAAACTAAACGACCCCTAAATTTGCTCATTGAAAGTTTAGATTCCCTCTTTTCATAATTAGTTATCTTTCATTTTTGCAATCTCTACATAATAGTCTCTTAATCATTATTATCCACATAATAGTTATCCCCACATTATTATTCACCACAAAAATAATTTGTACGTTATAATCCCCGTAAAGTTAGATCGTAAACCAAACGACCCCTAAGTTAACTCATTGAAACTTTTGATTCCCTCTTTTGGTATTTGTATTATCTTTTCATTCTTTTGCAATTAGACATGGGATAGAAAGTATAAAATGACAAAAATAAAGACAAAATCTAAATAATGATATAAAAATGATATTTGCGTAAATCAATTCAGTTCCGCCTCATAGGATTATCTAAGGAGAAAAGGTTTACATCAGAACTTTTTTTTTATTTCAAAAATTAGAACCTAAAATTTATAATTGCATCCCTTGATGGTCCCTCCCTCTCCTCCTTCCACCCCCCCTTCCCCGTTTGAGAATTTTTTTTAAGAGGAAATCCTTTGTTTGTGTAAAATTTGTAAACTTTTCAATTTCAATAGGGAAAATGTTTTAAGTCATCAACGTATACTTATACACGCACACACTAAAAAAATTTGCTCTAACTTTAATTTGATTAAACTAAAATCAACTCAAAATTGATTTAAAATTAAACATAGAAAATATATGAAAAATTTACGGTCAGATAAACATTACTTAATTTTCTAGAAAAATATCTAGCTTAAGTTAGTTGTAGTTATAATGATTTGTGCAATTTATAATACTAGTAATTTTCACAAATTTCTCCTTCTAAACTTCTCAAACGGTATATATACTCTAGAAGTCGTTTGGTTTGAAGTATAAGAAACTTTAATTTTTGTAGAAAATATCATATTAGTTATTGTTGAAGTATTGGGAAAATGCACTCTAGTGCCTTAACTAATTGAGGAGAATCAAGATGGTTGAAGAGGTAGTTAGTTGGTATAGTTAGTTACAAAGTTGGTTATGGAGCTAATTAAGTTGTTAGAAGTAGTTAACATAGTTAGATAGTTAGATGATTCTAGAATGATAGAAGTGTATAAATACACATGCTTGTATAGATATTTGGTTTTAACAAGAAAATAAAAGAGAAGACATTTTCTCAAACACTTTGTGTACATTGAAGTCTACACTTTATCTCTTGTTCTATCTTCTCATTCAACACTCGATAATGCAGCAGCAATAGACAACCATAACACCTCTCCAATTCACTAAATCAACATGGTATCAAAGCATTTGGTTATGCGATTGAACAATAATATGCAGAAAATACCTTCTGCTTCATCTAATGTACCTTCTGCTTCGTCTACTGTTTTCCAGAATTAAAGCTATGCATACAGAATTTAATGATTCATGCATGCAATAGTCTCTAGAAGTATTATCGTTGATGATCATGGAGATGGAGATACATGCAAGTTAAAATAAGAAGATAAATGCAGATCTGTGAAAACAGATCAATAACAATTGATTGTTGAGAATTTCCAGAATCGAAGATTGCGTATACAACTTGAAGATCCATTGATGATACACGCATGCAATAGATTTCCGGGAAGGCTGTTGTTGATATTCACAGAAATACAGACATATGCAGATTGAAATCCGAAGATAAAACAGATCTGTGACAACAAATAAATTGAAAATCGATTGAACCAGTCACTAAGGTTCAATCTCATAAAAAAAATTCCTGCTTACTGATAGTGATTGTTGTTATCACTGCTTCACGCGAGTTACATAGACAAACTCTGTGTATTGTGAATCATTATTGATATAGCACTTAACAATAATGGAGAACAATGAAGGAAGACCAGTGGATGAAATTGCGACAGTGATTAAAATAGATCACAATCATCCACTGTATATGTTTCTTTCTGATGCACCTGTTTCACTGTCTGTGGGCATTATCCTTACTGGCATGAACAATTATACATTGTGGAGTAGAGCTATGAAGTTAGCACTCCTAGGTAAGAATAAGATAGGATTTATTGATAGAAGTGTAAAAAGAGATACATTCTATGGAGATTTGGCCAATCTGTGGGACAGATGCAATGCAATTGTAGTGTCTTGGTTAATGGGAAATGTAAGTAAGAGTTTGCTTACTGGAATGCTTTATAACTCTGATTCATGCAACATATGGAAAAAACTACAAGAAAGATTTGACAAGATAAATAGTTCAAGAGCCTTCCAACTACACAAAGAAATATTCTCAATGAGGCAAGGAGCTTTATCTGTGTCTGCATATTACTCCAGACTCAAGGATATGTGGGATGAATATGATTCTATCATACCAATCCCATCTTGTTGCCCCAAGTCAAGGGACTTTGTGGATCATCTACAATATCAAAGACTCTTACAATTTCTCATGGGGCTGGATGATAGTTACAGTCCAATAAGGAGTCAAATCCTTATGATACAACAAATATCTTCACTAAACCAAGTGTATGCTATAATAAATCAGGAAGAAAGTCAGAGAATGGTAGCAGGAACTGGCAGAGTTTTTGAGACTGTGGAGTCATCTGCTCTGTTCACATCTAGAAATTGGAATTTTAGAAGTGGAAATGGAGCTCAAAAACGGAAGAAACAATACAATCCCAATGCATATTGTGACCACTGTCATCTTAGAGGACACACAAGATTGAAATGTTACAAACTAATGAAGTGTGATTATTGTCACAAAACAGGACATGTACAGGAAGGTTGTTATAAGTTCATTGGATATCCATAAAATTTTGCCAATAAAGGGAAGAAATCTTATGCAGTCACAGGGGGAATATTTTGTCTGAAGATACTAGACAAGAAGGAGCACACCATCATTCATCAAAGTTCCTGCAACATGCACATCCTTTCACAAGCCAGAAAAATAATGTTGAAGGAGTGCTACTGCACAACCAGTTTACTCCTAGCCAACATCAACAACTACTTGATCTACTGAACAGGAATACAAATGTAAATGCCAACATGGCAGGTAAGCACATTACTGATTCAGGAAAGTTGGTTCACTGGATAGTAGATACATGTGCAACGAATCATATGATTGCTGACCAGAATCATTTACATAATAATATGTTAACAGAGGGAACAAGAAAGGTGCAACTGCCAACAGGAGATTCAGCTAGAATCTCATATGTTGGGGAGTACCACTTAGGAGGAGGTGATGTTCTTAGAAGTGTCTTATGTGTACCAACCTTCAAGTTCAATTTGTTGTCTGTTTCAAAAATGACTAGAGAACTGAACTGTAGTGTTACCTTCTTCCCAACATGTTGTGTATTTCAGAATCTCTCATCTGGGAAGGTGAGGGGGATTGATAATGAGGAAGGAGGATTATACATACTGTCACTGGATCCTCAGAACAAAGATGGAGAGTTGAGTAAGTGTATGTCTGCAACCCAACACATTGATGCAGCTATTTGGCATAAGAGATTGTGCCATGTGCCAATGAATGTCCTGAAGAAAATTGCATATTTCAAAAATAACATTGATTTTGTCTTGAATAAATGTGAAGTATGCCCTTTGGCTAGGCAAACTAGACTGCCTTTCATTTCTAGCACAAGTAGAGCATCAAAGTCTTTTCAACTAATACATATGGATGTATGGGGACCTTACAAAACTGAAACATATAATGGAATGAGATATTTTCTAACCATTGTGGATGATCACACTAGATGGATTTTTTTGATGAGACTGAAATCTGATGTTTATACACTAATCAGAAATTTTCTTGTTGAGGTTAACACTCAATTTGGGACTAAAATTCAGAGATTAAGATCAGATAATGGAACTGAGTTTTTTTAATCAAAACTGCAGTGAGCTGTTTCTGGAAAATGACATCATTCATGAAAGTTCTTGTCCATACACACCACAACAAAATGGGGTAGTGGAGAGAAAACATAGACACATCTTAGAAACTGCTAGAGCCATTAAGATTCAGGGAGGATTCCCAAATAAATTCTGGGGACAATGTGTAGAAAATGCAGTATATATTATCAATAGAATCCCCTCCACTGTTATACATAACAGATCTTCATTTGAAATGTTATATAACAAGATACCAAAATGTGATCATTTGATAGTATTGTGTTGTCTATGTTTTGCTACTATCAATAACAAGGATGACAAATTTGGTCCAAGGGCAGTAAGATCTATATTCTTGGGATATGGATTTGCTCAGAAAGGATACAAGCTCTATGATTTGGAAAACAGAAAAATATTCATGAGCAGGGATGTGTTGTTCATGGAGACAAATTTTCCTTTCAAAAGAGGCATAAATGAAAACACTAACCATATTAAGATCCATGAATTTCCTTCCTATGAAGACTTATTGTATCCACATGATTCTGAAAATTCAGAAACACATATCAGACAATATGGAGATGAGCCACACATACAAGACAACATACAGAATGTACACAGGCCTGATACAGTCCAGCATCATGGCATTGATATTATTAATTCAGCATCACCAGGTATTGACATAGGTACAGGATCAAATCATGAAGTCAGGAAATCCACAAGGAGCAACAAACCACCCATATGGCACAAAGACTACATTACTACACATGGTTCTTCTAGTTGCTTATACTCTATAGTTGACAATGTTGACTATGCTGGTCTTTCAACAGGGTATCAGGAGTTTGTAGCCAAGGTCTCTCTTGACACAGAACCACAGAACTACCTTACTGCAGCAAAGGATCCCAGATGGATTGAGGCAATGAAGGCAGAAATTAAAGTATTAGAGGACAATGGAACTTGGAAGCTGGTCATTCCACCAGAGGGAAATAAATCCATAGGATGCAAATGGGTATACAAGATAAAGTACAAAGCAACAGAAGAAGTGGAGAGATTTAAAGCCAGACTGGTGGCAAAAGGATACAATCAAAAGGAGGGACTTGATTATCAAGAGGCCTTCTCACCTGTTGTTAAAATGACAACAGTAAGGACTGTGATTTCCATTGCAGCAGCACAACACTGGAAAATACACCAGATGGATGTATACAATGCATTCTTGCAAGGAGACTTGGATAAAGAAGTATACATGGAAGTTCCAGAAGGATTCAATGTCAAGAAAAGGAATGGACATGTATGCAGATTGCTGAAATCTCTCTATGGGCTAAAACAGGCATCAAGACAATGGAATATCAAGTTGACTACAACACTTGTCTCCTCTGGTTTTCAGCAGAGTCATAGGGACTATTCTCTCATCACCAAGAAGGAAAACAGTAGTATTGTGATAGTGCTGATATATGTTGATGACTTATTGATAACTGGAAATGATCCAGTGATGATTCAAACCACAAAAGAGACATTACAATCTGCCTTTAAGATAAAGGATTTGGGGGAGCTCAGGTACTTCCTTGGAATTGAGTTTGCCAGAAACTCACAGGGCATTCTCATGGACCAAAGGAAGTATGCTTTGGAGATGATACCAGACATGGGGCTTGCAGGGGGAAAACCCTTCTCCTATGGATGTGAATCAGAAGCTTACAACATGCGAGTTTGACAGGCACATGGATGATGCCTCACATTCAGGGCCTATATCATGAGTAAATTCTAATTCTGAGCTGTCAGATCCTAGTGGTTACAGAAGGCTTATTGGGAGGCTACTATATTTGACAACTACTAGACCAGACATTACATTTGATGTGCACTGTCTGAGCTAATTCATGCATGCACCCAAGAAGTCACACATGGAAGCTGGTCTCAGAATTGTTAGATATATCAAGCAGGCACCAGGACTGGGAATTCTAATGTCTAGTACAAGTACTCCTCAACTCAAAGTATTTTGTGATGCAGATTGGGGGGCTTGTGTTAATTTTAGAAGGTCTGTCACTGGTTATTTGGTAATGCATGGCTTATCACCAATCTCTTGGAAATCAAAGAAGCAGGACACTGTCTCTAGGAGTTCTGCAGAGGCAGAGTATAGAGTAATGGCAGCTTCAGTAGCAGAGGTGGTATGGATCACAGGTTTACTTCAGGAACTTGGTATGAAGATTCAAACTTCAATATCAGTACACACAGACAACAAATCAGCCATCCAGATTGCAGCAAATCCAGTGTTTCATGAAAGAACAAAGCACATTGACATTGATTGTCATTTCATCAGAGAGAAGATACAAGCAAGATTGATCAACACTGTCTTTCTGCCATCTATGGCACAACCAGCTGATTTACTTACAAAGGCTCTTAGTGGACAACAACATAATGTTCTACTCTTCAAGCTATGAATGAAGAACATCTTCATGTCTTCTAGCTTGAGGAAGGGTGTTGAAGTATTGGGAAAATGCACTCTAGTGCCTTAACTAATTGAGGAGAATCAAGATGGTTGAAGAGGTAGTTAGTTGGTATAGTTAGTTACAAAGTTGGTTATGGAGCTAATTAAGTTGTTAGAAGTAGTTAACATAGTTAGATAGTTAGATGATCTAGAATGGTAGAAGTGTATAAATACACATGCTTGTATAGATATTTGGTTTTAACAAGAAAATAAAAGAGAAGACATTTTCTCAAACACTTTGTGTACATTGAAGTCTACACTTTATCTCTTGTTCTATCTTCTCATTCAACACTCGATAATGCAGCAGCAATAGACAACCATAACACCTCTCCAATTCACTAAATCAACAGTTATACATTATTTGATTTACGGTATAATATCAATAACTAATATAATCTACGTATAATTACCATACCATTTTTTTCCATTATTAAACTTCGCATAAATTAAGTGAATAGTTTAATCTTCTAAATCAAAAGTTGTATTATTAACTCGTTTAACTATACAAGAATGTATATATTATTTTACATAAAATAAAATGCGGGATAAGAATACTTATGAATCATTTGATAAAGACAAAATGACAATCGATTAAGGCAATCTCGACATAACAAACCATGTATCATTACTCACTACATAATAATTATCCCTACATTATTACTCACCACATAAGTAATTTGTACATTATAATCCCCGTATAGTTAAATCGTAAAATAAACAACAAACTTACTTTTTTGAGAGTTTTGATTCCCTCTTTTGACAATTAGTTATCTTTTCATTTTTGCAATCTCTATGTAATCATTCCTGAATGTATTCTCCACATAATAATTATCCCTGCATTATTATTCACCGTATAAATAATTTGTACATTATAATCCCTGCATAGTTAGATAGTAAACCAAACTACCTTCAAATTTACTCATTGAAACTTCTGATTCCCTCATTTGATATTTATGTTATCTTTTCAATTTTGCATTATTTAGACTTGGGATAGATAGTATAAAAGGGGAAAATGAGAAGGGGAAATAGTGATAGAGAGAGAGTGAAGAAACCAGGAAAAAAAGATAAAAAAGAAAAGAAAATGCTATAGGTATGTGTTTGTGTATATACATGACACCTATAACACACATAGAAGAAAAAACCTCATTAGCATCTTTTTAGAAAATTTCATTTATAGCAAAGGAGAGGAGAAAAAGAAAAAAGGCACATCAAATAGCTCTCTTCACCATGGGATGATAATTCTAGCTCTCTTCCTCTCACTCTCACTCACTCACTCTTTTCATTAGCTCAAAAAGATTACCAATTCAACAAACATCTTTAGTTTTTTTCTTTTGGGGAGGAGGGTTTTTTAGATAAGGTTTGTGAGAAAGAAAGAAAAAAATCGTCTTGAATTCAATCCTTTTATTCAATTTTTCCTTTGTTTTGGGGTGAATTCAAGAAAAAGATAGAACAAATTCAAGAAAGATGGCAGCAGGGCCTTCATCAGCTGTATTTCTAGCAATGAGAGAAGAAGAACAGATGAAACAACACGAACTTCTTCTTCATCAGCAGCAACAACAACAACAACAACATGGCTTGCCTCCTTCATCAACAGTTCAATCTCAACAAGCACCAACCAAGAAGAGAAGAAATCAGCCTGGAACACCAAGCAAGTATCTTGTACCAAAAGTTTTATTTAAAAAAAAGATTTCAATGAAGAAAAAAAGAAACTAAAAAGGGTGTTTGAATTCTCCTTTTTTTCATCAAAAAGCATAGAGAAAAGGTGATTTGATGTAAATTCAACCTTACAGGGAAGAAATAGAAACCCTAGTAAGTGTTGAAAGGGAATTCATGAGTTTTATACAAAGGAAAAACACTTTATTCACTTTTTCAATCTAATTCTCTTAATAAAAAAATTGTAAGTGATTTTCACCTACGTTGTTGAGACTCTTCAAAAGTATTGTTAGTTGTATCGATTCTTTCAAAAACTACTTGGCCGGGTATGATAGCATTTTTAAAGGGTTTGAGCAAAGTAGATTAGTTTCTATCAGGGATATTTATTTATTTTGTTATTTTTTTTTCAGATCCAGATGCAGAGATAATAGCACTATCTCCCAAGACCCTAATGGCAACAAACAGGTTTGTGTGTGAGGTATGCAACAAAGGTTTCCAAAGGGAACAAAACCTACAACTACACAGAAGAGGACACAATTTGCCTTGGAAACTAAAGCAGAAGAGTACAAAAGAGGTTAAGAGAAAGGTGTATTTGTGCCCTGAGCCCACTTGTGTTCACCATGAACCTTCAAGAGCACTTGGAGACCTTACTGGAATCAAGAAACATTATTCAAGAAAACATGGTGAGAAGAAATATAAGTGTGAGAAGTGTTCCAAGAAGTATGCTGTCCAGTCTGATTGGAAAGCTCATACTAAGACTTGCGGGACGCGCGAATACCGATGCGATTGTGGCACCCTTTTCTCCAGGTTTGTGTAATTAACAGTCTCGTTTAAAAGTTTAAGCTATTGATAGGATGGACTAATAAAAATGAGGTTTTTTCATTCTTTTCTTATTTTTATTTGATTTATGGACACTCGTTGTGGCACCTTTTTTTTTCAAGGTCCGTGTATATATGTCTGTCATCCCATCTAAAAGCTTAAATCGCATTAGATAGGGTGCAAGAGAACGTCACTACTAAAACACATGTATTTTATCATGAAATTTCTTTAAAAATCATGGGAAATGTGATGGGAACGTCTGTGAAAAATTTGCGGATTTCTAATATAAGTGAAGGACGGTTTCTTGATTCTTGTTTTTTCTGAAAAACAAAATTGATTTATCGACACCCATTTTGGTACTAACAATCATGGAGATGATGTTTCTTGGTACTTTATGATTATGGTACTCGCGAATTAATACAAATGTGATTGTGACACCTTTTCTCCATGTCTTTATATATAACCATTTCATTAAAAGTTTAAGATGTTAGAAAGAGTGCGATTTAAATTTTTACTTTTTATTTATGGACACACCCAATTTGGTATTAACAATCATGAGGATAATTAGCTCAAGTGAAAATGGGTGGCATCTTCTTTGATTTTAGGGCTTTTACATTCCCCAGGTGTGATGAAAGTCTAAAGAAGCTAAGAAATAATGGAAAAAGTTTTCTCCAGCTTTTCCAACAGTTACATATTCTTTTTGGACTATCAAATTTTTCTTCCTATACTTTTACTTTTTTTTTTGTCTGTTTTCTGGTAGGTTTTGTTTTTGTCTTTGGATCTTTTTACTTGCTAGGAGCCTAGTACTAGTACTACTACTACTACTACTAATTAGCAGGGAAAAAATGTAGTACCAATCTAATTAATTCTTAAAAATAAGTTGTCTGAATTGTTTCAGTCTTTTTCCTAGGAACCATCGTCCTTTTGCCGTTACTGATATCGTTTCTTCTTATTCACGTGTTGCTATGCCATGTAAAAATGTCTTATCTTTTTTTTTTTCTTCTGAGTTGGATAGATGCTAAGTGTTAAATCTCTGAATTCTTACGGCCACCCCTTTTCATGATAATGTTTTACAGTTTTAGACCAATTATTATCTAGAATTTTCTCTTTATTCACAATCACTACTATTTCTTGAATGAACTTTCACTATCATATGTGGTATTTTAATATCCATTTATAGCTAAAAATGGATTCAATAATTATCATACAAATCCATGCATACCCTGATCAGCTTTTATCTCATTAAAATGTTTTATGACCTTCATTTGTCTTTTTTTTTTTCTTGAGAGAAGGCAGTAAAAGCCTTTTTCATTATTGACTAATAATTACTACAAACTTTTGTCAATATTAACGTGTGGAGAATTTTCATGATTTTCCTCTTATGTAATATTCAACTTCATGTATTCTATGAAATGGGAGAGCAAAATGAATTTAATTATCATCCATCTCCTTTTTTTTTGTTTGACTCTTAATTGTCATGATCATTCGGGGATGGGACCACTGTACAAAATTATTCAACTCATTTCAAGTCCATATGTTTATTGTTGACGTTTTTTGGTAAATTCAATGGTAATCATTTGTGTCAAAAGCTTCTACTACTTGACCAAAACATTCTTTTCACAACTTTTTTTTTTTTAATCTCTGGATTATTAGAATCATTTTTGGTACTATAATTTTATGTGACAAACTTTTTAAAAACCCAGTCGATTCTTGTTTGTTATTTTAACTTGACATTGTCTTGTTATTCTCCTACCCCTATTCTTGATAGTGTACCAAATATGTTATACTGATAATGTATATAATTTAATCTTTATGTTTAACGCAGGCGTGACAGTTTCATCACCCACAGAGCCTTTTGTGATGCATTGGCACAAGAAAGTGCAAGAAATCCACCAAGCCTGAGCAGCATTGGGAGTCATTTATATGGAAGTAGCAACAACATGAGTTTAGGCGGCCTCCCGAAAATAAATTCCCCAATCTTAGATCATCAAGATATACTTCACTTCGGAGGCGGCAACAACAACAATAATAACATGAAAAATATCACTAGTGGTGGGGCTCACCACCATCATCACAATCAGTTCGATCACAACAACAACAACCTCATTGGCTCGTCGGCGTTCCGCCCTTCAACTTCCTTCTTCCAGCTTCCAGTTGATCAAACAAGTCATCAAGATTACGCGGGGAATAATAAACCATCAATTCATGGCCTAATGCAGCTTCCTGATCTTCACAACAACGCGAACGCTACTAGCTCGCCTAGTATGTTTAACCTAAATTTCTTCCAGAATAACAACAGCGTTGATAATGATAATAGCAATATTTCCGGAGGCCCTGGTGGTTTATTACTTCCTAGTCCTCATCAATTCAGCAGCAATAATAGTGGTGAAGGTTCAAATAATTCATCAAACATTTTCGCAGCTGGTACCCTTCTAAGTGATCATCATCATCATCATATGAGTTCATCAATTCCTTCTCTTTATGGCTCATCATCACTTCATCAGAATAATAATTCATCTACACCGCCTATGTCCGCCACGGCCCTACTCCAGAAAGCTGCTCAGATGGGTTCTACTACAAGTCGCAACAATAGTAGCACTAGTGCCTCCTTGCTCAAAGCGTTTGGATCCGCTGCTGGTGGTTCGTCCTCGAGTGCCATGAAATCCGATATTCACCCGCCGCCAGCTGCCAACTTTGGCGGCGTTTACGGCCATGACGACTCTATGAGCGGCGGGAATCATCTTCATGACCTAGTGGTCAATGCTTACGGTAATACTAATGTTGCATGCTGATATGTGTGATATCTCTCTGTATTAAAGCTTAAACTATTAGGGGTCGTTTGTCTGGAGGGATTAATTAAGTACTTTAGTCTGCTAAAAATTTTGGGATTAAATCTATAACTCTTATGTGTTTGGTTGAGGATATTAGCTAAAATCAAAACAAATTTTATACCACAATTATGGATAATCTATCCTATATAAAGGATAGATAATCTTGGTTATAATCACACGATTATTATCTCAGTATAACCTAATTTTGAACCAAACGATCCATTAGGGAGAGAGCAATACTTTTAATTATTTAGTGATATTTTAAATGTGTCCTCTCATGTGCTAACCTGATTCTTTTTTTCTTAGACCAAATATGTGAAAATTTGGATTAGATTTCCAAATAACCACTTTTAACCCCTAAAATTGAAAAATAATTAATCACGGTCATCGAGTTTGAAACTTCACATGTGAAATTTCAGGACATTATCATGGAATTTCAACTGGGATTTCAAACTGAATCTTAGTATTTTACGTGAAAGGGGCTGAAAAGTGGCTAGCACACGTTATAACTGCTGAAATTTCGTTCACTGGGTTTGATTTTTTTTTTGTGTTAAACACGTGATTCTTTTTCGATAATGGATGGCGGTGGACTTTTTCATGCTCCTAATACCATATTAAAATGTGTAATGATCACATCTAAAAATTTAAATTATAAAAAAAAATATACTATATTTTTATTTATTTATTTAATTATGTCTTCAACCGTTGCAGGTGCGCAAGAACAAGATCATCACCAAAACGATTATGTAGGTGTGATAGGAGGGTACAACAACAAGGTGAACAATTATGAGCAGCCACCACAAAAGAAGCAAATGATTAATAACTTTTCAATGGAAATGGGAAGTGAACAAGCTAATAGGTTGACAAGAGACTTTCTTGGTGTTGGAGAAATAGTAAGGAGTGTGAGTGGTGGAGGATTTAGCAGCAGCAGCCATCAGATGAGCTCATTGGATAATAATTCTGAGAGTAGAAAAACTCAAAGCCATCATCAGCCTTTTGGTGGTGCTAGTGGCAATTTTCAGTGATGTTTCAATGAGTAATACACAAAGTTAGGGAAGAAGAAGGGAAAGCACAAAAAGTACAGGTAATATATAGTAAAAATATTATTATTCCCTTTATGTCTTCTTTATTTATGTATTTTTTTTTCAAACTATTTTGATATTGAGGGTTTTGCGTTCTCTACCTCCATGAAGTAGGGGCAGGATCTGCGTACACCCACATTATCCAAACCCCATATGTAGAATAACACTACATATGTTATTGTTATTATTGCGTTTTGATTTTGTATGGAGTAGTTTGATTGATAATGAAATTTAAAAATGGCAAGAAAATTTATGAATCTTGTGATTTTAAATTAAAAATGTTATGTAACGTGTTAAAATTATTTTAAATCTTATAATTTTAAACACGTCACATCATTCTATATCGGAATTTTTCTTTTTATTAAATTTCCCTATTAGTAGGGGTGTTATATATATATATATATATATATATATATTTATTGAGAATAAGTACAAGAGGGGGTTGGGGGAGGGGCTTGGCCTTACCTCAGAATATAACACAAGGATAAGGTAATTTATCTGACGGGAATATCGGTACTAAAATATGTGGTAGGATGAATAAGATCTCTTCATCCTTAACTAGAGGTCTCGTGTTCAAATCCTGAGAATTGAGAAACTCTTGGTATATAGGGAATGATTCCCCCTTCAATAAAACCTACGGATACGACACAAATCTGAATGAATCGGGCCAATTGATTTTGAATATTTGATGGTTAAACAAAACAAAAAAGTAATACTTAAAGGAAAAATAGAAATGTTGAAATTAAGAACTTAAGCTATGCGCGAAGTCCGGAGAAGGGTCAGATCAGTAGGGTCTATTATATGCAGCCTTACCCTGCATTTCTGCAAGAGGTTGTTTCCACGGCTTGAACCTGTGACCTCCTGGTCACACGGCAACAACATTACCAGTTAGTCCAAGACTCCTCTTCAAACATAATAAAAAGTAAAGTAATAAAATGTTCGTCCAAATTTGTAGATACTGTTTGATTGGGCGCAAAGTTTAAGAAGGAAGTTAAGACTTTGAACTATGTGATACTTTATATTTTTAGATATTTAAGTAACTATAAATAAATTCATTTAGAATATAAAAAATAATAATAATTTTTAAATATAAAAATATATTTTTTTTAGGATAGACTAAAAAGAAAAATATGGCACTATAAATTTATAAATAATACAATGGAAGGAATAAAAATTTTCCTTTGATGGAAATATGCCTGTCTGGATGTTCATCCGTATGTCTGTTCCTTTCCTTTTGGCTGCAATCTATTGTTTTTTTGTTGAATAATTGCCCTTTGTCTTAGGATTCTGCAGATTTCACAGCACACCATTTTCAATAGTACTTTAACTCTACTCAATTAATAATTGACTGCGGGCATAGGAAAATAAACATGTGAAATTGTCTGTAAAATCATGTTTTTAATGAGTAATCTGTTTAAATTCGTTGTCACTTCAGTACTACTTGCATTCTTAAGCATATTACGAGTAAGACTATTTGAAATAGAGTCTAAGTCATAAATTACATCTCGTGTAAAGAAATTTATATATTACTCCTATCATTTATCAGGTCCTCAAGAAATTTATACATAAATTTTCTTAAAATATGAAATTTATTATTTTGAAAACAGTTTAAGTTATATATATTGTTAATGTAAGAAATTTTTGTATCATCAAGTTACATTTACCTGTTGTAGTAGATAATTTATCTTATTTTCAATATTACAAATTTTATATCTTAAGGGAAGCTTACTTGTAAATAAATATCCTTTGAATAACCTCATAGTCTAAAAAAATATTTTGAACTTAAAACCCTCTTGAAAATAAGACAATACTTGGTGCAACAGATAAAAGTGTTCTGATACTATAAATTTTTTATACACTGACAGTATATATAACTTAAATTCTTTTAAATATTTTTGCTCTATTTTAAAAGTAAAGCTCTATATGTTCTTAAAGAATTCTCTAATTTGACTTTCTTATGGGTCAAAGTAATCCATATTAATTTAATCAATTCTGGAATACAAAAGTTACTTTTGTAAGCTCATTTTTTTATTTTTATACTAGGTTTGTCTCTAGAATTCAGTCAAATTAATTCTAAAAATCAAAGTCAAATCTTCCTATTACAGCGTCATTTGTTTTAATATTTTTTAATTGCGAAATGTTGTTATAGAGAACATATAATATAACATAACATAAAATGAAAGTTGGTTCTACAGAAAACATAACGATTATATTGAAATATTGTTATAAAAGATGGTTGTTATAATGTGTGAATGTATATGACTATATGGGTAGTGGAGACGGGAGAGCAATAATGTTATGCCATCTTTGTATATACTATTATGCAATAAATTTTAAAAATAGTATGCAATTTTTATAAGATAAGAAAGGGTGAAATTAAAGATTTCAGAATCTGTGGTGAGTGAAGGCTCACGTGTAGATAATAATATTCCTTTGTTGTTTACATGTCTTGTCCCTCTCCAATTGCCCCCTCGTGCTGTCTGTTTTCATGTGAATGCATGTACTGAGTCACGGGTGGTGCCCTATTTGGACTTTGGATACTTCTCATACATTTCAAATACATTTGGATTATTCCTACTTTTGAGCTAGCACTATATATGTACATATATATTTACACACATATATAATTGTTGTGAATAATTTAATTTGATTTATACATGGTTGTCAAATGGATAAGTTGAACTGCATTTGAGCGGATAAAAAATAATTGAGTTAATAAATGGACACTGCCCACAAGCCAACCGACAGGTTATCTGGGCTGGGATGGATAGAGTCAAGATTGCTTAAACCATAATTTATAACTCAATTGAATATTGATCAAGGTTTAATTTTTTATTTCTCTTATAATTTATATAATTTCCAAGAAAAAATTAGAAATAAATAAATATGTGTGTATTATAGCTATATATAACCTATCGAATAAATAAAAGCTTTTAGTTAAATGTTTTGGAAGTTCAACAGGCAAAATGGCGGAATTACTAAATAGACGGACCATTAACCTTACTAAATTAACTTGAACGAGTTGAACATGTCATATTTTCATCTCCTAATTTTATCACCCCCTAGCTTTATGAAAAATATCTGAGTGTAATGTTTTCAGTATTTACTAGCTAGACAAAACAAATAATTTGTCATATAGTTATGCTATTTAATGATGTGTTTTTTCATCATATGTGTTTACCCCTTTGTCCTTTCTTACTGCTAATATGTTCTTCTTTATGTGTCTTCACTACACTTAGATTTAACACATTGTTAAATGTATTTTTGTTAATAAATTTTCTTGGATATTCTTGCAGGGATGTAATTGAGTAAAATGTTTTACAATGGAGCAGATAGCTGTAGAATGAAGAAGTTCTCTTGAAGATTTTAGCAGGAATTTAGAATACCTTTATTTCTATGAAGATAGCTTTAGAAGTCAAACTTTGTGAGTTCTATTTTTTTTATTATTATTATTTTTGGTTGGTTAATTAGGTTCTAAAGTATTTCTTTTCTACTTTTTGTTTTTAGCTTTGTGTTGTGTAATTGTCCAAAAAGATAGGCCAAGATACAGGTATTAACTGCACAAATATTTTAGAACTGCCTTTGCTTGAATTAAAATTTAGTGTGCAAGCTTTGGCCATCTGATGACATATTTACATAAATGGTTCTTTAATTACTAGCTTTTATCTATTTGTGTACATGTTAATGCAACGGAAATTCGTAAAAGATAACCGCAAAGAAAACTGTCCAAATCAATTATGTTTCAAGATCATCCCCGTCACTTTCCGCACTTGCAAGTCGTAATCTGTTCGTAGTTTGTTAATTCTTCCCATAGCTTAGTTAGTTTTCTATAGTAATCCACTATGGTCATTCCCTTATGCTTGCACTCCACAAGTTCTGCTTTCAGTTGTTGCATCTGAGGTCCGTTGATAACAGGGAACCGCTCCCCGATGCTCGTCCATAATTCTTCCACTTTCTCTTTATGCGAGATCGTTGAGCGAAGAGTTGATTTGATGGTGTTAAGAATCTATGACACCAACAAAAAATTTATATGCCACCAGTCTTCTAAGTCCGGTGATTCTTCATCCGGCTTCTTGATCGTACCATCAACGAAGCTGAATTTCCTCCTTGCTCTTAGGACTGTCTCATGGATCTTAGCCCATTATTCATAATTTTCTCCCTTCAATTGGACTTGTGTCACCACAATTCCGGAATTATCGTTTGACGTAATGTCATACAGGGAGATTGTTTTTCTTTGAATTTTATTTCCTTCACCGGCGATTCCTTTGTTTTTATCGCCGGTTTCTTCGTCACCCGTCATTATTTAGGGTTTTGTGTTCTTTTAACGTGGCTCTGATACCATGTTAAAATTAAGAGAAGATGAAATTTTAGAAAGAAGAAAAAATATTGGGAGAATTCTTTCTTGCTTTTCATTCATCACAATGACCTCCTTATATAAAGGTAAGTTCTTCATTTTCCTAGTCTAACAAGAAAATATTATTCTAATAAAACTATCATAATTACAATTTATCAAATATGTTTAAACTATAATTCTATCATAAAACTGTTAGAGTTAGACTAGGTTTTCCAATCCGAGTCCGGACTAACTTCGTCCTTAAATAGACTGAAAATAAGTTTTTGTTCCTTTTTAGTATAAAGAGAGCAATATATTAGATTAAAACAAAAGATACAAAGTCATAGAGGAACCAATACCATATATATTTTCGTATTAGTAAAAATAGATACCATTGAAAAATAAGTTTTGTTGATGTACGCCTTCAAGATTAACTTATTATTTTATCGTGTGTGATCCAAACGAGCTTTCATTGCGCGGGTCAGGACTCAAAATTTAGTGCTTATTAAAAATTAAAATTTGTAATATAATATAAAATATGAAATATGCAATAATGTAAACTGGGTTGAGTAAAAATTAATCAAAGACACTACATAAATGATATTTTTGTTGGATATGTAAAGCAGTACGAAAAGTAAATAAATATTACAAGTGTTCGAAAGGATAAACAAATAGCCAATATTCAGAACTGTCGCAAGGTTGTTGAGTCTTGAATCTTGATAACCTGAAATCAAGAAACACTAAATCTGGATTGTTACAAATGTGGCTGAGTCAAGAGATGGCTCTCTGTCTTTAAGAAAAGATTGCCCCGTATATATGCGTTTACGTTAACGGGCAATAGTCTCCCAAGATAAAACATCAACTAATCAACACTACAAAGCAAATAGATTGATTCTGACGAAGAAAACAAACACGAAACGACTTGTTGAAGAATGAAAAAGGAAGGAAGAGTTTTCTGTTTGAACACACGTTTCTGTTGCTCACGTTTTTGGACAGAATTTCAGTTGTTCTCTTTCTGTTTGTCTCTGTGTATATAACTTGTGTCTCGTTTCTGTCACACACAATTGAGCCAAAAGACTCCAATATATAGCATAAGGGGAGGGACTCCTCAACTGCCAAGTAATGGCCATTGGTGAGGGTGTTAATCAGCCAAGTACTGGCTGATTTAATGAGCAACATAAAGGAGCTGTTAGGGAGGAGTTAAGGTGCAGATTAATGGAGTTTTAACGCTCCAAAAATCAACTCAAACGGCATGCAGAAACTTTCTGCCTCCGTCGTTCTCAATTCCAGAAACTCCAGGGACCAAACTGTAAATATGAAGCAATTTGGGGTCCAAAGAGATAATATCATAAGAAGACCCACGACCCGAGCCCGGACTGGACGGGACGGGCAGCGGCGGCGCGTGTGTGGGCTTAGCCTCGAACCCAAGCACACCTAGGTCCTCCCTCCTTCAAACACATGGGTTACCCCTTGGGGTCCCAAACCCTTAGGGTCCCAAACCCTTAGCCAATTTTGAGACTTATAAAGAGAACAATTCTTCTTTTTTCCACCGATGTGGTAGATTTGTCTCACGCCATATTTTCATGCCTCAAACACCTTACTTCGTGGACCATTATCTCTTTCATTTCTCAACGAAATTTGACGATTCTTGGCCCTACGGTCATCTACTCACTTAGTAGATTATGCACGTGTGAAGAGATAAAGCCTCCAACATGCGGAACCCTAGTGTTTAAGTCATTAAATATGGGTGGACGCACCTCCCCACCAAAGACAAATTTCCAACAATTTTAAAGTCTCATTTGATATTGACCCTTTCCTTAAGAGTGACGTACGATAAATAAAGACTATAAACTCTTCCTCGAACATTCATGATTCATGAATGCAATAAATAATAAATGTGTAAAATTTCATGCACTTTATATTTTGCATCTCTTTTAATGGAGAGAAAGAGTCGAAATTGACTCCTCTCAATTTGAGATACTAAAGAAGGGTATGGAGTTTCTCCAAAGAATACGCAATGTAACCTTGTTGGGTTCATGATTTGGTGAACCACCTTCTCCGATCCCAACTAAAGAAATAGGAATTAGCAATGAATAATTTCTAGAGCTAAACAAAACTCATCGCTAATTCCATTGAGCGACAAATGATTATCAAAATTTTGTTAGCTACGAACAATTGAGCTACGGATTAGCAACAATATTCGTAGCTAATTTCAATTTTTAGTGAATATCGAACCGTAGTCACTAAGCTTATTGAAAGAAATAATCCCCTTGATTATTTTCATTAATTGAAAGGCTATATATACAAGTTACATATTTCCATAATAGGAGAATCCAATTCCTATTCTATTTCTAAAACCTTATTCTACCATAATTCTAACTATACAATTATGGTAAGTGTATAACACTAATTAAGGTAACCTTTACACTACAATATACTATAAATATATATACCATATATACAATATTGTCTTGTCCTAATATGCACGAGAATAGGCCACTGCTGGGAGATGCCGAGAGCCCACTGCTGGGGGCTGGGCCAGTCCAGTCCACTGTTTTGCCTGTCCAGTCCACTGCTTTGCCTGTGATATACATTGTTGTATATTGGGTGTATATCACAGGTATACTGTTATATTTAACACACTCCCGCAGTCATAGCGGGCGATTTTCAAACGCTGAGACTGTCCCTAAAATCTTCAAAGAGAACCGATGGCAGACCCTTTGTAAAGATGTCTGCAATTTGATAACGAGACGGGACATGGCATACGCGAACGTGACCCTTTGCAACCTTTTCACGGACAAAGTGAATGTCCATTTCGATATGATTGGTGCGTTGGCCGAATCGGGTTACCTGAAGGTATATGACACTAATGTTATCGCAATATACCAAGGTTGCCTTACGAATGGGACAATGAAGCTCCAAAAGCAAATTACGAGCCAACATGATTCGGATACCACATTCGCTACCCTCGATCTTCTCGCTCTGCACTTGAACGTGATAGAGTTGCCTGACGCTTTGCCGACCAGGAGACCAAGTTGTTGCCAAGGAACATACAGTAGCCAGAAGTCGACCGTCTGGTGTCGGGACAACCACCCCAATCAGCATCCGTGTAAGAGATAATTGTGGATGTATATGAAGGATACAAGTGCAACCCATAGTCCAGTGTCCCCTGAATATACCGAATGATGCGTTTGATTGCATTCATGTGCTCAACTCTGGGATCATGCATGAATAAACACACCTGCTGAACCGCATACGTAATATCCGATCTGGTAAAGGTAAGATACTGAAGGGCCCCTGCAAGATTGCGATAGCGGGTCGGGTCCTCGTATGGTGCACTTCGCGGCACTCGACTGGGGTTTGCATCAACTGGCGTGGAAGTGGACTTACAGGATGACATCCCAGCCCTCTCTACGATCTCAGCAGCATACTTCCATTGAGACAAAAACAAGCCACCTGAATGACGCTTGACGACAATCCCCAAAAAGTAACTCAAGGGCCCTAAGTCTTTCATAGCAAACTCGAAATTGAGCATGGCAATGATAGATTGGCGCAAGGTATCAGAAGAAGTTGTCAAAATGATATCATCCACATACAACAGAATGTAGGCTAAGAACGAACCACGCCGATAGATGAACAAAGAATTATCTGACCTGCTGTGAGTGAACCCAATAGTCGAGACAAAGTCAGCAAACCTCGTATACCAGGCCTTTGGAGACTGCTTAAGCCCATATAAGGACTTCTTCAACAAACAGACATGATGAGGACGGTTTGGATCTCTGAAACCCAACGGCTGATGCATATAGATTGTTTCCTTGAGATCCTCATGTAAGAAAGCATTCTTGACATTTAACTGATGAATAGGCCAAGTCTTCGAAAGAGCCAAGCTAAGCACAATGCGAATAGTAGCCAACTTGACCACCGGACTAAACGTCTCCCGACAATCTATTCTAACCTGCTGAGTCTTACCATCACCCACAAGCCGCGCCTTATGTCGAGCAAATGAACCATATGAATTTTTCTTATGAGCAAAAATCCACATAGACCGAATAACATTAATACCATATGGACGGGGCACCAACTCCCACGTCTTATTATCAATAAGAGCATTATATTCATCAGTCATAGCAATTTTCCAATTAGGGTCATTTAATGCGGACACATGATTGCTGGGCAAGGGGGATTTAGAGACATCAGAATGTAAATTAAAATGTCGTTTAGGTGTAAAAATACCCCGCTGACTACGAGTGACCAGTCTATGACTCGAGGAAGAATTGAGGGAATTTTCTAGGCTCGGAACGGATCGCCAAGAGCAGCGGCCCGCCGCCCAAATCGGAAAAATGACTCATCAACTGGACTGATTCAGAATTGGTGGGTAGCCCAATTCTTGGGGTGATCCGATCCACTGAAACTGGCAAGATCTTGTGGGTCCAGCGGGCAGTGGGTCCGCTGGAGGATTTCGGGTGCGGGAGATGTCTGAAAAATTCCGAATAATATACGGGGATATTTGATCATCCAAAAAATTATACGACTTAGGCTCGGGAGTATGAACTTTCGTAAAAGGGAATTGGGTTTCATCAAAAATGACATGACGATTAATTATGATTTTCTTGGAGGATAAATCAAAACACTTATAACCACGATGATTCGACGGATAACCCAAAAATACACACGAGGTAGACCGAGCATGAAGTTTGTTAATTGTGGTGGATGGGAATAACGGATAACACAAGCACCTAAAAATCCGAAGATGAGGATAAGAAGGGTTCTTATTATATAGGATTTTGAGGGGGAAGAATATGTCAGACCTTTAGAAGGAATTATGTTAAAAAGATATGTGGCCATTTGTAGAGCATGATGCCAAAAATATAGAGGTATGGAGGCATGAATTAAGAGAGTTCGGACAATATTATTTATGGAACGAATTTTACGTTCGGCTTTCCCATTTTGTGAAGATGTATGAGGACACAAAAAATAAAAATTTATCCCATTATTAGCACAGAATTCCTGAAACTCCCTATTGTCATACTCTTTCCCATTATCACATTGAATATTTTTTATTTCTCTTTCGAATTGAGTACGAATGAACGTTCTAAATTTGATGAAGACGGAAAACACTTGTGATTTATTCGCAATTGGAAACGTCCACAAAAATCTAGAATAATCATCTAAAAAGAGAACATAATATCGATGACCCAATGAACTAAGAACGGGAGACGTCCATAAGTCGCTATGAATAATATCAAATGGCATTGAAGTATGAGAATTAGAGTCTACAAATGGCAACTTAACAATTTTCCCTAATAAACAAGATTGATAAATTGGAGTACGACTCGTACCCTTACAGGAAATAAAGCTATTTTTATCTAAAATTGATAAAATAGAAGATCCCGGATGACCCAGACGAGCATGCCACATGGAGGGAGAGATGGCTGCAAAAACTGATGGCAAGGCTTGACTCGATGGACTGAAACCAGGCATGATAGGATACAGATCCCCCCTACTATCACACCTCATGAGATGACTCTCCGTCTTGAAATCCTTCACAAAGAAACCAAAAGGATCAAATTCAACGAAATGCAATTGTCGATGAGTGAATTTTCGGACAGACACTAAATTTTTAATCAATTTAGGAGCATGTAAAGTATTTTTCAAGAGAAGGGGTGGATTGGGGGGAGACAACATTTTCTGACCATAACCCTGAATTGGAATAGAGTTGCCATTACTAACAATTATACGGGGTGCTCAAATTGGAATAAGAGGAGAGAATACCTGATTCGGAAGTCATGTGAGTAGTGGCTCCGGTGTCCATATACCAATTTGGGTCCGGTTGAGTCAACCCTAATGTGTGCATCGCGACCTCGATATCGGTCTGAGTGGGGCCTGCTGCGTGATGGGCTTGCGGAGGTCGGGGCCCAAGAACTCCTGTCCGTGATGGAGCTGGGTCGTAGCTGCTGAGTCGCCGCTTCTTTGTTGGGCCATCGGCGATGGGCCGCCATTCTTGGGTGTTGGGCTCGAATCGCTGGCGACCCCACCGCCACCGGAATTTGCCGCTGAGTAAAAGGGTTGCCGCCCACGCCCATCGCTCGACCTCGGTGACATGGGCCCCTTCTTTGGGACCAGGGGGTGGTGGGCCACTGTTCCCTGGATGGGGCCCACCGCCTGCTTGCTGACCACCGAAACCGCCGCGTTTGCCCCCGCGGTTTTTGTTATTATTCTTGCGATTATTCTTGCCGCCACCATAATTATGGTTTTGGCCCGAATTATTAACAAAACATGAAGAACTAGGAGAGGACGCCACCATGACGATGGGGCTTGCTCCGGTAGCCGCCTTTTTAGCCAAACCGGCTTCTTCCAAAGTAAGCATGGAGCGGGCTTGATAGAAGTCGGGAAGAGGGTTGCTTTGGCGAAGGAGAGTTCCAACACCATTATAGGCCTCCGAAAGATCGGCAACCAACTTTAGAACGAGACGATTATTAGTTATCGGTGCGCCAACATTACGGAGTTGATCTGCCAACTCCTTGAGTTTCTTGCAATATGCAGAAACGTTTGGAAATTCGTCCATTCGAATTAGAGAGAATTCCTGCTCGAGTGTGACGACACGTGAATGTTGGTTGTCTTGGAATATGTCACGCAATCTATTCCATGCAGCCATAGCCGTGGTATCCGGCTCAATAATCGTCTGTAGAAGGTCCACCGAAATAGTGGCGTAGATCCACCGGAGAACGGTAGCATCAAGAGTAATCCATAACTCAGGATCCTCCACATGAAGGGGTCTAGCGGGAGGAATGATGTGATGAAGAACTTGATAAGAGATAGCGTGAATTTTAAACAACTCCGCTCACGTCGCATATTGAACGTTTTCCATCTCAAGGACAATAGGGATACAACTCTTGATATTGGAAACCATGAGGGCGGGGTGATAATTGTTCTTAGACATATTGAAAGAACAAAGAAGGAAGGGAAATTTAAGAGAGGTGTTTTTGAGAGCGGAAGACGAATTTTGAAAGAGAAACCCGAGGGGGGGGGGGTCTAGGCCGAAATCAAAGAGAGGACAAAAGTTGAGAGAAAAACTTTTGTTTAGACCTAGTCTCTTGATACCATGAAAGAAATAATCACCTTGATTATTTTCATTAATTGAAAGGCTATATATACAAGTTACATATTTCCATAATAGGAGAATCCTATTCCTATTCTATTTCTAAAACCTTATTCTACCATAATTCTAACTATACAATTATGGTAAGTGTATAACACTAATTAATGTAACATTTACACTACAATATACTACAAATATATATACCATATATACAATATTGTCTTGTCCTCAATATGCACGAGAATGGCCCTTTCTTTGGGAGATCTGAGAGCCCATCTTTGAAATTTGGGCGATCAGATCCACTGTTTTGGTACATCAGTCCACTGCTTTGCCTGTGATATACACTGTTGTATATTGGGTGTATATCACAGGTATATTGCTTTGTTTAACATTTATGCATTGTAGGACAATTAAGCTTGATTATAATATAATTGTTGGATCTCTGTACGGAATTTTCCTATCTCTGCCACTGAACCATCAGCAAAGAATGCCTAACTATCTCTTTTTTTTTCTCCCTCTGTTCTTAGTTGCAAATGGTCGAGTGGAGTTGGTGTACAAAAAGAGAAAGCTAACTAACTTTTGATTAGTTATATTCTTGCAAAAGCTCACTAACTTTTGATTAGTTATATTCTTGCAAAAGCTCACTAACTTTTGATTAATTATACTCTTGCAATCTTGTTTGAATGGTAAGATTATATATAATATATTCTTGTGATTCGGTCTTTTTTTGGATCCCGCTCATAACGGGTGATTAGTATACTGGGGTGCCATTTTCGGGAATCTTTCTTGAAATTGAAGTCCAAAATGCAAAAATAAAGCAATCATTTTACTCTCTTTTATTTATTTTGGCGGGGCTTCACAGTAGTAGTAAACTAGTAATACATCATTAGTCTAGTACTAGATATATTCAAGAATTTTTCCGGGATTTAATCTGCTTTATCATTAACAATATGGAAGACCCACAATATTTGGTTGATTACGTCCAACCAAATATAAGCAGCTGCATGGCTCATAAAAAAAGCATATATACATCAAGTGGACCTTACACTTTACACGTTATATGTATCTTGATTGAAAATTACAGGGAATCAAATTATAACTGATATCAAGTGGACGTAGCTTCTATTTAATTTGTAGGGCTTCCTATTGCCCTCATATCGAGGACATGTTTGGGGTTCTCAAATGAATTGATGAGTGATTGAAGATTATCATCGAGGGTTGTGATGAGATGATTAAATTAATTTCTATATTTTTAATTTTCATGTTCGATTCTCGAAAATGAAAAATTAGAATAGGATGGTGCTTTATCTTTAATGAGAGTTATATGGTATAATCTCGTATTGATCGGTGTTGAGGTGTGTGACCATCTCATCTAATAGCTTAAGTAGACTTGTTCAAAGTCAGGGTCGGGCCGGGTCAAGTGGCTTTTTTTCTGCTTGCCCGATCCTAACCCTATTTTATTTTTTAATTTTTCGACCCTGACCCTATTTTTTCTGCAATTCTACTCAGTCTGTTATCCAATATAATTTGTCACCAATTAAAAACTACAACAAACATAAGCATGAAATCATTAAAAATTACAAAATAAAAAAAAAGAACGGACAAGAGGTACAAATCAACATCATCATCACCATCTTGATCACTAGATTTGTCCCTTCACATATATAAGTAAAAAATAATTTAAATTATTTTAAAAAGACACACGGGTCGGAGTCGGATCGGTGGTCGGGTCGGGTCAAGTGGGTAAAAAATTCTGACCCTGGCCCGACCATACATATGATCGGGTCCCCATTTTTTCGGGTCAGGTAGCTCACGGGTTAGATATAAGCTGACCCTGGCCCTGGTTTTGTCGGGTTGGGCCGGGCAGGTCCCCAACCAGATGGACAGGTCTAAGCTTAAGTGGTTAGAGCAAGCACGACATAATTTGTTTTTTCTGATAATGGGTGTCGGTGATACTCAATAACAGGACATCTATCTACTCTGATATCATACTGAAGTGTGTGGTCATCTCATATAGAAACTAAATTGTTAAAGAGAACGCATTTTTTTATTTACTTAATCATATTCATAACACTCGAAATTTCAAAACGGATACAAATCACCGGGTGAAAAAATAAAGTTAGTGGAAATTGTTAGTATCTAGTTACTAGCTAGGTACCACTCTCAGAATGTTTGAACATTAGTACACATAACACAAGTATATGCTCGAGATATGTATGTTTCACGTTAAGAATTTTCAGGGAAATATTTGTTGTAATGTTTAATCTCATTTATTATTATTATTATTATTATTATTATTATTATTATTATTATTATTATTATTATTTTACTAATATAGAAGCCACAAACTTTAGGAGCTTGGGTCACACCACGTGTCTGCGTCAGCTGTATGCTTGCCATGACAATTAATGGTTATTTGGTAAAATAGAATAAAGTGCTTATTTCCAGCGGGCCGGGTGACCCGCCTCATCCCGCTACCCGTCCCGATCCCCCAAAATAAAAAAAAATTATCGGGGTTGGGGTTCGAGCTCGGGACGGGGCCTGGGTTCGTCTCGCCCGTCCCGATCCCGCCCCGCCCGATCCCGACCCCGTCCCATCCCGATCCCAATCCGTCCCCCTCCCTCTTTGCAAAAATAATCGTTGCAACAACGCCGTTGTGCAACGACTATAACGACCATTTTTGGCCCCCACTCCACCCCATAAACCCCCCTACCCTCTTAATATTTATTTTTAACTCCTAAGTTAATATATTTACACTTTAACCCTATTTCTCAACTATAAATAACTCATTTTCCTCTTCATTTTTCTCACAAATCTTCATACCATCTCTCTAATCTCTCAATTTATCTCTCTACAATTCTACAAATCTTTCTACTATTAAATATTATATCAAAGTTAAAAAATTGGGAGTGAAGTTGACAACTAGCTTGCGGATCATTCATCGAGCAAAGTTTTAATTTTCAACCTCGATTATACGTCGACGTTACGTCGGCGTTTGGTACATTCGTTCATTCTTTAAATTATTATTGTTACTTAATTTTAATTATCGCACTTAATTTTATTTACTTTAATTATTTATTTGTATAATTAAAATGGAAGGATTGAAACGTATGATTAGAGGTAAGGGTGTTTCTTCTAGTAGGGGTAACAATGGTAAGGGTACTTCTTCTAGTAATCATATTCCTAGTCCCGATGATTTGATTGATTTCAGTCATATTGATAAAACTGATTTTTTTAATGATATACCATTAGATGATGAAGTAGATGAACCAAACTTTAATTTAGACGATAATATAGATGACACACCCACCCACTAGTGCACCTCAACCTCAGTCTCAGACTGAGTCTAAGCCTGAAACTGAAACTGGAATGCCTCTTATTCCCCTAGTATGAATCGAGGCCTCACAAAACAAAAATTATAATAAGATGCACGTCATTTTTGTTGATAGGGACAAAGAGAATCAACTAGCTAGATGTAAAATATGTAAAAATGTTTATAAATTTAAAATCGGAAAAGGTCAAGGAGGGACGGAAGGTTTATTGAGATATGTACAAGGCGAGCACACAACTAGGTGAAATCAATACAAGACTAAAATATTAGGTGTGCCAATGCCATCTGAGTCAGGACAATGTTCAAATACTGTCCCCGACCTAGTACAAGGTCAAATTAACCCGACGACGGGGGGAATTTTTGGTCCTAAATATAATAAAAACAAAGATATGGAAAATATGACAAAATTAATTGCGGTGGAGGGTTTGCCATTTTCATTTCCTTCCTCTCCTGGTTTTATTCATTACATTCGATAAACGTATAATACTGCTTTTAATGGTTTTCCTATATCAACTGTTAGAAGGGATGTTTTAAAATTTGCAAGTGAATATCAACAATATTTACGTTATGCACTGTATCATTTTAATGGCAAAATGACTATTACTTCTGACATAGGCTGTGGTACTAACGATAATGATTATTTAACGGTAACATGTCATTGGATAGATCAAAATTGGTCTATGCAAAAATGTATTTTAGCATATAGGTATATTGACGATAGGCACACTGGTAGTTTTATTGCAGAAAATATTCATGAAATTTGTGATTACTATAGAATAATTAATAAAATTATGATTATTACATTAGACAATGCGTCTTCTAATGATTATGCTATAAAACTTCGATTAACTCCATCTTTTCATGATTTATTTTATACAAGATGTGCGTGTCATACTTATAACTTAGTTGTAAAAGATGACCTAAAACTTTTTGAAAACATTCTTGATAAAATACAATTTGCTATAAACTTTATTTTTAAAGGTAAAAAAATACAAAGACGCAAAGAGTATAAAAAAATATGTCATGATTATGGATATCTTATAGAAAATTCCAAAAGAAGTTTCGACTAGATGAAATTCTTTGTATGAGCACTACTTGTTGCTTACGATTATAGACAACCTATTACTTTATTATTTAACGCCCATAATAAAAATCCAAGGGATATGCTTGTAGATAATGATTGAGATTTTTTTTAGAACTTAATGGATTTTTAGAGAAATTTTACCAAGCTACTAAAGAATTTTTCGGTATTTATTATCCTACTATTTCAAATATGTTATTTTATATAGCACTAATATTTTTGTTACTTAATGAATATATGCAAAAACCAACTTATAAGGCATCTATTGAAATTTTTTTTAAAAATTTAAAAATACTTTTTTTCTATCCCCAATATTTATATTGTTGGTGATGTATTAAATCCAACTATTAAAGTAGATGGTTGTAAAACACTTGTAGAAAAGATTTATGATTGTATAGAAGTACTTCCAACAGACCCAACTCACAAATCAACTAAAGAAGAAGTTACGTCTAGCATACACACCAAATGCAAAAAAATATATATGTATTACCAACAACAAAGTGCAAATAATCAACCGGCTTCTGTACCGTCTTCTACTACTTCGCTACAACCTTATAAAAACACGTGCGTTTTCTGCTGCTAGTATTCAAGGCCTTAGAAATAAAATGTGTAGTAGTTCAACTTCTTCACAAGTTAGCGAATTTGATATTTATGTTTTGCAGGGTGTTGTACCGTACGAATTAATTGTCAATGATGAAGGACAAGAAGACTTGCTGAAATACTGGAGGCAAAATGAGAATACATTTTCGACACTAACAAAGATGACTTGAGATGTGTTGAACATTCAAACGTCACGTCTGAAAGCGCTTTTTCTACGGGAAGATTTCAAATAGATGAGCACATACATTCATTGGCGAGAGACTCATTGGAAATTGCAGTTCTATTCAGAGACTAGATTCGTGCGGAGAGTAGAAGGTGCGGCCAACCGGAGACCAACGAAGAAGAAGACTACAACTACAATGAAATCTTGTCCGAGGGAGCAGAAAGCGACGTTGAAGAATTTGACAAACAAATTTCAATTCCAACAGAAGATCCTCAAGACATTGCGAGGAAATTTGAAAGAGTATGGTTGAATGTAATTTCTTTAATTGCAATTTTATTATGTCACTAACAACTTTTGAACAACACCACAACGTTGCAATTCTGAAATTGTATTACAAAAAAATTATATTAAATAATATAAGTTACAAAAACAACATTGAGATATTTTTATTACACTATCTTGTTCAATTATTGAATTTGTATATATTATTTTTTTAAATTAAGTGAAAAAAAATGAGTCCCGACCCGACCCGTCCCAACCCGACTCTGTTCCGGCGGGATGTGGGACGGGACCTCCCACCGTCCCGACCCTCCCCGTCCTGCTGGGACCCGCTCCACCCCGCCCCGTTGGACACCCTTAATTTGATTGGTCCAATTAAAGTAAATAATTATGCATACATAATCAACTTTTGACTATAAAACACTTTTGCCCATGCAATCGTGTACGTTTTTAGAGGATATGGAAGCGGTTTGATGCCAAATTGGTCTGTACTTCCTCCGATAAAAAAGATTGATCTAGTTTAATTTGACACGGAATTTAAGAAATAAAAGAAGAATTTTGAAATCTGTGATCCAAAATAAATTTTTGATATTTGTGTGATTGTAAATGAGATTATAAAGTTAATTTTTTTCTAAATATAAAAATGTATTAATCTTTTTTGAGATAAACTAATAAAAAATTAGGCCAATTTTTTTAGGACGGAGGGAGTAATTGTTTTGGCCATACGGAGTATTAATTACTATTCCCTACAATTATCTCAAAACACGTGAATTTCTTTTGAGGTTGTTAGTTTTTCATTTTTGGTTTAAACTGAATGTTTTCTGATGAAGCTTACATTATGTTAAATTTCTTAATCCAAATAGTGTTCTAACTATTAACGATTAATTTAACCAAATCTCTGCTAACTAAAAAGTGGACTAAACAATAATAGCAAAAAGATATTTTAATATTCACGAAAAATAAAAGACATAATGAATCAAACTCCAGACCTTATTGGCCCAATCTAACTTAGTGATTATAATCCAAATAACATAATAGGTCATCTGGCTTTACTAATTAGTGATAACAAGTTGCTATTCAAGTTAATGAGAAATTACCATTAAAGGTTGTGATTCGATGATATGATCACTTCATCCTTAATAAAAGTTTCGAACTTGAATTGTGGGTATGAAAAATAATTTCATACAATCATCACTCTCAGTTATCACTATTAGTCATCATCTCACGATCATAATTGTTGTCCATTGACCAACTATTTCTACGGCCCACCATCATATTAAAAGTTTTACTAATAAGATTCAAAAGCACTAAATTGCGTTCATTTATAGATACTTTACTTCTAACTGCTCGAACCAACTTTACAGAAAAAAAAGAAATTTTATAATAATTGGGCCCGGGCTAAGCCTGAACTTATTCCAACTACTAATATATACAACACTCGGGGTCACTGATCATCATCACTAGTCAAAAAGGAAAAAAAGAAAGTTCAAGGACCGAATGGTTGTGAAATAGAGTTAAAGGGAGGAAATTGCATTTGTTAATAGTTCGGAGACCTCCCTTGCATTTATTAATAGTTTGTGGACCTCCCTCGCATTTGAATCTAGATTTTTTACCACCTTATTTTTTCCCATTTCATGATAATGTTGTGGCGAATTTCTCCTTCTAATCTCTCTCCTACTGCTATGGACCTTCCTCTTCCTGTTTCATCGAAACTTTCCACATTTACAAAAGTTAATATTTTAATTTCTGTAAAATATTTAATAATTTGTATTTATTAGATAGTATTAAAATAAGAATTAATCATAAACATCAAAAAAACCTATCAAATTCTATAATATGACAATATGAAAAAACACAATACACTCTAAATTAGAAAAAAAAAATAGAAATTACACATCAAAAAACTACATTAGACTTTAAGAATAAATAAAATATTAGTAAAAACAGTAATAATTATACCTTTCTCGCTAATTTTCTCTTTTCCCATATTTTCATCAAATCTAACACATAGAGTTAAATATTAACTTTTGACAAATTACAACAAAATCAGAACAATAACATAATCAGTGTAATTTACAAGTGGGCGTGAAGAAGGTGGTGGGTAAGCAAACCATACCCATGCCTTTGACAAACTAAAGGACCAAAACTTTTCAATACATACTTAAGGGACTATTTTGTAACATCATCAAACATAAGGGACTATTTTTACCAATTTCCCTTTTCCATTTCATGAGAAAAACGGGTCGAATTTCTCCTTCCAATCGCTCTCTCTGTTACTCCAATGGACCTTCTCCTTCCAGTTCCACTAAGACTCTCCATATTCTCACGCGCCTCACTGTGCGCGTTCAATTCACACACCTTTACATACCAGAGAATTAGAACTAGAGTGAATTGCAGTCCGAAACACGCTCGAGTGGAATCGAACTCGAATTTCAACAATAATAATTGTGAAGTGAATCGCGAAAATGATATTGAGGGAAAAGAGTTGAAGAATTTGATAGGGTTTGTAGAGGTATTTGGAATTGGAAGCAGAAAAGACACTTTGCTTGAGTTTTGTTTGGATTCGCCATCGCTTTCCTCAGCTTTGAGATTTTGGTACGTATTTGACTGTTATTCTTCGATTTTATTATTAGTACATGTTGTTTCCTTTGCTTCGATTATCGAATTATTTGTTGTTGTACATGTTACTCTTTGATTTTATTATTACCTGTTCTATTCTTCGATTTTATTATTAGTACCTGTTTTGTTCTTCGATTTTATTATTATCTATTGTTTCGATTATGTATTATTTGTTGTTATCTGTTTTACTCTTCCATGTTATTATTACATGTTTTATTCTTCGATTTTATTATTACATGTTGTTTCCTTTGCTTCGATTATTGTATTATTTGTTGTTGTACCTTTTACTCTTCAATTTTATTATTACATGTTGTTTCCTTTACTTCGCTTATCGTATTATTTGTTGTTGTACATGTCTTTTAAATCCTGTGTCTTAAACTTGTCTTGGAATTGAAAAAGTTACTAAATATAAAAATAGACACTTTTTTTGGGACAAACTAAAAAGTAAAGTAAGACACTTAAATTGAGACGGAGGGAGTACCTGTTTTATTCTTCGATTTTATTATTACCGGTTGTTTCTTGTATTATTTGTTGTTGGCTTGTTGCTACTATTCTCTTCTCCATTATATTCAGCATGGCTGTTTCACTTTCACTGCTTAATTTCCTTGCACACTTGATTTTGTTATGCTGTACTTGAGCCGAGGGTCTATTGGAAACAAACTCCCTACCTTCACAAAGGGAGGAATGTCAATGGACCAGAGTGCATGAAACTCTTTGCAAACCAACAAGTAATGCGGGAGAGAGTAGAGGCTAACAAGTAATGCGGGAGAGAGTACAGGCTATGTGGAGATTTGCTGAAAATATTAGTAGTGCTTGGCAAGCTGGAATAAGAAAGGTAGGAGCATTTGACAAAGTGGAGTACCATATCATAATATAGGAAAGGGAGAAATTTTTTTGAAGCGAAAGGGAGAACGAAATTTATTAGCAAAGAATCTCCATGCATCACTGACGAGGAAGAGGACTAGAGTTCAATGAGAGAGGAGGCTGTTGAGTATGTAAAATATAAACACCAAGTCAACAAGTCGGTATTGATAAGTCAACAAATTTCATTAATAAACACCAAGTTGGTGTAAAAAGTATGTAGGATATAGCTCTACCTGAATCATCCACTATCACAATCATCTACCAAGTTTGACCAACCATCTACACAACACATACTTTCTCCTTGCACCAAAGATACAAGTGGAAAAGAAGGATTTCTTAATGATTCTGTTAAGATTAATATTATTGACGTTTCAGGGGGCAGCTAAGTCTAGAGATTTGGGAACTTTTAGGAGTCTTTGTTGGATGAGGAGAGAGCAAAAAAGTTTAGTTTAGACAATTGATGAAAGTTCGCTTCAACTTACCATGAAGCTATTAAGCAAGAGGAACAGGGGGGGACTTATTTTGTGGTAGTTACGACTCCTTTTTTGTGTTTTCTATACTGTTTTGAATTGCTTGTTCTTGTGCTGTGGGTATACCGGAAACGCCATCTCTACCTCCCAAGGTAGGGGTAAGGTCTGCGTACACTCTACCCTCCCAGACCCCACCTTGTGTAATTTACTGGGTATGTTGTTGTGTTGTTGTTGAATAGGGGGACTTAGAATAAGGAACTGGAAATGAAATGTGGGAATGACTTGATTTATCAACTTATTTCTTTTTGAAAAAAATGAATTTAGAGGATTCTTAACTCTTTGATACTTCAGTTATCTGCCTTTGGGCTTCATTTTGGAACGTAATGCTTTGTCAAAGCTAATTGTGTGAAATGTAATCATGCAGTATTAATTTCTGAAAATGTTGCCTATGTTCTTGTGATGGTACGTGCAGGAATATTCTCGTGAAAGACTCAGAGAAGGTGCTATTACAAGAGAAATTGCCTACAGAAGGTGAAATGTTTTATTTTGACTTTTTTCCTTTTTGTTCTCCCTGGTTCATCTTCTTGCGCAAAATAGTATCTATCTTCAATCTTCTTGGTATGGAAGTTGGCTGGGGATTAGGTGGTTGTTTTCTAGCACTTAATGACGAGAAAAGTATAAGTTGCTACCGGGTTTCTTCCATCGTAATTATATAATTGTCCCACATGGGTTATGTAAGAGTTCTCAAAAAAGTTCATAAACATCTTGAGCAATTCCACCCAATGCCTTAAGGTGGTGCGTTGGATGCTTAGATTCTTCCCCATGGCGAGAGATTTTTTTGCAGCTTTAAACTTCTTAGATACCTTTTAAGATGAGTCAAACTCTTAGATTGTCCAACTTCTGGTCTGTCAATCTTATTCTTTGCTGCCTCTTCCCATTCTATCTGTTGTGAACTTAAGCTTTTCTCATAACGTCTTCTTTTGCAGATGTTTCTTCAAGAATTATGGAAGTTCCATCAGCAATAAATTCATGTTCCAAAGCAGTTATACTTGTTTGTACATTCCTCAACTCTTATGCCTAAGATCTCCTTTTATTACCAGTGATGATTGTCTAAAGATAATAGCTCACGTGAATCTAATGAAAACATTCACTTGGATGGGTAACAAAGGACTGTGTTCCCTTGGTTTTCCACCAAGGCATTCATGGTTTTCCACTAAGGCATTCCTGGTTTTCCACTAAGGCTTCACTTAGTAATGATTAGAGTCAACTGAAATATTCGTCCGGAGTCTTATAACTTTTAATTGGGGGCTATAACTTTCTTGCGAGCCTGTGCTAGTATAAAAGGAAATGAAAATTTGGAAAGAACTTTTATTATATGTCACTTTGTTTTCTTTTTTCTTTCTTTCCCTGAAATATGTGATATTGCTTCTAAATCACAACATGAACAAAATTCTCACTGGACTATAACTTTTTTCATTACTACAACTACGCCTCAATCTCAATTGGTGTTGGCTATATGGATTCTCACTGACCTTGTTTCTCCATTTAAGCTCAACGAATGTCATCATCATACCAAAGAAAAATAAAGTGAAAACTAAGTTAAATATATACAAGTAATCGTAATAATAACAATAGTTATATTAAAAATTATATATATATTCTTACTGGCATATACATCTATAATAAAGTCAAATTACTCCTAGAAAGATAATAGGTTCACATTCAGCGTACTAACAAGGTTTCTCAATTAGTAGTTATCACCTATATGGAAATCATTCAATAATGGGAAATTTTTTCTCTTTGACTTTGGAAATGTGCACTCTCTCCTTCTCCACCTGACCCTTTTTCCGGCGAGACCTCTCAAAGGTTTAGCTCCCTCTTAATATGGGTGACAGGGTGTGCTTTTTTATTTCTAGTTATAAGTCTTTTGAATTAAATTACATTAGTGAAGGCCCTTTCAGATGGTTTTTGTTCAAAGAATTCAATAGGCGGTTCATAAGCAAGATTCAGATCGACGAAGTCATTCTCAGATGGGTCAGCAGTATAATGAAGTTAGCATCCAGAGGTGTCGGGGATCTCTACAGAAGATGGGGTCGAATGAAGGAAGGTGATTTATTTAGAGTTTATCAGAATTGTAACTCTTATGGGAGATTTCTTCGAGTCGAAACAACAAGGGGTCAGAGAAAGTCAGCCATCATTATCCCTCAGAAACCACAACTTTCTCAAATTCCTACAAACTCTACTGATGAGTGAAGGATATGCTGATGACGAAGCTGATTTCATGCAACCGTTACCTCTTCTCTCTCTCCTTCCTTCTCACCCAGATTATTTAATGGGATGCCCACAAGTTACAGGTCTCCCGTCTATAGGCAGCAGTGACACTTTGTCTCTATATTGTTATGGTGACAATCTAGATAAGCAGCAAGTTATCTCAAGTCCGACAGTCATTGAAACCTCTCATTGGACCAAGATTGTAATGACCAAAGCATGCAAAGCCTTTGGGGTCAACTCAGTTTGATTTGAGCATGAAATTTTTGAGATGATCCTACGGATGGAACAAAGAAGAAAATTACAGCTGCAGCAGATGAAAGGGAAAGATAAACAGAAGAAAAGTTCAAAGGAAGGGGGTGAAATTGTAGCGAAGAGATTGGAGTGCACTGTCAACTACGAGAAGGGAGGGGTCAAACAGGGGCAGGTTCCACAAGGCCTTTTCCGAATGAAAGAAAAAATTATTAGCTGGAATGTAAGGGGGCTTAGTGATATAAGCAAAAGAAGCATCATCCATCTACTTGTTCAGAAATGGAAACCCGATATTTTGTGTTTACAAGAAACTAAAACAGAGAGTTACTCTGTGGCATGGGCAAGACATATTTAGGGCTCTAGATGGGTCGAATGGGTCGAATTGAAAGCAAGTGGCACTAGGGGAGGCATAATTGTTATGTGGGACAAAAGACAATGGAAATGCTTAGACTCTTATTAGGGGCATCACACTATCACTGCCATGTTAGAGGGTATACACGTGGACTTTAAGTTATGTTTTACTGGGGTTTATGGTCCTCACACAAACTTGGAAAAGTTGGATTTGTGGGATGAGTTGGCTGCTATAAGAGGTTTATGGGAGGAATGTTGGGGCATATGTGGTGACTTTAATGTATGTAGATTTGAACATGAGAGACATAACTGTACAAGAAGATCAAGGGCAATGAAGAGCTTTACTGCCTTTATCCAGGATATGGGTTTGGTTGATCTACCTTTACATGGTGCTTCTTACACTTGGACTAGAGGAGAGGACTCTTTGCAGGCTTCAAGAATTAATAGATTTTTTATTTCCTCTGAGTGGAATGAAATTTTTGGCTCAGTGAAGCAGGTGGCTCTACCGAGAGTTCTCTCCGACCATAGGCCCTTAGCTCTGGAAAGTGGTGACTGGACTTATGATCCTTCATACTTCAAATTTGAAAATATGTGGTTGCAACAAGATGGATTTCATGATATGATTAATCAATGGTGGCACGGATATATTGTTAATGGCTCTCCGGATTCGTTCTCTCACAGAAACTAAAATTCTTGAAGAAGGACCTTACTATTTGGGATAGGGAGGTCTTTGGAAAGCTTAATGCAAGAATCAACAAAACTATGGATGATCTTCTATTAGCAGAACAAGCAACTGAGGGAAGGGTATTGACTCAAATCGAAAAGAATAGGATCCTGCGGCTAAAACTAGAGATCCAAAACCTAGCAAGAGCAGATGAAACTTCATGGAGACAAAAAATCTAGGTGTTTGTGGTTGAAGGAAGGGGATAGAAACACTAAGTACTTCCAAAGAGTAGCCAGCTCTCACAGGAGATACAATCACACTGATAGGATAAAGGTTGGCGATAACTTGATTGAAAGGAAAAAGCAGGTGCAAGAAGTAATTCTTGATTTCTATCAAGACTTATACTCTGAAAATGAACCTTGGAGGCCCACAATTTCTTTTGAATGTATGTGTGGCCTGAGCACAGATGAAAAGAATGATCTGGAAAAAGCTTTTGAAGAAGAGGAGGTTTTGAATGCTATCAACTCTTGTGCCCCAGATAAAAGTCCAGGACCAGATGACTTCTCAATGGCTTTTTATCAGAAGTGTTGGAGTATTATCAAGCTAGATATCTTGGGTACCCTCAACCACTTTCATAGTAATTGTCACATGGTGAAATCCTTCAATGCTTCTTTTATTGCACTTGTCTCAAAAAAGAAAGGTGCAATAGAACTAAAAGATTTTAGGCCTATTAGCCATATTGGTAGTGTGTACAAGATCTTGGCCAAAATGCTTAAGAAGGTGATTGGAAGTCTAGTCTCTGGTTGTCAGAATGCCTTTATTCAAGGAAGGCAAATCTCTGATGCAACTCTCATTGCAAATGAAGATTTGGACGGGAAACAGAAAAGTGGCACCTCTGGTCTTCTTTTTAAGCTTGATATAGAGAAGGCTTTTGACAAGTTGAATTGGTCTTTTCTTATCTCAATCCTTAAGGCAGATGGGATTCGGAGAAAGGTGGATTCGATGGATCAAATACAACTTCTCCACAGTGAAGTATTCAGTGCTAGTAAACAGAAGTCATGTGGGTTTTTCTCTTCTATGAGAGGCATCCGACAAGGAGACCCCCTATCACCTTTCTTATTTATTATGGCGATGGAGGGGTTGAGTAAGATGTTAGAAAAGGCCAAACAATTACATTGGTTAGAAGGATTTATGGTGGGCAGTGGATCTAGTCCAACAGTCTCTATATCACATCTCCTATTTGTTGATGATACCATGATCTTCTGCGAAGCTGAAAAATCCCAAGTGCAATACCTTAACCTTACTCTTATGTTTTTTGAAGCCATCTCAGGACTCCACATTAACATGTCAAAAAGTGTCATTTATCCTATTAATGAGGTGCCTAACTTGGAGGATTACGCTGATATTATGTGTTGCACAACTGGGTTTTTTCCAACTACCTATTTGGGGTTACCTCTGGGTGCTAGTCACACATCAGTTGAGGCATGGAATGTTATCGTGGAAAAGCTTGAAAAAGGATTGGCTTCCTGGCATCAACAATATCTCTCACTAGGGGGCAGGGTAACACTTATTAATAGTGTTTTGGATAGCATTCCCACTTATTTTATGTCCCTTTTTCCTCTGCCAGATAAGGTGCGAAAGCGACTTGCAAGATTAGGAGAGACTTCCTTTGGAAAGGCAATAGCGGGGACCACAAATTCCACCTTGTGAAATGGGCCAAAGTCACCGTGCCAAAACAGTTTGGAGGCTTAGGGATTAAAGACTTGGCATTACGAAACAAGTGTATGCTAATGAAGTGGCACTGGAGGTATAATCAGGAGACAACTGGTCTATGGAAGGAGGTTATTCAAGCAAAATTTGGTAGCACTAGTCACTGGTGCTCTAATCAAGTTGCAACCCCTTATGGCACAGGAGTCTGGAAAGCTATAAGGAATTTGTGGGAGGTCTTCTTTAGCAATGCTTCTCTCAAGGTGGGAAATGGGGAGCATATCCAGTTTTGGAAAGACACTTGGTTGGGAAACATTCCACTTATGAATATTTTCCCAACCATCTTTCGAATTGCCTCCAACCCTGACTCAACCATCTCTCAGTATAGGGAAGCCAATGTTTAGAATCTGATTCTAAGAAGAAATCTAAATGACTGGGAGTTGGAAGATTTTATAGCTCTCATGGTCACCATACAGAGCAGCACAGTCAATGATCAAGGCAGTGATAGGCTCGCTTGGGGAATTCATAGGGAGGGCACCTATTCAGTCAAAAAAGGCTATTTGCATCTAAGCTCAAAGAAGACACTTATTGATGTGTGGCCTTGGAAACTTATTTGGAGAACTAATCTGCCTCTAAAAATTATTTGTTTCAACTGGCTCACTCTTAAAGGTTCTTGTTTAACTCAAGATAATTTTATGAGGAGGAAGTTCCATTTATCCAACAGATACTACATGTGCTTGCGCTACTCAGGATCTATTAATCATCTGTTTCTTCATTGTACGGTGGCAACTAACCTTTGGAACATGTTCTTTTCTCTCTTTGGACTGGCTTTGGTCATGCCAGGCACCTTGAGAGAGGCTATTGTGTATTGGAGCTCCTGGAAAGTTGGGAAGTCCATCAAAAAGATCTGGTCTTTGGTTCCTGCTTGTATCTTGTGGTGCCTATGGTTAGAGAGGAACAAAAGGTGTTTTGATGGCATCTCAACTCCAATCCCCATTCTTAAGGGTAGATGTTTGATTAGTCTTTTTAATTGGGTCAACCTCTCCTCTGTAATTACTGTTGACTCTTTCCTAGAATTTATCAGTTCCATAGATCTATGTTGATAGCTATTAGGTAGCTTTTGCTTCTCTTCTTGGGAGCTGATACTTTCTTTTGTCTGTAATGTTGCATCTTCTTGGTGCTTTTTGTTAATGATATCCTTCTTATTTCATCAAAAAAAAAAATATCATCTATATGGATCTTTCCTTACAAAAAAAAAATCACCTTTTCTCATTTTATCCTTTTTATGTATACATCTACGCCGTCTTCTTTTTAACACCTTCACTCACCATAGTATCTCACCTACGGACTGGTACGTCTGTAGGCGACAAGGGACATGACTAAACCATCTCAACAACCTTCTCTCATTTTATCCTTAATGCATGGTACTTGCACCTTATGGCGAATGTGGTCATTTTTAATTCTCTCTTAATGACCCCATATCCATCCTAGTGTCCGCATCTCTGTGACGCTCATCTTGTGGATATGTTGGACTTTAGCAGCCCAACATTCGCTACCATATAACATTGTCGGTCTTATAACCGTTTTGGAGAACTTAACTTTTATTTTGGTAGGCACCCTTCTATCACAAAGCACCCAGATAGTACTTCTCCATCAACCATTCGGTTTTAATTCTATGAGTAGCATACCATCTAGTCTCACCACAATACCATTCATTAATTTGTAATATTTTGCTAATGGTGCAAAAAGTACCTATACAGAAGCATTTTCTTTTTGGCCATCTCTTTCAGTTGTTTTAATTGTATGTTTTTTTTCCCGAAAATGTTATTTTCCTTGTTGCTTCTTAGGTGGCTAGTGCAGCTTATGGCACCGATCATGTCCCAGCACTTGATATTATAAGGAGATTAAAGTCAAGAAATGGACTAGCCATCGGCATCATCCTGAAACCTTTCAGCTTTGAAGGACGAAGGCGCTATGATGAGGTATTATACTTTTGTTTTTGGAAATCATGCTGCTGAATAGATCTTTTTATGGATGGATATTAGTCGAAAAAAGACGAACAACAAAATTGATTCATGAAGGAAGCAATTTTTTTCTTAATTTCCTTATTGTATGGACCAGGCAATTTCTTGATCTACTTTAAAGTAATGAAGACAGCAGAGATGCTCATATTGTATATGTCATACCTGTAGGGATGGTGGTTATTTAATGTGGTCATGCATAACAACTTGAAGCCATAAACGTTGTGTATCATATTGGAGGTCATATATGATATGGTGGTGGTATAGGTAGGCAAGAGCATCTAAGTATAAAGTTATTGGACCAACCAATTCACCTCTCTGGGCTTTGATACAGACTAAATTTAAGCATGTTCCAGATGAAGAGAAGATACTTCAATCAATTTTTAAGCTTATACAGGAAATTAGGAAAATTCTTTAACAGGGGATGTTTTTACAAGTCCGTAACCAAAGCAAAGATATAATTAATAATAAAAATTTCTTGTATCAGTGTTATAGCACCTAGTTTTCTAGGATGTCAAGATTCTAAATCCTAATTCTAAGCAACCTAGGACTCCATGCTGCCAAAAAAATAAACAATTGAAGGAATAAAATAAAATTAGTCCATAACTGACAAAAAAAGAAGAAAGTTGTATTTATTAATAGGTTTATATAGCATAACTTGAAAGAGATAATTAAGGAAACCCCAGGTTGAAGTCTTCTGGTGGTGAATAGAACTTGCTATAGCGACTTCATGAAGAGTAGCTGATTATATTTTTTTCTTGTCCCACCTCTGGTTTAATGCATCATGCATTATGTTATCTAATGCGGAGAACCGATCAGTGCTTTCTCAATTTCGTATTAGAACAAAGATCAAGAATATCATAGACGTGCCATCTTTATCAATAATAGTTTTCAAGGTAGACCTACTGATTCACAAAAAAAGATAAAGAAGGGTAGACCTACAAATGGATTTTAGGCCTATTTTATTTCATTTTACTACTATATTTTATCTTTAATGGACAATGGGACATTTTAAGAGTTAAAAAATCGGGGTTTATTTATCTTGAGGTTACATAGGGACTATTATAGATTTTTGTTTTTGGAATTTGATTTTCTTTAATTTCTTAGAACCATTTTCACAATATTACCAGCCATGTCTTTGACCAACATTATTGATTTTTCACCCTACTTACAGGTCACATATTTGATTGACAAACTTCAAAAACATGCAACTGTTTGTATAGGTCAGTTGAACTTTGCATATTACTTATCTTACAGTTCATACCAATTTGATGATGCTAATAGCATAGGAGGTCCTTGCTTCTACACTGTTCATTTACTACAAACTCATCCATTAGAAGTCTTAATGAGCACATACATCAGTACTTTCATTACATGCCGTAAAAGGTTTGCATGGCTACAAGTGACACTAATATCAGTTTAATTGATTATTTGTGAGAATTATCAGCTTAGCTATTAATAGTTCAGCTATTCTGGAAGTGACCTTTAATTCCTGAATGCATGATATTGACGTTTTTGAAGATTGGGTGTCTTCGTAGAGAATCATTTCTTTTTTTTAGGTTTTCTACTTTTTGGTATACTTCTTGTATGCGGGTGTTTTTGTGCTCAAACTGTTATAAATTTTGTTACTTTATAAGAAAAAAGGAAGTTGTTAGCAACTCTGCCTGAGTTCCAAAATCATGATGTTTGTTTATTTGGGCTTGCAGTTATTGACACTGATGTTCTCCTCAAAAAAGATCTTTTAACTCTCGATGAAGCTTTGAAAACTTCATATAATGCTGTTCTGATGGCTGTTAATGCCATTTCAATTCTTATGTCTGTAAGTTGTTTTTTCCTTTGATAAATCTCACAAGTTCTTTTTCTTTTCTCTTTTTTTACTGCTTTCTGGATTTTGTTTTCTTAGTCTTTGTACAACTGTTGATTGATGAATTTATCTAATACCTATCTGTTTGTAAATTTGCGACAATAACAGGAGGACCACATAAAGCTTCTAGATGTTACAGATTGTGGTACCAAAGAACTGAGTGGTCCAGAGCTAATAAAAGTAAGAACTATACAGTCTTATTTTACATAATTAAGTTCTATTGCTGATAAAATAGATTTTATTTTGGAGTGTATTACCTCTAGTAGTGCATGATAGGTACAATAAGTTCTTATCCTTGGAAATCGTGATTATGTACATATTAGTAAATTTTGCCGCTCTAGAGGCCACTGCAATTTTCACTTTTTTGGCAACTTGTAGATTCGTCATTCAACTTTTGTAAAGTTGAAAATTGCACCTTCTGTTAATTCTTAGAAAAGGAGTCACTTAAATTTAGGGACCAGAATAGGAGTTTTGATTAAAGGTTTTGGAAGAATGGAAAGGAAGGAAGAAAAAAAATGAAGAAAAGGAGTCGAAGATGCACGAGAAGGAACAGAAAGTAAATTCATTCACCTTATATCCAGACAGATTTAATTAAGTCTTATTGGTGAGCAGAAGAAGAATTAGTGACTGTTGAAGCAATTTACTCTATATTTAAAAAAATGATCATTTCAATTCAAAAGTTCTTTAAGTTGGATCCATAGCTCTCGGTGCATTAAACCAAATGAATTTTGAAGATTCTGTTACGGAACTTATACATTTTCTATAGTTATTTGTCTGCTCAAACTGAAGGCGAAAGTGATTATTTCAGATTCTTGAAAGCTACAATGAGGCAAAGACCGGTTTTGGTGCTGGCTACAATGTCGAAACTTCAATTCTGCGAGCTGTCTACGACTGCCCATTCCTTGGCTCGGGAGTAAAGGTCAGGAGCTCTGTTAGAGTATATGCTTTCATTTCCCATCTACATACTAGACAGCTAATAATTCCGGCTTCCAACTTATGACTTCAGTCAAATTTCTTATATCCTTTTAAATTTATCATTTTTCACAAGTTTTATTGAAGGCATTTTCTGTAAGCTATTATGATTTTCTCTCTTGACCTTGCAGTCTTTTGACCTCCATTTTGAGGCCTTCATTTTTTTGCTTATGTTCTTCCGCAGGGGTCAAATGGTGTGGTTATATGCATTATTGCTAGTTCAGGTGTTGTAAATTCCAGTGATGTGCGTAGCATCTTGTACACGTTTCGAAAAACTACTGGATGTAATGGAGACATTGTGATTTCTATTGTCCAGGAACACAATATGGAGCCAAATTTAATAGTTACTACTTTAATTACATGTGGGTAAGTTATCTTAACAAAGACTGAACCAAATTCTATCGTCATCTTTTTGTCAGAGTAGTCATAGTTCGTTTTGTGAGATCTATCTTGTGTAGGAATTCATATTCTATAAATAGATCTTTCTGTACTTTGCTTCTAGAACTTGATGTATGAGCATTTTATGAATTGCTCTCCTCATTATAGGCTAGGGGTGGCAATCACCCCACCCGGGATGCGTGGGTGGTGGGATGATGACGCCGATTGTGGACTGAGCTGTAATTGTTTTGTCCAAATGGTTAAGAGGAGTAACTTTACAACAGGAAAATTGCTTTAAGATATCAATGGTAGTATACTGTCTTTTCTTTCCGTCACCCTTCTAGACCCAGTGGGACTATGCTGGGTATGTTATTGTTGCTGCCTGTATACTGTCTTTTTCTTTCCGTCTGGTTCCTTTATTTGTCAGCACATTATCCACTTCAGATGTTATAGCAATGGTTTGCTAAAGAGTTCAACCTGTTCTTTTAGCGAATCTGTACAACTATCTTAAATCCTAATTCTTGAGTATTTATGATTTTTAGGTACGCTGCACAGGAACCATCCGAAAAAAGTAGCTTATTGTCTAGACTAGCGCAACATATTCCTTTCATTTTTAATATCCTTAAGAAGCCAGATCCACCACTTCAAACTGCCAAAGAAAGTGAAATCGATGAGACTCCTGAAATTTCTGATATGGCAGAATTTGTTTCTATGGATAATGCACCTGAGGATATGTCCGTCTATTCTGGGGAACTACAGGCATTATTTCCTACCAATAGTGAAGACACGTCCTTTTTGAGGTATTCCTCTACTCTCTTAAAACCATCTAAGTTCACCTTTGCTGAAATCATTCTTGGACAACTTATTATGCTCTTACATACAGAAATTTTGTTGCTTTGCAGGGATTATAATGTCTCTGATGAAAGGAAGATTGAACTGTCAAATTCTGACGTTGCTACTGAAGGTACATAGTTATTTTTGTTTTAGGTTGACTCAGTTTTTCATGCAGTAGCATCTTGGCATGAATGTAATTAAGGCTATTCATCAATTTCAATAATAAGATTAAAGTGGACTACAAATTTTATCAGATAAGCAAATCCATGTTATGAGCCTATAATGGAATAGTGAAATCCTGATCGGATTGGATTTTGCAGCACCTCTTGTTTTCAAAAGGGAGTTGCTCAGAAGATGGAATCTTGAGCCAGGAAACGACTCTTCAGAAGGCTCAACTACAGAAGGGACCGAGAACGTGGAAGCCCAAAACATGGTTGATAATACCAGCACCTACAAACTTCCAGTTGGTGTAAAGCATAAAGAACAGTTGCAAACTAGTTCAGGTACCTCAAACTCAAGAAATTCAGGGAGGAAATCTGAAGAAAGTAAAAGTGCACAGACTAGAGATATTTCAAGTCTATCTCAGAATGCAGTGGATGAAGAATACAGCGAAATTATTGCAGATGTTTACAACTCTAACTTCTCCTATGCCAGTGTTCCAAAAAGGAAAGGAGCTCTCTCTTCTCGGGCAGCCTCTATGCTGGTAAATAGCCTAGTTTTAGAGCTAGACATAATCAAATTTAATTTTATCATAAAATCTTGTCAATTTAGATAATTATAAGTTGTTTAGAAAGAGTTCAGTAGGTACTTACACAAACTTTTCTCTACATTATAGTTTATAATCAATTGCCTAAGTTTCTTTAAATTTGATATCTTCCCTTTATGGAGTGTTAAATTAGCTGGTGGATTTGTTGGATTTTCCACTTATCTTACTGATCTTCGCGCAACAGATGCCTTATGAATAAGAAATGATGAATACTGTTTCTAATAATGAAGAAATTTAAAGGTGGTAAAATCAAATTCTGCTGTTGATTATTTACAATGCAAATTTATGCACTGGTACATGGGCCTCAATACAAGTAGAAACCAAGAAAGGAAATGTAAGTGTTAATGACGTACTGGACCTTATTCATTTTCCTTCACGCAATCATAAATAAGTTGTGGTTCCATGATTTAACTGAGCAGATTTGAATTTGTGTTTTGGTGCCTGTCCATAGTTGAAGCTGTAGAACATGGCACCAGAACCATTTCCTCCTCCTCCACCTCAATTTTATCCCTGTATAGAGGAAGCTAGACATCTGAGTGTCTTAGTTGGTTATATGACAAGGGAGAAATTACGTGGGAGAGTTTTGATTTGAAAGTTAAATATATTTTTATCTACTGTTAGGTTTTAAGTTGTGCTATCATCGTACTCAGGAAGCTGAACGGGATTCAAAAAAGAAGTGGATTCCTGTAGTTGAAATGAAATACAGGGGAGGTATATACAGAGGTCGCATTGAAGGAGGACTTCCAGAAGGAAAGGTACTTTGATGTAGCTGTACAGACTCAAAATAGACCTGTTTTTTGGGTTACTTTGTTTTTTTTTAATCTTCTACTGTCCCAAAAAGCAGAAACTATTAACTACTTGGAGAGCAAAACAGTTTTTTACCAAAGTTTTATTAAATAATATTATGATTTCTAGTACTTTTTATGTACTTCCGAAATACGTTAAGTTTATTTCACAAAAATCAAGAAACTCATATCTGAGTTCACACTGTATATTAGATGCATTGACCCTCGTGCTCCGAACCCTGCCGCTCAATTTTGGGATGATGAGTATATATTTTTTGATTCTTGTATTTGTCTGGATGAAGTGAATTTTAAATTCTATAGGGCTGCCTGTCTCTTGGAGATGGAAGCAAATACGATGGTATGTGGCGCTACGGAAAGAAGTCAGGGTTGGGTACATTTTACTTCAATAACAGTGATATTTATCGGGGTTCCTGGAGAGATGATCTCATGCATGGAAAGGTACTACTTAATCCTTAAAGTGCTTTTCAGAGTTTGATAGTTCTCTACAAATTTACTATACAAAAACTAGTGCGGGTGCACTTCTGCTGCACAGTATGAGCTTCTTGTTCTATATTTCGTGAGTGTCCGGAAAGTTATAACATTTCAATACGTCATGGATGCAAGCGTGACACCTTTTCGAAATATACCAACCAGCAAGCAAAGCTGCTTCCTTAGCACTCACGTGGGCTATAGAAGAAAAAGAACCCGAGAGCTTTTTAAGAACGTGAAAACTCGTTTGTGCATTTAGACGAGCATGTTGGTTTTTGCTAAACTTTTACCTACGAGATTTTAGTTTGGATGACTGGGTGCTATCTTTTAAGGACCATGTTTGAGATTCTCCCCTTTTTGCATACTGGTTGTACATGGGATTACTGCGATTTGCATCAATAAATTTTACTTCATTAAAAAACAAACCAGCCTCTATCCAAATTATTCCCACTTTTTGCTTTTCAAGCATCAATTGCGTTGAACTGATAACAATTGTTTTCAAGAATTCTGAAGTATTTTGGAGAAATACTTTTAATTTGTGGTATCTTTCGTGGCACTCTGTATTTATATTTAAGTTTCAAGTGGCCAATTCATCCATGTTTGGTTTCATCATGAGAATTGGTTAAGTTGATTCTTGAAAATTGAAAAGAATTTCTCCCTCATTGCCCAGCTCCATATTTATTTTTGAGAATGGTAGCAGGTATTAGAACTTCAGCAGGACGGCAGTGATGGGTGCCATATTTACAAACACTTGACAGATCTATTACATATTTCATTCTTCTTACAAAGATTCTAAAGCTTCCAAAATAGATATTGAATCATCTGTAAAATAAAATTCAATTCAACATGATGTTCTAGGTATATTATATCTATTTTTAAAACATCTAGAGTTTCTTTCCTTCCAGATGGTCCACCATATGCATGTAGGAATTATTCTCCATCTGCTCTTGTGGCTGGTACATCTGCCCAAACTGTTCCAACATGCCAACAGCTCACTAGTTGATCTTGGCATTATCCCTTTAATGCCTATCATATTAAGGAAGATCTGCCACAGCTGGTCAGTGATGACATCTTCATCTATCATTCCATTCTCTTGAAACAGCAAGCTTAGATGTTTAAATTGTTTGCATCTTGGCACCACAATCCCGTCTAGTCGCTCTCACCTCAACTTCGCTCTTCTCATGCTGTCTAAGCTTGCAGTGCATTATTCAGTCCTACATTACTTGTCCTAAAACCCTTACTCTCTAAAATGATTCCCCATGGTTCAATTTTCGGTCGACAGCCTTGCTGATTTCGTCGGTTAACACAATATGGTCAGCAAATAGCATACATCATGGGACCTCATCTTTTATTGTGTTTGTTAGGTCATCCATAACTAGGGTAAACAAGTAGGGGTTCAATGTCGATTCCTAGTGTAGACCGCTATTACGGGGAGCTCCTTTGTATCTCATACTACTGCTCTCATGCCAGTGGCTGCTCCTTTGCGTTTCGGACTCTGATGGTTTATTTAGTGATTTTCAAACCAAAATTTGTAGATGCCACTGGTGTATGAATATCACTTGACAAGCTGGTTTTGCACAGTTTTCCTTCTCAGAAGAAAGTTTGGATCGTCCTAGCTTTCATTGTCTAAATGAATAAAGTATTTAACTATATACAGGGATGGTTTTACTTTCATACTGGGGATCGATGGTTTGTGAACTTTTGGAAGGGAAAGGCTAATGGAGAAGGCCGTTTCTATTCGAAGCTTGGTGATGTTTTCTTTGGACACTTTAAAGATGGATTGCGTCATGGCCAATTTCTTTGTATCAACATTGATGGAACGAGGTATGTATGTTCATTTCTCGACTTTTCTAATTGGGGTATCTTAATTACACCTTAAAATACAAATGTTGTACTGGAAGTTAAAGTTGGCTTATCGATGAAATAATGTTCGTTTCATACTTGAAGTAGGTGACATTGCCAAAAATAAAGATAACGAGAGACTTAAACATGTGATCAGTTAACAAGTAAGAAAAAAACAATTGTTTGATTTTTCGTATTTGAGTTGTGAGAAAGAATGGGCAAGCAATGTGTGACTAAACTTTACCATCTTAAATCATCCCTCTTCAAATTCCTAGGCTTGCATCTGACTTAAATATCTGCAATATCTGCTATACTTCTGTCCTTATTAAAACATAGTTAAGGCTCCATAGTTCTTGCAGTTAAAACCCTAGGATTTAAGGTGAAGAGGCTCATGCTAATACCAGAGAGTGCAGAAATTTGTCTCATCCTTCATTCCTTGAACTCCGTCTGTGCCAAATGTGCTACGTTATGCTTTTTTCCTTCTTTTGGATGGAGTTTGATGCACGTTTCATTCTGCGTCTAACTTTTACATGGACTAGTATCTGCATATAAATTTCATTTACAATTGCCAATAGTGCAATTCTTAGACACTCAATATTGGTGTGCAATGGCTGTAGATTTAGGAGGAGCTAGTGAAGGGACTAGTACGGACTACTCTCCTAATAGATACCTATATGCACAGACGTATCATACATATATAATACTTCTTCCATGTGCCCAAAGTTCAAGCGCCCCGTAAGGTTGCTAACTCTAAGGTCGATAAACCACCCTGTGCTCTCGTTTGACTAATCTTTTCCCAATCTTCCTGATTTCTGGGCTGAAGTATCATATGCTTAAACAAGTATTTTTTTGTCTTGTGAAGTACATTTTTTATGTTATTAACGTAATTCTTATATTCTGTAGGAGTATTGAGGTATGGGATGAAGGCCTTCTTCAAAGCCGAAAGGATTTGGATTCTGACACAGAAACCGGGTAGGCTGTCTGGCGTAGCTGTGAAAATATGCTATCCTTCGGCTGTTCCTGGTGTCCTTGAGAAATAAATGCAGAAAAAGTATCAACCGAGGGCTGGTGCCTCTAAGAAGAGTTTTCTTCAACCAGCTTTGATGATCATAACAACTATGCTCAAGTATAATCAGTAATGTTATGTAGACACCTTCTAAGCATTTGTTCTTTATCTGTACCAGTGGAATTCAAATTGAAATCTCCAATTTAAATAGATCTTGTATTTTCTGTAAATAGTAATTTAAGTATTTTTACATCTAGGGGTATTTCTCTTGTTGCCTTTTTTAACAGAACCTTATATATTTTGGAGTTATATGTTCTAATCCTTATGAGCTTTATATCAAATCAATAGATGTTCAAAGATTATTTGTAAATGGATAAAAATAAATCTCATTTGACTTTGAACATATTTCTATCTCAAGTTCTTTCTAGGACGGGGCAAGTACTCCAAATTGAAAGAGAAAAGTGAAGGGGGATGAACTACCAATGAAAAGATCATTCCTATTTTAAGGTGGATAACTATATCGCTGGAAAACAAACAAAACTGTCGTTGCATCATATATCCATCCAAGAGGCTTGGACCATCAATGGGTTTGATGTGATGAATCAAATTTTTCTACCCTATCAAATGTTTTAGGTTTGAGCCTTGGTAATTGAAGAATTTCTAGTAGGGAGAAACGTCCCGCTTTAATGGATCCTATCATGCGATGGGAATCTAGATTAATCGGGCTAGTGAGTTGTGGTGGTTCGGTCGATCAGAGTTGGAGATTTTTCTGGGTTTGATTAAGAAGGAAGAAGGGAGGGGAAAGGGAGAAAAGGGGTTGGGAGACGGGAAGATAGGGAATGCGGGAGATAGAAAAGAAGGGCAACGGGTTGGGATGAATACTTACCTTTATATCAAATCAGTAGATGCATACCATGTACTAATTCCGTCAAAACAATCACATTTAGGCCAATTTGCATACTAGCTTAATTTTTTATTTTTGGTTTGAAAAAATCAATTAAACAACGAACATCCCTGATTCCATTCCTTGAGTACTATAGTTAGGTGAATAACTGTAAGAGAACAATTTAAATGATATAACTTTTCCACGGCGACGTTCATCTTTATGTCTATATCGTCTTAGAAGTGACATTTGGAAGTGTTGCTAACTTAACATTTAGGCTAACCACTGCTAGGAATATATCCTAAATCGAATGACTTTAACATTTATCCACATAACCATATATGGATTAGCAAACCTTTTTGTACTGTCTTCCTAGTATTAAAAGGTCGTCTAAATCTACTAAATAAGAAGAAAAAAAGTCAAATCATATGTTTTACAGAATTTACCGTAATCAGTTTGAGCATTATTAGATTTCGTTAACTTTTTGTATTAACCTGAAATATACCCCCTAGGAAAATGATGATATGATCGGGAAAATCCAGTGGCTCAAGAGAAGAGATGATATGGAAAAGGAAAAAAAAAATTCTTTACCTTTCAATTACTTCTAATTTCTTAAATAACAACAGCAACTAAAATTACAAAATTTCGACCAATCTTCTATGTCCGTTTAACTGTTCTATATTCACTGGTATATTCACTGGTGGTGGAGCATAGTGGCGGAGAGAATCAAGACTGCCAAAACATATGAAAAGTATGTTAAAATATAAAATGAGAACAAGAAAAAATGTAACCATTTTACACTATTGAACAAAAGGATTACATCCCCCTTCACAACTATTGTAAATTTTGAACGAGCTAACACACGTTTATGCAGACACTGTTCAACATGACGAGGACAGAGAGGTTTGGGGGGGGGGGGGTGCTGCTTCTGTGGGATGAAGAACAATAGGGAACGGAAAGGAAGAACATAAAATGGGCAAAGAACAGAGGGAAGCTGAGGAGAAATGTGGGTAGTAGGAAATGAAGGGGCTAGACTATGCGATGTTGAGGAGTAAATATGTTAAACAAGAAAAAGAGGTTTATGTTTCCATTATAACACTAGGAATCAGTTATATTTAAAGTAACATATGCCAAGTTTGAATATTCCATGATACTACGTGTTTGAATATATAGCAGGGAGGTGTGTCAATATAACGTCAAATAGGACATCAGAGATGCAACTGAAAATCATGACAAATGGAAATCTTACCTGCAGTTTTGAGGAACTCGCCATGATAATTCCGATGATATCTTCTGTGCTGGTGGCAATGACAAGAAGTTTTTCCAGTCTTGAAGAAGGATTCTAAGATCGTGAAGTTTGCTTTCCATCCCAAAACAACAATTAGCATGCATTGTACATACTTCACTAAGATTTTTGCTAGGTTCACAAAATCCACCAAAGTACGCTGTGTCCAAGAATCTCATTTTGAGATCAATATCCCTAATGAAAGAATCGTTCTTGATATTGTTAAGAACGTCTTGATCATGCAAACCTGGATACTTCTCACGTGACAAATACCAGTACTTGTAAAATTCAATTGATCTGTTATTCGACCTCACATGATTGAAACCACCATTAGGTCTATTCCCCACATCATCTGGTTTGCCCGAGAAATGATCACATGCTATCTGAAAGTCTGCATCCTTGTAAAAGTGAGGAAATGGATCTCTGAACCACATGACATCGGCATCCTACCAGATGGAAACAACTGAAATGTTAATTATGGAACATGTTTGCCAGCAAGATACACAATGTAATACATTTACAAAGCTACATAGCATCAAAAATTGTACAATATATTGAAGTCTCGATAAGCAGAATTATTCAAGCAGCTAAAAGTGATTCTTCAACAAGACATCACCAAAAGGTGAGCACGTACGGCGTATATCAAGTGCTATGTGCAGCAGAATTCATGCCACTGTTCTTCCAGATTTGGTTAACCAGAATGAGAGATGATAAAAAAGAACTGAAAGGGAAAGGTTTAACCAGACCATATGAACTTAACATAAATACTACATTAGTAGCTACATGTCAGTTTAGAACTTCTGTAGGAGTGCTTGATTCTTCAGTATGTCAATTCCTACTTTAGCAACATTCCAATGTGCTATAGCCATCTAGCTTCAGGGGAACAATGAGACTCTAAAAACAACTCTATCGACAATCCCTAACAATCTAAAACACGTAGGATACTGGCCTCAGTTAATAGTAATTAGAAGAACGATTTATAAGGAGAACTGACAAAAGCCTCGAATCTTGTCAGATCAAGTCCCCAATAAGATTACATGTTCACCTTTCACGTTTCATCAGACTACAGTAAAGTAAATCAGAAACAAACGATATCCACAAAATAAAAGCCTAATCAAGTCTTTCTGGAAGTATTTATTTTCCTGTCTTGCTTCGTTACCAAGAAACAAGTGGAACAACTCAATTTGAGACAATAGAGATCATGCTCGACAGCCAAAAATTTTATTATGAAAAAAATGAATTGAATTTTTTGCTAGTTTAGTTCAAAACAGCAAAAATAAAGAAAATTAATATGAGCACTAGAAAGTATACCGTGAAGACGAAGTTGTATCCCATTTCAAGGACCAACCTCAAAAAGTCGATCCTTCTCCACATCATCTTCAAGTAATCAGGGAACATGAAATAAGCTTCCTTTGAAAAATCAACCCCTTGAGTCACAAGTGCATAGCAATGAGTATGTAAAGCCAAACACCTGGAGAATGCCTTCTCATCAAGAGCAATAATCACTAAATGATTCAAGAGACGACGGGTGTGATCTCCAATCCTAAAACTTTCAAGAAACAGATCAACAACTGAATTAGGAGCAGCCCATGCTTCATTCAAAGTTGTTAAGATCACTGTTTTATCCTCCATAGCAGCATTCTTCAACACTTTCTCAAGCCTGTACTCCTCACTATCCTACAGAAGATTCGGAAGTTAAGCAAAGAAAAAATGAAATGTCACATTATCCTGAATAAATACTACTCCATCTTATTTCTTCATTGCTGTTTTGTGCATCTTGATTTCTACTAATGTTTTGTCTGGTATATACTCCCTCCGTCCCAATTTGTGGCATTTTTCGGATTTCGAGAATCAAATCTCTTAACTTTGACCATGAATTCAAACATAGAATCTTTAAGCTTTTTGAAATAAAGAAAACTACACAAAAAGTACTATAAGTCACAACATTAACAATTTAAAAAGCATATGAAAAAATCGTGGTCAAAGAATAACTTGTTTGACTCTCGAAATCCGAACAGTGACATGTAAATTGGAACACAGCTAGGGTGTATGAAATTCTCACAAGACAACAAACATAAATGGTAAGTCCTCGAAGCTTTTTTAATTCTCGCTATGCAAACAAGTAGAGAATTAGTCCTCAGATCTCCATTTTGTTTGTGAACAGAGTAAATCTTCCTATTGATGATTTAGTTAATTTTACAGCTTGAAAATAAAATTTTAAAAATACTCCTATGAAAAAAACTCAAGAAAATACTCAATTTTGTCTTGAACCAACCAATCAATCAATCAACTTTGTATCAATCTCAAACCAGTTGTGATCAGCTATATATGAATCCTCTTGGGCCATTTCATCGCAATTCTGCATATGATTGTTTCACCAACTATATAATCAGCCAAACTATATAAACTTTGACCAATATTTTAAGATATATATTTTTTTTTATCATATTGACATGAAATAACTGCCCGCTTCTCTTACTAGCGGATGAAACTAGCAACATCACATCATATAGAATACCAGTTGACATGCATTCAATTCAAGTGTATCTTATAGTTTATGTTGATGATCTTATTGTTTCGGCAAGCGCAACCGGCCAAAAAACATTGCAATAGAGAACTCTTTAGCGGAAATGGTTTCCTAGCCTATTTAAACTCCTTCAGCCGATTCGCGGCAACACATTACTTCATATCAGACTTGTGCCAATTCTTCCATTCACAGAATGTGAAACAAATGGCAACATATATTACTTTTTCTATAGTTTTTGAATATCTAAATTTCAATTTTAAAATATTAAGTTGATCTAATCCAATTAAACTTTAAATATTAGTTAAATAGACTGTTGAAATGAAAAATGCCACATAAATTGAGACAGGCGAAGTATACTATAATGTTCTTTCACTAAAAACTTGAAATTTCAACTTCAAAAGAGAGTCCTTTTTAAAATTAAAATGTTACTTTAGAAGAACATAGAACAATTGCAACATATAGTACTTTAGGTATAAGTTTTTGAATATATAGTTTTAAATTTTAAAATATTGAATTAATCTAATCCAATTTTTAACTTCAAAAATAAATTAACTTGTGAAACAGAGGAAGTATACTAATGTTCAAAAGAGTCCTTCATTTTTTTCTAAATTTTAAAAATGTAACCATAAGAAAAGTGAAAATGCGGTAGAATGATCGATCCTCACCGTCACCGAGGAAGCGGACACATTATTATCGGCAGTGATAAAAAACGATGTACGTGATGTGAACGAGCGCTCTGGGATCCTAAAGCCGATGCTTTCACCAGCTCTATAAAGTACGAAACACGAGAACGATACAAAAAGTGCTATCGTAGCGATCCTACGAACAAGCAAAACAGAATTTCCCGTACCAGTACTAGTATTAGTAGTAGTACTAATCGCCGTTGTCGTCGTACAACACGTTAATAAATCAGTTAACATTTCCGGTCAACAATGCGGTGGTGGTGGAAATGGCGGTGACGTGGCTGTGACGTGGCGGTGATGGTGACGTGGCGTTTCGGAAAATGAGCGTTTCGGAAAATGGGAATAGCGAAGGAGAAGCGGTTGAAAGACGTATTTGTAGGCGTTGTGATTAGGGGTGAGCGGTCGGGTTAGCTGACTTTTTTGAATTATCCGGATTCTACCCAATAAAAGATAAATTTCTAAATTTACTAATTGAAATTTATCCGTAGCAATTATTATCCGAAATTTATCCGGATCCTATGATTTCGGGTAGGTTCTCTGTACCTGTGGAATGCTTTCTAAGTTGTAGATGTATTAGGTTTTATCAAAATACCTAATTGAATTTACTGTATTAGGCCCAAATTCGATGTGGCAAATTATCGAACACATGTTGGGCACCAGAGTGTAGTGTGTATGACCTAACCAGTGTTTAACTCTCTCAAATTACATTGAAATGATAGATTAGGTAGCAACTCGAATATGAAAAGTTAAACCACAATCGCAGGGGTTAGGGAAGTTGGCAAACACTTTCAATTCACAGGTAGCAACAACTCGATTAATGGCAAATACTTTCAATTCGCAGAGGTTAGGGAAGTTGGGAAAATAGTACATGTTGTGGTGTGTGTCGATGGAGGAGAGATTGAATTTGCTGCTTTGATTGGAGACGAAGAGAGTGCAGAGTGGAAGATAAATGTGAAAATGAAGAGGGCAAGAGACTGCGAGTGGAATTAAAAAAGTAAAAATATTTAATATTTCATAGGTTCCGGGTCAGGGTACCCTGTCTCTATTTGCCGAAATCGAAACCGGATTCGACATTGATCGGTTCCTAATTTTACTATCCGAAACCTACCAGTTATTATAATATATCTACCCGGAACCTACCCATTAGTGTTGGTTTCGATCAGGTATCTGGGTACATGTACCCGTGCTCACCCCTAGTTGTGATAGTTGAAGAGAGAGATATTTTTGTGAATCTAAACTAATATTTTGGGAGAATAGTAGTTTTGGCCCTTTAGTTACTGATTAGTTTCACTTTTGGTCCTTGTTTTATATGACCCGGTCAATATTATTATTATTATTACTCTCCCACCAGGAGTATTATTTTATTGTTAGATTTTATTACTACTTGTTGCTTTCTTTATTTCCGTTATCGTTTCATTATTATTGTTATTGTTATTTTCTCCAGTATTTTCTGCGTGACTTTTTCATTATGTATTTTCTTTTTGCACTATTTTTGGTATGCTTTTTACTTGAGTCGAAGGTGTATCAGAAATAACATCTCTTCTCTCAGAAGGTAGGAGTAAGATTGCGTACACACTATCATCTCTCTTACCTCACTTATAAAATTATACTGAGTATGCTATTGTTGTGTTATATATAACTCAATATATTTAACTTTCAATTAATAATAATGTGTGTTCTTTGCCCTTCATGTAAAAAAGTTATATTTTGACTATTACATTACCGTCAAATATAATGTAAAAACACAAATTTGACATATCACATGAGTAATTAGATGTTGAAACGGTTAATAATTATGTTAAATTTGTGAATATTCACCCGCAAATGAATCAAAAGTGCACCATGCATAGTGAGATAATACAAGGATTAAAATTAAAATTTATTAATAATTAAAGGACCAAAATGTTATTAACACATATTTTTAAGAGAGAGAGAGAGAAGCTGGTTGAGTATTAATATAGCTAAGTTTAAATTGAATAGAGATTTGGCTAACCACTTTTCAACCGCGCTCTGTCCCGAGAAAGACGTAGACCAAGTTGGTATCAAGATGGATTTTTTTAATCACAAATATTCCAATAAGCTTACGTATATTTGCTATATCAAACGAAACACTAGAAATTAATCCGAAAAAAATCATTTCCCAAATAACTCGTCACTCTCATTTCAATCTACTCGTCCCATTTTCTTTCTAAATCCCAATATAAGAGATCTGTTTTCTACGATCGACAAAATAAGTCTGTCTCGGGGGCTCCTGGATTCCAACCAGAGATCTAATCAAACAGTTAGTCATCTCATTCTTCAATGACTATCTGTTATTGAGCAAAATACTTTGTGCAAATTCTAAACTTTCAACTACTAGTGTAAGTGACCGGCTAAACGATTTGCACCGGAATCGATCCGAAATTACTTTCAAGACAGTGGCTTGTTAGGACACAACTGTGAATAGATAAATTATTTTTTACTGTTTTATTTGTTATTTGTCAATATTATTCCGTATTTAACCACCGGTTTATGTGCATTATTTTTGTTATTGTTATTTATATATTGCATATGTTTGTGAAAGTGAGTATTTTCGATACAAATCCTCATCACTATTTTGTTGAGGACAGTCAAAGATACTTACTATGTATACATTGCACTCATATTAAACTTTTACATTGTTGTTTATGTAGAGACCGATTAAGATACCAACGCAACTCAGAAGGGTGCACAAGTAGTTGACCTCGAGATGTCCAGTGGTGAGTTGCTTGTAGTACCTTCAAGTCTCTTTTATCCTTACTTTACCTGTCTTTTATTTGGACAGTAATATACTTGTGAGAATCAGTTTTAATTACTCTTTATTAGTTAACTCATGACTTGTATCATCACATTCTTGGTTGTTTTGTATTTTTTTACGTTGTATTTTAACTTAGACATTGTACCATTTATGTTATTTTTTCTGTTTTAGACTTATTTATAATATATTGAGAGTTGTGTTAAGTGTTTGGCATCGCCTGACCTGATTATGGTTGAGTTTCATCACGATTTAAGAAATTTAACTGTATCAAAGTGGTATCAAAACTCTAGATTTCTCTGACACTAGTTTCTCAGTAGAATCTTATTTATGGATATGTAAAGTTTCATAACTGTAAATGAGATTATAGAAACATTAGAAAAGTGATTCTCCTTTTTAATTCATTCTTCGTGCTATAGAGCTTGAATTTAGGAATTCAAACAGTCCTCATAGTCCTTCCTACCCAATGGTACGAACATGTTTCTCAGCTTGGACACTAGTATTTAGTGATATAGCGGATGAGGTGCCAAATAGCTTTTCCGTGATGGAGATAGGCTATTCTAAACTCTAGAGGACATGCCCGGATATAAACCAATGTTTAAGCTCCGGAGATCCTATTAGCGTATTTAAGATTTAAATTTTAGGGGTTTAACCTTTTAAAATATTTAGTATTGAGTCATTATATTTATAAAGTTATGGATTCATATCTACTATTTATTATAGTTTTAGTAAATTCTTACACATAAATATATACCCCACATAGAAAATTTGGGATTCAATTGAACCCCTAGTTTTAGTGCTACATCCGCCTCTGCCTATCAAATAAGGTCGTAATTTAGGACGCCTAAATTCAGTATATTCCTAAAAATGTGATTATGCTCTTGAGTGACGGCACATTCTTGATGGATAATGGAGGATAATATTGTCAATTTAATTTGATGTTGTTAGTGAAACAACTATACCATAAAAGGATGAAGTTCATTTGTCTAATTTTGACTTCTCAACAATCATGCAATTTCAGACAAATATGTCGGAAGTGAGGCCAAACTTCAGATAAAAATGTAAAAATTTGCTCCAAAACTTTAAACACAATATTTTGTACCTGAAATTGGTTTCAAAGGGAAAAACTTTTAAAAAAATTCTACGATGAGGCTATGACTTCAATATGTCACATTTGTGTAATGTGACTACTTAATTTCAAGTTTTAAATAAGTCAAATTAGGTCCCTTAAGAAGTTTAAGTTATCTTTATTTTAATTGCAGTTAAGTCCCTAGAATTAGTTATGATATATTTATCTTTTAGTCCTCTCGATTATGTTATTTTGGGACCAGTGTCAGCTGATTTGTATTTTTCCGTTGTATTAGCAGAGTAAAGGCATGAATATACATCTTTCAGCTAAATCTTCTCTCTCCATTTCTCTTTGTTTTCTGCATTTTCGATCAAGTATCAGAAAGAACTCTTATTATCACAATACATCGGTGTTGGTGAAGAAAGACAGACACCCATATCAACCAATAACCGACGTAACCATACAATCTCACACGTAGTAGAAGCCATAGCACGATACTCTGCCTCAGTTGAAGAGCGAGAAACCACATCTTGTTTCTTACTTTTCCATGAGATGAGTGAAGCTCCTAAAAATACACAAAAATCAGTAGTTGATTTCCGATCAGTTAGGTCACCAGCCCAATCTGCATCAAAAAATGCACGAAGCTCTAAGGATGAGGTCGATGGAAACAAGAGACTCTGATAAATCGTTCCTCGAAGATAGCGAAGAATATGCATAACTGCAGCCCAATGTACAGATGTAGGAGAGCAAACAAACTGACTGACAATGTGAACAACATATGCAATGTCAGGGCGAGTAATGGTGAGGTACATGGACTCCTACAATCGAGCGATATAAAGTGGGATTAGAAAGAGGATCCCCGTCAGTAGGTGTATATCGAACATTAACCTCAAGAGGATAGTCAACTATACGAGTATCTGTGAGACGGGCCCGCTCAAGAATATCTGCAGTGTACTTAGACTGAGAGAGAAGATATCCCTTCTCAGAATAAGCTACCTCAATGCCTAAAAAGTAACGTAGATGACCTAAATCTTTCATCTCAAAACGGCGAGATAAAGTAGATTTTAGGTTTGCAATACCATCAATATCATCACATGTAATGATCATGTCATCAACATACAACAAAAGCAAAATACAACCTGCAGGGGATGATTTAACAAATAACGCCGAATCATGAAAGCTGGAAATAAACCCAAGAGATGATACTACAGTGGAGAACTTGTCGAACCAAGCTCTTGGAGCTTGTTTGAGACCATACAGAGCTTTCTTAAGCCTGCACACTTGTCCTGGACTATGTGAAACACTAGGTGGAAGGACCATGTAGACTTCTTCTTGAAGATCCCCATTTAAAAAGGCATTTTTAACATCCATTTGTGAAATATGCCAATGACGAACAGAGGCCACTGCAATAAGAACCCGGACAGATGTCATCTTTGCAACAGGTGCAAAAGTCTCTTCATAATCCATACCATATTCTTGAGCAAAACCCTTTGCAACCAAACGAGCTTTATATCGCTCAATAGAACCATCAGACTTTGTCTTAATCTTGTACACCCATCGAGAACCAATAGTTTTCTTACCGGTAGAGAAACCAAATCCCAAGTACCGCTTTTGTTCAAAGCGGCCAGTTCCTCATTCATAGCCTCTTGCCAAAGAGGATCACGAGTCGCCTCAGAGTAGGATGTAGGCTCACAGAGAGAGAATTAATAGAAACTAGAAAGGAAGCGAATGATGGAGCATAGCAAGAATAATCAAAATCGGATACCCGAGTAGATCACAGAGTGCGTTTAGGATAGCGAGGTGGATGCGGATCTGCAACCACAAGAGGTTACGAAATAGGCGTAAGAGGCCGAGTATCAATATCACGGGACTGCCAGAAGGCGAGAAGGAACAGATGATATAGATGTAGAATCAGATGGACAATCAGCATCAAAGGGATCAATATCAATAAGGTCAGATTTTGTCATGCCATGTGAGGTAGGTGGGATGGAAAAGAAAGGAACATGCTCAATAAAGGAAACATTACGAGACACATACAATTTTCCAGAAACTGGATCATGAAAACGATAGCCTTTCTGCCCAACCCCATATCCAAGAAAAACACAAATGGCGACACGAGAAGATAACTTAGTACGCTCTGCATGTGGACGCAGAACAAAACATGTAGAACCAAAAACTCTCAAATGGGAATATAGTGGGGTGTGACCAAATAGTCTAGCATACGGAGAAATACCAGAATTATGAGAGGTAGGGATCCTATTAATAAGATAAACAGAAGTAAGGACAGCTTCTCCCTAAAATTCACTAGGTACACTAGCAGACAAAAGCACGGATCTAGCTATCTCAACAATATGCCTATGTTTTCTCTCGGCTACCCCATTTTGTTGTGATGTATCAGTACAAGAAGACTGATGTATTGTACTATCAGCTTTGAAAATACCAGAAAGATCCACACTAGTATATTCACCTCCTAAATCAGCCCGAAAATATTTAATAATGGCAGAATATTGAGTTTTCATATAGGCTTGAAACTCAGCATAAGTATGAACAAAATCAGAGCGTCTTTTCAACAAATAAACCCAACAATGACGAGTATAATCATCAATAAATGAAACATAATATCTGGAGCCACCCTTAGTAGGGATAGGTATTGGCCCCCAAACATCTGAATGAACTAGATCAAATGGTGCAGAAGAAGTAGAAGTACTAAGATTAAAAGGCAAAGCAGAAAATTTTCCAAGTTTACATCAACTACAATCAGAAATATCATCGGATTGTAAATCACCAAGAACACCAGTATTACACATAAAACGCAGGCGAGAACCTGATACATGACCAAGTCTAGAGTGCCACAAATAAAACTTCGAAGAGGAATGTGTTAAATGAAAAGAAGACAGATTAACAGGCATAGTTGCTGCATGAGTAGGAAGATGCAGCTCATCCAAAACATATAGACCTCTCCCCTTTCTACGCCCTGTCCCAATCACTCTCTTGGATTTTAGATCCTGCACATAACAAGAATTAGGGAAGAGTCCAATAAAACATCCAGAGTCACATATTTGACCAGCAGAAGCAAGATTTATATGTAATTTTGGAATGCAATAAACATCAGGTAATGATATAGTGGATGTATGAATGGGTGCCAATGCCTATCAATGGCATAGGTGTGCCATCAGCAGTCACAACAGAAGTGGAAGGGGAGTCAGAAGACATAGATACAAAGACGGAAGAATCAGGAGACATATGATTTCCAGCTCCAGAGTCCAAGATCCAAGAAGGCGAAATGATACCTGAACCAATAGATGGTGATGAGCCGGAAGGAACAGAAAGAGCATAAGACTGAGAATTCTGTTGAAACTGTTGAAAGGCGAGGAACTTCTGAAATTGGTCAGCTATAGAATCAGTATTGTGACTCACAGAGGCTCCTGAAGCTGGGTGATCAAGAGAGGACACAAAGGCAGCCTAAGTCGGTGGATACAAGTTCTAGAATTGACCCCCAGAATATGGCTTCTGTTGAGAAGGCTTCTGTCCTTGTCCCGAATGTGGAGGCTTAGAACCTGACGTCTTCCGTAGCTCAGGACATTGATTCTTCCAGTGTCCCGGTTTCTTGCAATAATTACAATTACCTATGATAGATGTTCTATACTGGTGTGTAGGGGCTGCAAGGACCGGTGCAGACGAAGGAGCTGTAAGTACAAAAGTAGAAGCCTTATGTACCCCTTTTAGAGTCTTCAAACATGTTTCTTCAGCCATAAGTTCATTTACCACGTCTTCAACAGATGGTAAGGGTTTGCGGTGCAACAAGCCTGAACGACAATTCTCAAATTCTGACCAAAGACCCATCAATAGCTGAACAAGACGATCTTCATATCTGCATTTAATATAAGCATCGCATGCTTGCAATTCAATAGATTCTGTCATAGCTAACTGATCCCACAAAGTGATCATTGCACAGAAATAATCTTGAATGCCCAAGTCATTTTGTACTAGTGCACGAATTTCATATTGTAACTGATATTTAACAGCAAAATTATTCTGCACAAACAATCTTGACAAATAATCCCAAATCTCTTTAGCAGTTTTGAACTTAGCCAATTGAACACCAATTCTTTGTTCAACAGAGTTATAAATCCAAGTAATAATCTTTGAATTATTGGTCTCCCAAGTCCTAAATAATTCATCAAAATTTTCATCTCCAAATTTAGGGCATTTGGTTTTTCCAGACATATAATCTCAAAGCCCCCTTTCCCTTCAGAAAATTTACCATGACATAGCTCCAATAGGAATAATTTTTTTCATCTAACCGAACACCAATAGTTTGCAAAGAATCATCACCTCCAGCCATTATGAATTTTAAACAGAAAAATCCCAAATAACAAGCAGCAATCCCAAATAACAAGCAAAAAAAAAGAGGGCAGATCTCACCAATCAGATGCGGAAGCCAAAAAGACGAAACCCAGATGTGGAAGCCAAGATCAGAACGAGCACGAGCAGCCAAAACGAGCACGAGCTTCCAAAACAAGCCAAAAAAAATAATTTTAACTGATACCAGGGGCGTGCTGCATGCGAACCCCAACTAACTCACCGCGAAGTTGGATCCGCGATCGAGCTAAAAATATTAACTTGTGCTCTTGGCTTTGATACCATGATAGAATTCATGAAAGTCTTTTATTCATAACATGAATTCTTACAAAGCAATAATAAAATAATACTATTCTTGAGAGCTAAAAGTGCAAGTAAAAGAAAAGCAAGTAAAACCCTTTATATATGGTCTATTACATGAGATACAAATGTGTTTTTCCAATGCGGGACAAAAGCAAATGCTAATAACTACTACTGTACTAGATGCATATGAAGTAGCCAAACTATATGAAGAATCCTTCAGAGCCCTAACACCATTCATTTCCAACATAACTCCACAAAACTATACCCAAAGAACATTGACATCAACCTACCCTAAAAACAACAAAATTAATACAAATAGAAACCCCACCAGTCCCAGTACTCAACAACCACTAAGATTAACATATCCTAACCCAAAGCCACCAGCTAGAGCCCCATTCAAACCAAACCAATTACCTCCTAACCTTGAAGCTTTGAGAGAACATGTTTTATGTTACATATGCAAGGAAAAATATTACCATGGGCATCAATGTAAGGCTAAGGGTTTACATACTATTGAAGGTGTAGAGGTGGAAGATGAGGTGAAATTACAAGAAGAGTTTGTGGATGTTCAAAAAACACTAGAGGAACCTATAGAAGAACAAGCAAAAATTTCAATGAATGCTTTAATGGGACTGAGCTCATCAATGGGCCAGATATCAACTATTAAGATTTTGGGTTATGCTGCTAGAAAGGTTCCTATGACAGTCCTAATAGATAATGGATCAATTCATTCTTTTGTTGATACCTATATTGTCAAAGTCCTAAGACTTCCAGTCCAACCCATGAGGAAACCAATGAGGGTAATAGTATCAAATGGGCAAGTAATGAGCTACCAGTTAGAAAGCCCTTAATTCAGTTGGAAATTTCAAGATGAACAATTCAATTTCAAACTAAGATTGATGAAGGTGGGTGGTTGTGACATGATTTTGGGCATGTATTGGATTGATATGATTGCTCCTGTCATTTTACACACTAGACCATACAGTTTGAGTTTATGTGATGGGAGAATGATAACTTTGTATGGAGAGGCTGATAGTTCTGAGGTAACTACCGTGGATATGAGGAGCTTAGGAGGATGCTACAATGTAGAACTTGTGAAGTAGTGGTTGAATTAGCAATGGTTAGTGCTAATGCAAAGAAGGAGAAACGTGTGAGGAATTCTAGTATTAAGAGGCTCTTGAAAGCCTACAGTACAGTTTTCCAAGAACCTACATAATTACCACCTAAGAGAGATTATGATCATGTGATTAACTTAATGCTTGGAGCACAACCCTTCAACCTGAGACCTTACATGTACTCATATGACCAAAAGAATGTCATTGAGTCTATAATTGTTGATATGCTTAAGGCTGATATTGTTGTACCAAGTCAATCTTCATTTGCTTCACTAGCCTTATTAGTAAAGAAGAAAGACTCCACTTGGAGAATATATATAGACTATAGGAGATTAAAGCCTAACTATAAAAAACAAATACTCCATCACTGTGATAGATGAGTTGTTTGGGGCCGTAGTTTTCTCTAAAGTTAACTTAAGGGCTAACTACCACCAAGTAAGGATGAAGGCTGGTGAGGAATTCAAAACTGCATTTAGGACTCACCATGGATTGTGGGAGTTCAGAGTCATGCCATTTGGTTTGACAAATGTTCCAGCCACATTCCAGTCTCTAATGAATTCAGTATTCAAGGAACAAATGAGGAAGTTCATATTAGTCTTCTTTGATGATATATTGGTGTATAGCAGAAACATGAAAGACCACTTAGTTCATCTAGAGAATGTGTTGAACTTGCTACAAAAGAACCAACTATTTGCAAAGCTGAGTAAGTGTGAGTTTGGTGAAAAACAATTGAATACTTGGGGAATATAATTAATGAAGATGGGTCAATAATGATCAGAGAAAGGTGGTAGCAATGATAGAGTGGCCAACACCTAAGAATGTGAAGGAACTGAGAGGTTTTCTAGGATTAACTGGATATTACAGGAAATTTGTCAAAGAATATGCTCAAATCAGCAAATCTTTGACAAATTTATTAAAGAATGGTGAATTTGGTGGGGAAAAGAAGCTGGCACAACATTTGATTAACTCAAAGTGGCCATGACTAGTACACCAGTGCTTGCATTACCTGATTTCAGCAAATATTTTATATTGGAGATTGATGCTTGTAACACTGGTATTGGTGCAGTGTTAATGCAAGGAAGGAGACCACTAGCATTTATGAGTCAAACCTTGAGCAAGAAGCACCAAGGAATGTCAACATATGAAAAAGAGTTGATTTCCCTACTGCAGACAGTAGACAGATGGAGACCCTACTTGTACCCACACCACTTCATTATCAAGACAGACCACTTTAACCTAAAGTTCCTACAAGAACAAAGAATTACAACATCTCTGCAACACAAATGGTTGACCAAATTGATAGGATTGAGCTTTGAAATTCAATATAAGAATGGAGTTGAGAATGTGGTAGCTGATGCACTATTTAGAAAGGTGGACCATCAAAAGGAAAGTGACATGGCACAGTGCTTGGTGATCTCTCAAATGCAACCCAAATGGATTGAGAAGTTATTGGAGAGTTACCAGGGTGATCAAGAAGTATTGCAGGTTGTAACCACTATAAGCAGCAACCCTGATATGGACTTGGAAGTGTCATTACAACAAGGAATCTTAAGGTATAAAGGTAAAGCTTGGGTGGGAAAGAATAGAGCCTTAATATAGCGATTGGTGCATAATATTCACAGATTAGGATTAGGAGGTCACTCAGGAGTTTGGGCTACATACCAGAGGCTAAAGGCTATTTTTATTGGCATGCAATGATTCAACAAGTCAAGACAGTGGTGCAAGAATGTGATATTTTCCAAAGATGCAAGGATGAACAAGTAGCCTATCCAGGGTCACTTCAACCCCTATCAATTCCTGAAGGTATTTGGGAGTATATCTCAATGGATTTCATTGAAAGTCTACCAAAATCAGAAGAAAAAGACAATGTGTTAGTAGTAATAGATAGGTACATCAAGTATGCACATTTTATTTTTATTGCTCATCCTTTCATTGCTTCTCAAGTTGCTAGGGTATTCTTAGACAATATATATAAGCTTCATGGTCTTCCTAAGAGAATTGTGTCTAGTAGAGATAAAATGTTCATTAGCAATTTTTGGAAGGAACTTTTTAAGCTGTTGCAAGTCCAATTGCTCCATAGTTCTGCCTATCATCCACAAACTAATGGGCAAACTGAGAGGCTTAATAGGTGCTTAGAAAACTACTTGAGGTGCATCACTGGGCACATACCTAAAGAGTGGAACAAATGGTTAGCATTGGCAGAATTTTGGTACAACAACAACTATCACACTTCACTCAAAATGACTTCATTCAAGGTACTATATGGATATGAGCCCCCTCAACTATCATTTGAACTGATTTCTAATGCCAAAGTGGATGTTGTGGATCAAATCTTAAAGGAAAGACATATTATGGCCAAGGTGTTGAAAGAGAATTTAGCCAAGGCTCAAAACAGGATGAAGATGAATGCTGATAAGAATATAACTGAAAGAGAATTTGAGGAAGGAGATTGGGTATTCCTTAAGGTGCAACCTTATAGACAAACCTCTATTGCCTTAAGGAAAAGTCTTAAGTTGTCATATAAGTTCTATTGTCCATATCAAGTGATCAAGAAGATTGGATCAATAGCTTACAAGTTGGCATTACCTACCATTGCAAAAATTCACCCAGTTTTCCACATATTTCAATTGAAAAAGAGAATTGGAAGTCATGTTGTTCCTGTTGTTGACCCTTCACTGTGTTCACCTGAAGGACAACCATTAATAAAGCCTGTAGTTGTGTTGGATAGAAGAATTGTCAAGAAAAGGAACCATGATATTACTCAGATTTTAGTTCAGTGGACAAATTTGTTACCTGAAGAGTCCACTTGGGAAGACTACGAGTTCATCAGATCTCAATTTTCAGAATTCAAAGCTGATTGAAGACACGTGTTATTTGAAGGAGGATGGAATGTCACATTCCTGTAATGTGACTACTTAATTCCAAGTTTTAAATAAGTCAAATTAGATCCCTTAAGAAGTTTAAATTGTCTTAATTTTAATTGCAGTTAAGTTCCTAGAGTTAGTTATGGTATATTTATCTTTTAGTCCTCCGATTCTGTTATTTATCGTTGTATTGACAGAGTAAAGGTATGAATATACAACTTTCAGTACTAAATCTTGTCTCTCCCTTTCTCTTTATTTTCTGCATTTCACAAGAGAATTTCTCTCTTGTTACAAAATGGTACCCTAAAATCGGCTATCCATGCAATTCGCCCCATCGACAGCCCAAAACCGTCCCGACACAGTTTAGAGAGACACACACACAGAGGAAATCGGAGAAAATGGAAAGATAAAGGATAAAATAGGATTATTAGATAATAAGTAATCGGTCATTATATAAAATGATCACACCAAATCAGTCATTACATAAAATGATCACATCAAATCGGAAGTGCGAGGATGAGAGCCACTCGTGTAAGAAGTGCGAGTATGAGCTTGTGATGGAACGGATGCTTCAAATGCAGAAGATCCATCAACAGGAGGCACAATTTAAACAAAAAGGACAGTCAATTTCCCTTATCCCTAAGACTGCTAATGCCTAGCCAATCTAATTACGTCAGTGCTTGTTGATTTCTCTCTTTCTTCATTACCTATTGTCAATTTTCTTTGGAGTGTCTAGTTTGTGTTGATGAATTTCACGTTGAGTATACATAATTATGTCTATGTATGTGAATGCTTTTGTCTATGTATGTGAATGTGTTGGAAGAATAATTCAAAATTGGAGTAGGAAAACAAAATTGTTTAGGATGTAGGGTGTGTTTGGTATGTAGGAAAATGTTTTCCTGAAAAATAAGTGGGTTTCTTACTTATTTTCTAGTGTTTGGTATAGAAGAAAAAATATCATCCCAAGGGCATTTGTATGTAATCTAGCAAAACAATGTGGGGGTGGTATGGAGTGGGGAGTGGGGGTTTGGGGTTGGCTGGGGTGGGGTGGGGTGGTCAAAGGGTGGGGGTTGAGGGTGTTGGATGGGTGGAAGGAGACAATGAACTTGGAAAGTCACTTATGTAACTTGTTTTCCATATTTCCATTAAGGAAGTCATATATTTTTTTGAGGAACTTGTTTTTCTTTTGAAAATATTTTTCAAAGATTTTGGCCAACCAAACATGGAAAAATTGAAAAACATTTTCTGGAAAATATTTTCCTCCATACCAAACACACGTAGTATTTATTTAATTCATGGACACATAGGATTTTTAGTCTGAGTAGTATAGGAATTGGTTTCCTAGTTCCTAGTGTTTCTAACTATTTTCGTATAGCGGAGAAGTAGAGAATTGTAGCCATCATTTAAAGGTTTATTAAGTTTAAGAATAAATTATTTCTCATTCAGGGTGTTTAGCTCGTGTTCATGACTTTCACATTGAGGATTTGTAATTATGTCTATGTATGTGAATGTATTTGTCTATGGATATAAGATAAGCATTCTGTTCAGCTTTTGATTGGATAGCAACCCAATTCCTAGGGAAGTGACCCATAAGATTGCAGAATCCTTTGATAATAGGTGAGCCCAAATCGATCGTTACATAAAATGAGACTTTTGATCGTTACATAACGATGATAGAATACAATAAAATTTAAAAGTAACAATCAAACAACATTGTTTTTAAACTAACAACACAATACAATACTATAGGTAACAACCATCCAAACAAGGTGCGAGTGTTTAGCTTGTGTTCATGAATTTCCCACGTAATTATGTCTATGCATGTGACAATCAAACGTGATGTCTATGTATGTGAATATGTTTGCCTATGCATATAAGATAAGTTTTTAGTTCAGCTTTTGATTGGATAGCAGCTCAATTCCTAGGGCTGACCCACAAGAATGCAGAATCCTTTTATAATAGGTGAGCCCAATACCCAATTGAAGCAAAAGGACACCCAATTTCCCTTATCCATAAGACTGCCAATGCCTAGTCAATCTATCATCTAATTAGGTCAGTGCTTGTTGATTTTTCTCTTTTTTTTATTAGCTATTGTTAATTTGATTTGAGTGTATAGTTTGTGTTCATAAATTTCACAACAGCCCCCACTTTGTGGGATTTCATTGGGTATGTCGTTGTTGTAGTTGTCCATAAAAGGCGAGCACTGCTCGAGAGTGCTTGTGGTCATGAGGATTAGTTTGGTGATTAGATAAGAGATCAAGCTGGTGAGTTAGTGATCAAGCTGGTGATTAGATAAGAGATCAAGCTGGTGAGCTGAAAAATACCAAGGCTTCCACATAACACCGGAAGCATTGTCGCTGCTACTTGGTGGGCGTTTTACATTTACAACTGACATCCGTCGACTGATAATATTGTAGTGCACTCTTTGCACCTCTTAACTAGTCCAATAATGTTCTTTTTTCAATTTGATGCTGCTTCTATGCTCCAAAATCTGCTTGCCATTTCCTTTCAAATGTTTTGTTCTGTTTCTAATAAAATATGTGAGGAGGTCTAGATCAAACTGATAAAACAGCTGTTTTTTTCTGATGAAAGTTATCTAAGTTGTCTTTTTAATTGTGCTTTCAATATTAAAACTCTCCTACATCACACCCCTTGAGGTCAGCCCTTCCTGGACTTTACGTGAACGTTAGATGATTTCCCCCCTTCAATATCATCAAATTTGCCCGTTTGAATTCTCTATGCACGTGGAGCAACATAAACCAAGGCTGAGACAAATAATAAGTCAGAAGAATTATGTAATACTAGGGCTGGCCAGTGGCCCGGGTCGGCCCGGTCCCCCCCGACACTGCCACGAACCCGATAATTTTTTTTAAAAAAATCGCAGTAACGGGACTCGAACCGGGACGGGACATGGTCTCGTCTCGACATGTCCCGGCCCGCCCCAGGCCCGCCTGTCCCGACCCGATCCCGGTCCCACCTGAAACCTCCCATTTTGCAAAAATAACCGTTGCACCAACGACCATTTTACATTTTGGCCGTTGTGCACCGACCATTTTTGGCCTCCCCCAACCCCCCTACCCCCCTTAATATTTATTTTTAACCCATAAGTTATTATATTTACACTTTAACTCAATTTTTCAACTATACCTCATTTTCTCTTCATCTTTCTCACAAATCTTCCTACAATCTCTCTAATCTCTCAATACTCAATCTATCTCTACATTGTCTACTAAATATTCAATTTTATTTATTCATTTGGGAATTGAGAGTGGAGTTGGCAGCTAACTTGAGGATCTTCCATCGAGCAAAGTTTCAATTTTCAACCTCTCGATTACACGTCGACATTACGTCAGCGTTTGGTACATTCGTTCATTTTCATTAAATTATTATTGTTTATTTATTTTATTTAGCGCACTTAATTTCATTTACTTTAATTATTTATTAGTATAATTATAAATTTATAATGGAAGGATTTAAACATATGATTACGGGTAGGGGTCATGCTTCTTCTAGTAGGGGCAACAAGGGCAAGGGTCCTATTTCTAGACAGAATCATATTCCTACACAGGATGATTTTGTTGATACTGAACATTTTCCTACAATACCATTAGATTTAGACGAGGAGCTATTTTCTGAAACTCAAGAAGACTTTAATTTAGACGATTATCTAGATGATACACCCACTAATGTAGATGACAACACACCCACTAGTTCACCTTCAACTGAAATGCCTCCCATTCCTCCTAGTATGAGATGAGGTCCAACAAAACGAACATTAAAATCAGATGTGTTGACACCCAATTTTGTCCCGTCTTTTCCAATTTATTTTGCAGTTTTAATTATTTTTAGCACCTCAAAACAATTTTAATCTATATACATACATGCGTATATATATATATATATGTGTATATATCTCATCATTATTATTATTATTATTCACATTTTATTATATCATTTGCATATTTTATAATAATCATAAGTTATCCGAAATTCTATGTTATTTTATTCTCGCAAAATTGCATCACATTTCCCTTTTATTAAGCATTAAGCATTTCGCAAATATTATATTTTGTTATTATCACGTCGTTATGTTATTTTAAATAATTCACATCTTTTACAAATATATATATATATATATATATAATATATTTTAATATTAAACCCCTCTTTTATATTTTTAAATCCATAACCCATTTTTTTTATTTCCTAACCCAAAACAATTCCTACCCAACCCAAACTAAAACCCATTTTCGTCCAAGCCCAACCCATCACCCATTTTATTTCCTAACCCAAAACAATTCCTACCCAACCCAAACTAAAACCCATTTTCGTCCAAGCCCAACCCATCACCCATTTTATTTCCCAACCCAAAAACAAATACCCAGGCCCAACCGAAAGCCCACCGGATCGGCCCAATACCCAATTCCCTTCCCCTTTTAATTCCCCAAAAGACCCAACCCTTAAAAATCAAAAACCAAAAAAAATATACAAACCCTAACCCCCCCCCCAAGTCGCCGCACACCCCTATGCCCCTACCCCCACATCGCCGCACCCCTACCCCCGTCACTTCGCCACTGCCACCACCCTACCCTGACACCGCCGAACGCATGCCCCAAGAACACGCCCCAAAAATCAGATTTTGTTCCCCCTTTATTTTGAAATTTGAATTCGTTTTAAAGGGGGGTTATGAGGGGTTGGAGCGTTGGGGTTGAGTACCTATAAATACCCCATGTTGTTCTTCATTTTGGGGAGGATTTTTTCGGAGGATTTTTGGAAAAAATGATTCAATATATAAATCTTTGTTGTGTTCTTGATTTCAAACATTTGCCTTCCTTGTTATTCAAGAATCAAGTCCGAAAAGGTTTGTTCTCCACTTTTGATTCTCTGATTTCGACATATGATTCGGGTCGGGTCGACCCGACCCGGGTCACTGACCCGGGTTTGGGTATTATTTTCAGAATTCTTGCATCTTTATATTCCTGTATGTTGGTTATCTGAATTGGTGAATATCTGGTTTGGGTTGAATTTACGATTCGGTCAGTCATCGACGGATCAGTCGACCCGGTTTGGGTAACATTTCAGAATTCTTGCATCTTTATATTCCTGTATGTTGGTTATTTGAATTGGTGAATATCTGATTTCGGGTTGAATTTCTGATTCGGGTCCTACCATCGACTGCCTGGTCAGTCGAATCTTGTTGGGTAACATTTCAAAACTCTTGCATTTCATTTTCTTGTTATTGGTTATCTGAATTTGGTGTTAAAATCTGATTCGGGTTTGGACCACTGATTCGGGTCGGGTCGACCCGGTTTGGGTAACATTTTCAGAATTCTTGCATTTCATTTTCTTGTTATTGGTTATCTGAATTTGGTGTTAAAATCTGATTCGGGTATGGATCACTGATCCGGGTCGGGTTGACCCGATTTGAACATTTTCAGAATTCTTGCACTTCGTATTCTTGTTCTTTGTTATCTGAAAATTGGTGCTGAAATCTGATTTCGGGTTTGAATCAACGACTGGTCAGGCGACCGATTTGAATATTTCGAATTTGAACTCGGGTCGGATATTTTAAACCGCTCACTACTCGCTTTCTTTGGCAATCGCTTTTCTTGCTTTATTAATATTGCATTAAGGCCAACGAAATTGAATTGAGGCCGCGCTTTTCTTCGCTTTCGCTTCGCTTTTTTTAGTTTAATCTGTTTTAGACATCCGTGCAGCGGATATATTATTGTTTTTATTAAGTTTGGTGTTTTAAATTTCTTGCGACGGATATCATTGTTCTACTGTTTTGAACAAATACTGCGCTCAGTCTTTGTTTTTGTTTCGATTCATTGCTCGGTTTGATTCTTGTTTTTTTCAATTTACTTGTTTTAAATATCTTTGCCACGGACAATCACTTTTATCGCTTTTAAAATAAACATCGCGTCTTTCTTTTTGAAATTGCCTCTGTTCTTTTTTTTTTCTCGCCATCGCTATCAAGCATCGCTATCGCTATCAAGCATCGCTTTGATTTAATTTTGCTGATTTGAACACGATACTACATCGCCGATGAAAAATGTCCGTCGATTTTGAGGCCTCCACGATTGCAAAGACGGAAATATAACTTCGGGCAATGATGAGGCTTAAACCTTTTTCCAAGATCAACATGTTTAGTAGGCGAGGTGACTAAAATAACCAACAAGTTATATATTCGCAGCCACGACGTGATTATAGTGATCTTTTCTATTTCACCGAGAGACCAACACGTTTAGTAGGCGAGGCAATCAAAATAACCACATTAGTCATATGTTTGCGACCACGACGTGATTGGAATGTTCTTTTCAAAATTTAAGTCTGAGCCTCCGTGATCAAAACATTCACTGCTTTGAATGCGGATATGGAGTTATTTGTATTTAACTATTTCTAACCGTTTGTTTTTGACACTTATGAGGATTAAATTAAATAACGACGAATTATTCCTCGGAGTTTATTTATTTTATTTCTTTCTTTAATTCAGCTTTTATCCCACTTTGTATTGTAATATTATTTATCGCACTTATGTAACTATTGAAATGCTTAGAATAGGCAAACTTAGGATTAATTCATAGGTTAGTTTCAAACTTAGAAATCCTTCGCTAGTTTATTTATTTTAGGCTCGTCACGCAGCGTATTCAAGATTTTCAAAACAACTTTTGTCATCTTTTATTTGCTTTATTAATCATACCGAATAAGTTTATCTTTTTTTGCAACTCGATGATTTCCGAAAGATTCGCTTCTTTGGCGTTATAAATAATTTTGTTTCTACTCTCAATTGACAAATGCATATTTTTTCCAACTCTACATGTATTTCTCTTTAAATACCATACAAATGCATATTTTTTCTCTACATGTATCTTTCTTTTAAAAAATGCATCATTTACTAATTATTTACACACATCTTTTAACTTCATGCTTAAAACATGCATTTTTCTAGCAATAATTAACCTGAGTTTGACCGGATAACCGCAAGTTAGCGGATCTTAAAGGATGCCTAACCCCTTCCCTTTAGGATAATAAAGAACCCTTATCTAGAATTTCGCTAGTTTCGCAGATCTTAAAATTGGAGTTTACATAGCAGCACTTAGTTTAATATTTAGGTGTCCTAATTCACCGTAAAAAATAATTAGGTGGCGACTCCTCAACCCTTTTTACCCAGGAATCATCGGACACGTCAAGGCCCGCTTTGACCCGAGCAAGGTCGAAAAGCGAGCGCGTCTGACAAAGATGGCGACTCCACTGGGGACTTTCAGGTTTTTAACCATAGCAAAATTCAGGTTAATTATAATTGTGCTTTACTTTCACTCTTTGTTTGATGTAATGCTTTGATTTGTTTCCTTTGTGAAATTTTTGCATGCATAACTGCTTTAATTTCCATATTTTTTACTGCTTATCTTAAATTGGCATTTCGCTCATATTTCTTCCACTCTGGAAATTTGACACTATCACACACTACACGCGAGGTGTGTTTTGCGCACCCGCAAATTTCTTTCAATCTACCAAATTTTAGGAGAGTTGGCGTATGCGCGGAGTGACCGGACCATCTGGTGGCCGCGTAGCCTTCTCACTCGAGTAGTCCGCTCGGGAACCTTGTGTCTAGTCAGCCAAATCTTAGAAAATTTAGGATAGAGCTATACCACCCTTTATTTTAAGTCATGCATGCATACACCTTAGGTGGATCGATCCTTGGCATAAGGCTCCACAATTAAGAAATCTGCCAAAATTGTCTACGGGTCTCACAACCCAACGACCAATCAGCATATTATGTGTAGCGTGATAATGATAGACAAATCCAAGCCTAATCATGACATGCCGAAATTGGGAAATGTACATTCATTTTGTCTCATTTCCAACAAAAGTATTTCAATTTAGGGGCTTGGATAAATCTATCATGATCTCGCATATCTGGCGTTTAGGCCCACCTCCGGCATAAGGGAGGCTCCATGCATATTAGGATGCGCATTTAATTGCCTTACAATCATTTTGTTGTTTTCTCCTGCTTTTTCACTATGTGCATATTATTTAAAGCAATAATTACTCGCCATATACTAACTTGGTTTTCTTCATTTTTTAGAAGGTTTATTTTTCCTAAATTATTCTTCCCAAAGGTTGATTTGCGTTGACTAAAACTGGCGGATCATCCCTACTTCACGAGGTCAAAGGCACAATCCTTCAAAGAAATGATCGATTCAGATGCATCCGAACAGACTGACCTGGAACTTATCACTCTTTCCAGAGATGAACCAGAGACTTCGGAAAATAGAAATGCTACCGTCCAAGAAAAATACAGCGCCCAACTGTCACAACAGATGACAGCCATGCAGACTGAGATAGAGCGGCTCCAAAATCTCACCAACCTGTCCATTAGCGCCAATACCCCACTCCCTGAACAAGGGACGAATGCAACTGCACCGCAAACTTTTTCATCTCCTGAATCTCTATTTCCCCAAAACCTCCCCAAAAATTCGCCACTAAACAAAACCGATCCACAGCACACTAACCCGCAAGCTAGTCCACAACAAAGCCCGCTACAAAATGACCCTGCAACTCCACATACCTAAATTAACCCACTCATCCAAAACACCTCTTCCATGCAAAATCACCAAGCAGGCCAACACATATTGATGGCACACGTCGCTGATCCCAACGAACATCACGTGCCACCAGTATATGCAACGGAAGCTCAACCTTTTACAACCACAATACCAAACATGACTCTTTAGGAAATTGGCCAGTGTGAAGAAATGGACAGGCAAGTGAGTATCAGAACCGGTGAAAGTGTGGCGAGAGAGATTCATAGCCTGAAAGAAGCATTCAAGAATATCCAAACCAGCAAGGGGCATGAAGGACTCGAGTACGAAGATTTGTGCATGCATCCCGACATTGAATTGCCTGTCGGATATAAAATGCCAAAATTTGACTTGTTTGATGGGAAAGGAAATCCTTACTCTCATTTGAGATCGTCGCGACAAACCGATTGGGGTAGGTAAAAATCGTGCCATCATAATGAAGTTGTTCGTAAGGAGTTTGACAGGAGAAGCACTAGACTGGTACACAAGCCAGGACCCGCGAAAATGGCATGACTGGGGCACAATAGCACAGGATTTCGTGGATAGGTTCAGATTTAACACCGACACAGTTTTGGATAGATTTTATTTGATAAAGTTGGAGAAAAAGTCCACAGAGACCTTCAGAGAATATTCCATGAAGTGGAGGCGTATAAAGAAAGTTCAACCCCGATAACGGGAAGTGAGATGGCCACTCTCTTTGTACAATCTTTGAAAGATGCGACATACTATGAAAGAATGATAAGCGTCATAGGACGAAGTTTCTCTGAAGTCGTAAGGATGGGAGATTTCATAGAAGAAGGTATCAAAACTGGGAGAATTGCAAACTTGGTAGCGTTGCAAGCAACGAGTGAGGCAATCCAATCGGACTCATTTGGGGGAATAATAAAGAAGAAGAGGGACGGAGTGTACTTTGTCATGACGGTCCGTAAACATAGGCCAAATCAAATGTCAAATTACCAAAGGTCATCACCCCACCTCTCCCTACTACAACCAAAATGCCCAAAATCCTCAGCTTTCCTATTATAGCCCATATGCCCATAGCCCCCAACCTTACTATCAATACCCACCTGGTCCCTACCCTGTCTACCATACCCAGCCAATATATAGCCTGCCTCGAGCACCTGTCTATCCAAATCCCTCGCAATATCAGCCCGCATACTTACCTCAGCCACGAGTCCATCTACCAAACGCACCCAGACCCCGCGCAAAACACGAAAGAAAGCCAGCTAAAACCTATACACCTTTAGCCGAACCTCGAGCCCAGTTGTATGAACGACTGAGAACCGCAGGAATACTCCAGCCTATCCAAGGAAATGTCCCCAATCCTGTTCCAAAATGGCACGATGAGACTAAGCATTGTGTATACCACTCGGGAATCCCTGGGCACGACACTGAAAATTGCTATGCCCTCAGAGACAAAATTGAGGCATTAATCAAAGAAGGAGTTATCCAACTGAAAGGACCTTCCTCTAATGTAAATGATAACCCTTTGCCAAATCATGACGATGCCAACGTAAATATGATTACTGTTGATGAAGACCACAATTTGGAAGGGACTATTGTGCCAGTCCAGAGAAAGGAAAAGGTTGAATCATCGACCTTTATTACCCCTATGATTACAGTCCAAGTGAAGGCACCGTTCGGAGTAGAAGTACTTCCTCCAAAGTCGCGGGTCATGGCATAATCTTTTCTTGGAAAAGTCTTATCAACCAATCTCCGAAGGAAGGAAGATGCTTCTTTACCAAAGCCTGTTCCGCCTCTGAGTCAGTCATTCGTCAAAGCATGCGCCACTCAGGAATCAAAGGAGGACAATGCAGCCAACCTCGTGAAGGGATTCAAAAGATTTTTCATTGCTGAAAAAGAAGCAAAAAGCAATATGATTCTCGGTTATTACGCTAGAGACTCAACCAGTTGGGATGCAGAGCAAGGAGATGTTTTGAAAAAATTGGACATGTGCCCTGACCTTGTTTCTCCCAGAAACTAGTTAACTGCATTAATTTTTAATGAAACAATGCGATTCAGATTGAGGCCTGAATCACATATATGCATTTAATGTGTTTTGCCTCTACCTTTTGAAAGCTTAAAATGACAAATGCACTTGCTTTTGCTATTATAAAATATGTTTTGTTCAATAATTCTCTTTTCTTTTTCATCATGCAAACTAATTTGCTCAAGTATGTGTCATCTAATGAAACAAGCAAACAAGGTCCCAAACAAGCAAGGCTTCGAAGAATATAAGGAAGACTCACAAGCGGAAGAATTGAGGCATTTTTGGAATAAGTCAAAGCCAGATTTGGATGAAACATCAAGATGGTTGATAGTTACAAGCATTGGCACGGACGTTTGCCATTTGTACTCTTGGGCTACCACACTACGATCAGGACTTCTCTTTGGGCAATGCTATTTCTTTCGCATGACCAAGTGGATACAAAATCATTTACTAAGAGACTGATTGATAAAAAGCGAGATGGACACGGTTGTCAGGGCAACCTTATCGAATAGAATGGCCAAAACCATCAATGCAGATGCAGGGAAGAGATACCATATCTAAGATTAGTTATTCTCTATGTAATACTTTTTCTATGTTGTAAAAGTTGCGCTCCCTCGTCGGGATACGCATAGAACCCACGTAGGGTTCCGTTTCTTAGATCACAAATTTCCCCAAGTTCCTTTTTACTTGTAAACATGAACTACGTTATGACCTGATTCCCTCGGCGGGATACGTAGGCGGCCACATCGGCTTCGGTCCCATCTTTAGAAAAACCCTTACAATCTCCTTTGCTTGTAATGAACTACGTCATGACCTGATTCCCTCATGGGGATACGTAGGCAGCCTAAATCGGCTTCGGTCCCACCATTAGAAAATATTTTCTCATTTATCTCACATAGGACAAAATGCACCCATCTGATCACCCTGATAGGACATGCAAGCAATCTACACAAGACTCGTTTGTCCGTTCAAAAGATCGTCATTCTCACATATCGGAAACTGGGGCATTTTTTAAGGGATCACTGCCGGAGGACGCCGATAAACATGGAAAAGCATCGGCAAACTAAGTCTTCAGCCTAAGAGGATTTTGGATAAGACGTTTGTTTTGTTTCACCGCATGTCATTGCCGACGGAGACATTTATATATATGCATACTTTCTTATAAGCAATTTATTTTCAACAAATACTTTCATTAGAGTTTGACAAGATTTTTTACTAATATGCATACTTTCTTATAAGCAAATCATTTTCAACAAATATTTTCATTAGCAGTTCGACAAGAATTTTTTAATGATAAGCATACTTTCTTATATACAAATTATTTTCAACAAATGTTTTCATTAACGGTTAGCCAAGACTGGGAACCAGACAGGGGCTACAGGTCCAAATCAGCAGGACATGCAGCTATCAAGAGCCAAAGCTATCAAGTCAACGCGAATCAACCGCCCCTCCCCAAAGTCACAACTTTTCTTTGAGTACAGGTTCTTGAGGTTGAAAAAGGGGAAGCCACATCGATTATGATCAATTCCCCAAAGAATTTCGGCACCACAACTCACTACAAGGATTACGTTCGTGTTCTGCATTTATACGAAGACATCATCTTGACCTACAGGGTCCCGACTATTATGTCTGCACAAAGATGTTATTTCGAATCACAAAGAACGACAACAAGGCAAACCTGACGGCAAAGACGTCGCATCACATTTTCGCCCATGCCAGGACGACATTTCAATTCACATGAGTTTGGATCGGCAGAAGATTCAGCACAACGTGGAACCCTATTACAGCAAACTGACGGCAAAGGACGTCACTTACATCTCTTACAACAAGACAACATTTCAAAAACGTCATCGACGTTATGGCAGCACGACAATCATTTTTTACAGCTTTACAACGACGTCAACAACATTACAATGACGTCTTCAACGCATCAACTATCTTTTACCGCATCTCAACGACGTCAACAGCATTACAATGACGTTTTCAAAACAACAGCTATCTTTTACGGCAATGCAGCAACTATCTTTTACCGCATCTCAACGGCGTCAACAGCATTACAATGACGTCTTCAACGCATCAGCTATCTTTTACGGCAACGCAGCACGACAAATATCTTTTACAAAGATTACAACGGCGTCAACAATATTATAATGACGTCTTCAACGCAGCGACTATCTTTACAAAGATTACAACAACGTCATTGGCGTTATCGCAAAGACATCAACTATCTTCAACAAAGATTACAACAACGTCCACGACGTTACGGCAACACGACATCTATTTTTACAAAGATTACAATGACGTCAACAACATTACAATGACGCCTTCAACTCAACATCTACCTTCTACAAAGAAACTACATTACAACGTCCACGGCGTTACGGCAAAGACGCCGCTTTTTACAACATTACAACGACGTCAACAACATTTCAACGACGTCTTCAGCGCAACGCCTATCTCTTACAACAAACAACATTACATTCTTGCAACAACGTCATCACAATGACGTCTTCAACACAACACGTCGATACAACGACGACCCCAGTGTTATATTCTTACAACAACGACATCAACAACATTACAATGATGTCGTCAGCAACACGCCCATACAACGGTGTCATGAACAACACGCCTATGCAACGGCGTCTTCTGCAAATCAACTATCTTTTACAGCATTACAACGACATCAACAACATTACAATGATGTCATCGAACGCGCCATACAACGGCGTCATCAACAACACGCCTACGCAACGGGCGTCTTACGCACAATATTTATTTTTACGATTACAATGACGTCAACAAAGATTACAACGACGTCTTCAAAGACAACAATTATCTTTACAAAGAAACAAAGATTACAACAACGTCCTCGACGTTACATGCAAAGACAACAAGCGTCTTTTACATAATTACAACGACGTCAACAATATTACAACGACGTCTTCAACACAACACGTCAATCCAACGACGTCATTTCAGGCGCCCACCTTATAATGCGGGTATTTTAATTTCAGTCAGGCGCCCACCTTATAATGAGGGTACTTTAATTTCAGTCAGGCGCCCACCTTATAATGAGGGTATTTTAATTTCAGTCATGCGCCCACCTTTAATTTCAATCATGCGCCCACCTCCTAATGCGGGTATTTCTAAGTTATTTTCTCTATAATTTTTCTCAGCAGTTATACACTAATTATATCTTAAGCTTTAGTTTGCAGGAGTTTTAATTTGCAGGAATTTCATCACAGCGTGGAACTATCTCTTACGGCGAACCGAGGCAAATTGGTCAACGACCTACTTCGAACTTCGATCTGCTCTTTCCCAATAGTTTTGTTACATCTGCGACCAGTGTCATCATAACTCGACACTGGGGCAACATTTCTTGAATCTACACCAACTTTTCCATAATTTCTCTCCCCCTGGGATCTTATTTCTACCCATGATCTTCCTTCAAGTCCCGTTGATCAGGACAAAATTGGCTACTCGGTGAACTTTCTTTGGCCGAAAACTCTTTCATCGTCTCCGTCCAAAGAGGGGCATCTGTTGACACCCAATTTTGTCCCGTCTTTTCCAATTTATTTTGCAGTTTTAATTATTTTTAGCACCTCAAAACAATTTTAATCTATATACATACATGCGTATATATATATATATGTGTGTGTGTATATATCTCATCATTATTATTATTATTATTCACATTTTATTATATCATTTGCATATTTTATAATAATCATAAGTTATCCGAAATTCTATGTTATTTTATTCTCGCAAAATTGCATCGCATTTCCCTTTTATTAAGCATTAAGCATTTTGCAAATATTATATTTTATTATTATCACGTCGTTATGTTATTTTAAATAATTCACATCTTTTACAAAAAATATATATATATATATATAATATATTTTAATATTAAACCCCTCTTTTATATTTTTAAATCCATAACCCATTTTTTTTATTTCCTAACCCAAAACAATTCCTACCCAACCCAAACTAAAACCCATTTTCGTCCAAGCCCAACCCATCACCCATTTTATTTCCCCAACCCCAAAACAAATACCAGGCCCAACCGAAAGCCCACCGGATCGCCCAATACCCAATTCCTTCCCTTTTAATTCCCCCAAAAGACCCAACTCTTAAAAAACCAAAAACCAAAAAAAAATATACAAACCCTAACCCCCCCCAAGTCGCCGCACACCCCTATGCCCCTACCCCCACATCGCCGCACTCTACCCCGTCACTTCGCCACTGCCACCACCCTACCCTGACACCGCCGAACGCATGCCCCAAGAACACGCCCCAAAAATCAGATTTTGTTCCCCCTTTATTTTGAAATTTGAATTCGTTTTAAAGGGGGGGTATGAGGGGTTGGAGCGTTGGGGTTGAGTACCTATAAATACCCCATGTTGTTCTTCATTTTGGGGGGAGGATTTTTTCGGAGGATTTTTGGAAAAAATGATTCAATATATAAATCTTTGTTGTGTTCTTGATTTCAAACATTTGCCTTCCTTGTTATTCAAGAATCAAGTCCGAAAATGTTTGTTCTCCACTTTTGATTCTCTGATTTCGACATATGATTCGGGTCGGTCGATCTGACCGTCAATGACTCGGTTTGGGTATTATTTTGAATTCTTGCATCTTTATATTCCCGTATGTTGGTTATCCGAATTGGTGAATATCCGATTTCGGGTTGAATTCGATTCGGTCGAGACCTTGACCGGATCGGGTCGACCCGGTTTGGGTAACATTTCAGAATTCTTGCATCTTTATATTCCTGTATGTTGGTTATTTGAATTGGTGAATATCTGATTTCGGGTTGAATTTCTGATTCGGGTCGGGTCACTGACTCGGGTCGGGTCGACCCGGTTTGGGTAACATTTCAAAACTCTTGCATTTCATTTTCTTGTTATTGGTTATCTGAATTTGGTGTTAAAATCTGATTCGGGTTTGGACCACTGATTCGGGTCGGGTCACTGACCCGGTTTGGGTAACATTTTCAGAATTCTTGCATTTCATTTTCTTGTTATTGGTTATCTGAATTTGGTGTTAAAATTTGATTCGGGTTTGGATCACTGATCCGGGTCGGGTTGACCCGATTTGAACATTTTCAGAATTCTTGCATTTCGTATTCTTGTTCTTGGTTATCTGAAAATTGGTGCTGAAATCTGATTTCGGGTTTGAATCACTGACCCGGGTCGGGGCGACCCGATTTGAATATTTCCAGAATTTCAGAACTCGGGTCGGATATTTTAAACTGCTCACTACTCGTTTCTTTGGCACTGTTTTACTATTTTATTAATATCGCATTAAGGCCAACGGAATTGAATTCGAGGCCGCGCTTTTCTTTCGTTTCGCTTCTCTGTTTTTTTTAGTTTAACTATTTTAGACATCCGTGCAACGGATATATTATTGTTTTTATTAAGTTTACTGTTTTAAATTTCTTGCGACGGATATCATTGTTTTACTGTTTTGAACAAATACCGCGCCTGCTCTTGTCTTTTTTCGCTTTGATTCATTGCTCGGTTTCAGATTACTGTTTTTTTTTTCAATTTACTGTTTTAAATATCTTTGCCACGGACAATCACTGTTTTACTGTTTTAAAATAAACATCGCGTCTTTCTTTTTTCGGAAATTGCCTCTGTTCTTTTTTTTTTCTCGCCATCGCATCGCATCGCTATCGCATCGCATCGCTTTGATTTAATTTTGCTGATTTGAACACGATACTACACCGCCGATGAAAAATGTCCGTCGATTTTGAGGCCTCCACAGTTGCAAAGACGGAAATATAACTTCTGGGCAATGATGAGGCTTAAACCTTTTTCCAAGATCAACATGTTTAGTAGGCGAGGTGACTAAAATAACCAACAAGTTATATATTCGCAGCCACGACGTGATTATAGTGATCTTTTCTATTTCACCCGAGAGACCAACACGTTTAGTAGGCGAGGCAATCAAAATAACCACATTAGTCATATGTTTGCAGCCACGACGTGATTGGAATGTTCTTTTCAAAATTTAAGTCTGAGCCCTCCGTGATCAAAACATTCACTGTTTTGAATGCGGATATGGAGTTATTTGTATTTAACTATTTCTAACCGTTTGTTTTTGACAGCTTGCAGGGATTAAATTAAATAACGACGAATTATTCCTCGGAGTTTATTTATTTTATTTCTTTCTTTAATTCAGCTTTTATCCCACTTTGTATTGTAATATTATTTATCGCACTTATGTAACTATTGAAATGCTTAGAATAGGCAAACTTAGGATTAATTCATAGGTTAGTTTCAAACTTAGAAATCCTTCGCTAGTTTATTTATTTTAGGCTCGTCACGCGTATTCAAGATTTTCAAAACAACTTTTGTCATCTTTTATTTGCTTTATTAATCATACCGAATAAGTTTATCTTTTTTTGCAACTCGATGATTTCTGAAAGATTCGCTTCTTTGGCGTTATAAATAATTTTGTTTCTACTCTCAATTGACAAATGCATATTTTTTCCAACTCTACATGTATTTCTCTTTAAATACCATACAAATGCATATTTTTTCTCTACATGTATCTTTCTTTTAAAAAATGCATCATTTACTAATTATTTACACACATCTTTTAACTTCATGCTTAAAACATGCATTTTTCTAGCAATAATTAACCTGAGTTTGACCGGATAACCGCAAGTTAGCGGATCTTAAAGGATGCCTAACCCCTTCCCTTTAGGATAATAAAGAACCCTTATCTAGAATTTCGCTAGTTTCGCAGATCTTAAAATTGGAGTTTACATAGCAGCACTTAGTTTAATATTTAGGTGTCCTAATTCACCGTAAAAAATAATTAGGTGGCGACTCCTCAACCCTTTTTACCCAGGAATCACCGGACACGTCCGCGCTCCGCTTTGACCCGAGCAAGGTCGAAAAACGGGCGCGTACAAGATGCATGGACATTTTTGATAGGGACGTAGAGAATCAAGTAGCTAGATGTAAAATTTGTAAAGATGTTTTAAAATTTAAAACTGAAAAAGGTCACGGTGGGACGGGGGGTTTAATGAGACACGTAGCAAGGGCTTATCCAACTAGGTATGCCCAATACGAGGCTTCAAAACCGGGTGCGCAAATGGTCGCTCCATCGGGACAAGGTTCACATACTGATACTGTTCCGGACCAAGTACATGGTCAAATTAACCCTATGACGGGGGGAATTGTAGGCCCTAAATACAATAAACATAGAGATAGGGAAGCAATAGCAAAATTAGTTGTTGTGGAGGGTTTGCCTTTTTCATTTCCTTCATCTCCCGATTTTATTCATTACATTAGAGATTTGTATAATCCTGCTTTTAACGGTTTTTCTAGATCAACTGTTAAGAGAGATGTATTTAAATTTGCACATGAATATCAACAGTATTTACGTTATTCATTATATCATTTTAATGGCAAAGTGGCTATCACTTCTGATATAGGTCGTAGTACTAACGACCATGATTATTTAACGGTAACTTGTCATTGGATAGATTATAAATGGTCTATGCAAAAACGTATCCTAGCGTATAGATATATAGATGATATGCACACTGGTACTTTTATTGCAGAAAATATTTATCAAGTGTGCGATTATTACGGAATAACTGATAAAATTATGACTATTACATTAGATAACGCTTCTTCTAACAATTACGCTATTACAATTTTAAAAAATAGTTTAACTTCATCTTTTCCAGATCATTTTCATATAAAATGCGCGTGCCATATATATAACTTAATTGTAAAGGATGGTCTATCACTTTTTGAAGACATTCTTAGTAAAATATAATTTGCTATAAACTTTATTTTTAAAAATAATAGAATACAACGAAGAAAAGAATATAAAAAAATTTGTCACGATTGCCAACTACCTTATAGAAAAATTTCAGAAGAAGTACCCACTAGGTGAAATTCTTTATACGAACAACTACTTATTGCTTATGACTATAGAAAACCTATAACTTTATTTTTTAACTTTCATAATCAAAATTCAGCTTATATGGTTGTAGATAGCGATTGGGTAAATTTTTTCAAAATTATTGTATTTTTAGAGAAATTTTTTCAAGCAACAAAAGAATTTTCCGGTATATACTATCCTACTATTTCAACTATGTTGTTTTATATAGCTATAATATTTTTATTACTTAATGAATATATGAAAAAATCAGCTTATATGTCAGCTATTAAAAAAATGTTTTTCAAAAATAAAAAAATATTTTATTCTTATTCCCACTATTTATATTATTGGTGCTGTATTAAATCCGACTATTAAAATAGATTGTACTAAATCACTTATTGAAACTATTTACGATTATATAGAAGTACTACCACCTCCAAGTCCCAAAAATCCAAATCACCCACCACATATTAAACAAATTAAAGAAGAAGTGTTGTCTAGCGTAGAAGACCAATGCAAAAAAGTATATAGGTTTTACCAACAAGAAAGTGCTAGTAACCTACCGGCTTCCATACCATCTTCTTCATCTTCAACACAACCTCACAAAAGACATGCTGTTTCTGCGGCTAGTATTGAAAGCCTCAGAAATAGAATGTGCGGCCATACCGCTACTAACCAAACTAGCGAGTTTAATATTTTTATTTTGCAGGGTTCTGTACCGTACCAAGCAGTTCTCAATGAAGAAAGACGTGAATACTTGCTAAAATACTGGAGGGGGAATGAGAAGACCTTTCCGACACTTTCAATGTTGGCCCGAGATGTTTTGAACATTCAAGCATCATCAACTGCGTCTGCAAGCGCTTTTTCTGTCCGCAGATATCAAATAGGAGACCACAGACACTCATTAGCCGGAGACAGCTTGGAGATTGTAGTATTATTCAAAGATTCGATACGAGCGGAGCGGAGAAGGTGCGATCAACCGGAGATCAACAAAGAAGAAGACGAAAACTACAACGAAATCTTATCCAAAGGTGGTGGAAGCGACGTGGATCAATTTGACCAACAAATACCAATTCCAACTGAAGAACCACAGGAAATTATCAAGAAACTAGAACAAGTTTTTTTCAGAATGTAATTTTTTAATTGTAATTTTACTATGTAATTTGCAACTTTTGAACAACACCACAAAGTTGCAATTTTGACAATTGTATTTGTATTACAAAAAAATCATATCTCTATTAAATAATATAAGAGACACAAAAACAGTCTTGGGATGTTTTTATTACACAATCTTGTCTTGTTTAATTATTGAGTTTTTTATACATATGTTATTGAAAAAAAAAGGGAAAACCGCCCGGATCCCTATCTCGCCCCCGACTCGATCCCGCTCCGACCCGATTCCGACTGGATTGGGATCGAGACAGGACTTCGGCAAATTCCGCCTGACCCGCCAGTCCCGATCCCGCTCCCTTCACCCGTCCTGCCCCGCCCCGACCCCGACAAACTCGGCCTGCCAGTCCCTAGCCCGGCCTACTGGCCAGCTCTATGTAATACACATACCTCAAATGAGATGAAAGTTGGGTCACCTGTGAATTATATATGGCTTTAATAGTATTAAACTTAAACATGTCCATAATGAACTCCCATAATCAAACTTCCAATGTGCTCATCAATAAGTATCTTGCTAGTAGCAAACATTGGTCTGGCGTAGTAGTAATGTAAAATTACATAAATCTGAGAGTAACTAATATGGACAAATCAAATCCATAAATCTTAAACTGAAATGTATTACTGAGTTGTAAGCCAAGAACTCTGCAACTCATCTATAGCAAGAAGCCTTAAGGAGTGTGGTGGGATAGAAGAGATTCTTTCACTCTTTATGAGAAATTCTGCGAATCTTTGGAATAAAAGAACTTCTAGTAGACAGTGTTTTTCCTTTTTCGAGCTCTATGCGATGTGTACAACAACATACTTAGTGTAATTCACAAGTAGAGCCTGAGAAGGGTAGAGTGTACCCAGACCTAATTCTTACCTTGAAAAGTAAATAGGCTGTTTTCGATAGACCCTCGGGCTCTATGCGGTGTGTATTCAAATTAATTGAGTCTGAGGAGGTGTGAGATGTTGACTATGGTGGTTTAAGGAAAGGTAGAGGTAGGCCGAATGAGTATTGGCGAGAGGTGATTAAACATGACACAACACATCTTCAGTTTATCGAGGACATGATCTTAGATAGAAGAATATTGAGGTTGTGGATTAACTAGAAGGTTAGTATGTAGTTGATCGTTGTCTCGCTTTCATGCGTGATAGGATTGGTGGTAGTTTGGTGCGTTGTACTTGTTTCTCTTTACATATCAGTAGTAGTAATATATTTCTCGTAGTTCCTTGTCCTTCGATTTCTGTTATTATATATTGTTTTCTGTGCTTACATTATCACATTATTTGGTTGTTGTTATTGTTTCTTTTTCTTCTGAATGGTATGTAATGTTTTTCCTATTATTTGCTATGCCTTCTTTAATTCTATATTTTCTTTCGGAAACATCTCTACCTGTATGAGGTAAGGATATGATCTGTATACACTTCATTCTCCCTAAATTTTACTTGTGAAATTACACTAATTAAATTACACAAAGTATGTTGTTGTAATAAATTCAAATACCGGATAACTATAAACAAAAATTCATCCATTAGCTGCCTGGGGAAGGTAGCAGTACTATTTCCCCCAATCACCTTGGACTAGCTACAGTAATAATGAGACAAAGGGCACAGGTAATAAATACATGGCTTGGATTCATTGAAAGCCTTTTCTGACTGCCCTTCTCTTCACTCTCCCTAACAGGTCAGGAATTTCCATCATTCCTTCTCTGCCAACCTCTTCTTTTAAATATCTTTTGCCTTTGCCAATCCCAAAGAATTTCTCCTTTTGCATTTCAAAAATATTTTATTTGATTTTTTTCAGTAATCTCGATCCCTTAATATTACTATCAGTAAATCGCAAAATGTGTTTGAATGACCATAATTTAAAAACAGAGGAACTAACATCATATACAAGGTCCTACCTCAGAAGAGAACAAATTGCTTCCACCAGGATTTTAATCCACGCTGCATGCCTCCAACAAGATTTTTTAAGTTTCCTCCTTTGTCATCCAGCTATGCCCCGAGGGACTAATTTCTCCTTTTGCATTTCAAACATATTTTATATGCTTTATCTTTTTTGTTTTTTTGGTAACATCATTGTGTACATATGCTTTTTAGATTATTTTTTTTCATATATATTTTTTTATGGCTTAAGTCATGTACGACCTCTAAACTAGGGGTGAGCGGATTCGGCTACCCTAATATTTTTGAACTATCCGAAATCTACCCAGTAAAAGATCGGTTCATAAATTTACTATCCGGAACCTACTCGTAGCAATCATTACCCGGAATCTATCCGGATCCTGCGATTCCGGGTGGGTTCCTGGGTACCCGAAATCGGTGTTTCTTTGTGCAAAATAATGTCTTCGAATAACAGCTTTGATTTAGGAATAAACTCGTCTACTTATCCTCGAAAAGCTAGTGCTACAAAACCCATAAAGAATCTTTTCGGAACAAATATCCCAAGAATGTTTCAAAGATTTGCTTTGATTTTCATTTCAACTTTCTTTTTCAATAACTTAAAGGAGTACATAGTTTAAAAAATTAAATTTTTCAGTTTTCTACCGCTTTTGGCTTTTTCTCTGCTTATGATTGTCACTTTGTATTATTTGATTTATTTCTTGATGGTGAAAGTGATTGTTCTGCATTTGGTTTTTCCCCCTTAAATGGTGTACTTTAGTATGACATTTTTTTTTATTAACTAAAAAATAATGAAATTAAAAAAGTAAAAATATTTAATATTTTATAGGTTTCAGGTATCGATTTCAGATCCGAGTACCCTGTCTCTATTTGCCGGAATCGAAATCGAACCCGATATTGATCGATTCCTAATTTTACTACCTGAAACCTACCCGTTATTATAATATATATATTCGAAATCTACCCATTAGTGTCGGTTCCGATCGAATATCTGAGTACCATGTACCCGTGCTCACCCTACTCTAAACTTGTCCACGAATTTCACTTATCAACCTAGACTTGTTCCGACATCTCTACTACTTCATATTTGAACCACTTAAGCAATTTGGCAAAAAAGTTATTCTTCACACTCTTTAAGCGCGTAAAACAGTTTAAAATAATATTTTTTTCCAGCTTATACACCTAATTTGGAGTAATAACTAATAGTATAACCTAAATTAAAAATAAACAATTAACTAAAAATAAAATAGGAAGACAGTCGTCGTCTTCCTCCTCAATCCCCCATACCCCTCACCTTTCTCTATCTCTTTTCAATTCTTCTCCTTTCTTTATTTGATGAACGGGGTTTGTTTGATTTTATATGATATATTGATGGCTATGTAAATGATCTGGCCGTGTGCGTGTCTCTGGTGATTTGCCGTTGAAGCAACGCCGTTGAGCATTGTTTCCCCTTCTCCAGCCTCCGTTTCTCCTATTGTTACCAGTTCATCCCTGTTTGAATCGATTTTTATGTTTATGACTGTTTTTGCACTTCATTTGACTGGAGTTGTTTGTTTTCCGGCGAAACACCATGAATGCCGGACTGATGTGCTCTATTTTGCTTCTGATTTTAATGCCCTCCTTTGGTTCTCATTTGTTTTTTCTTTAACTGAACCTAAATAGGGACTTGAAAAGTGCCTATGTAATTGTTTACCCGTAAAATAGTACAATTGAATTTGTATACGTGGTCAAGGACACACGGATCTCAAGTGAAACGTTAAATATGAATTCTAGATGAATTATATTAAAAATAAATAGTAACAAGACAAAGTAATCAATGATTAGCCTGAGCGACTTCTAAGAAAAGTGACGAGAACTTGTATGAAAGCACAAAAGTCAAGAGAATATCAATAAGTATATTTGTAATAGCCAGAATCTGATGGGTTACAATGGAATGACATGTCTTATTTATACATGAGCTACACGGGTACACAGCCCATGAAATATGCTTTCATTAATACATGAGAATGAATGTTGCAATAATTAGATAATCAATATCTCAATAAATGTCATTAAAGTCTCATTGAAAGACTGTGATCGGTTTGGTAACGAATGCCCGTTATAATTCAAATGGCTTTCAACCTTATGTTATTACCGGTACCGGTTAGGCTTTGTCGAGTCATTCTACCTATCTATTTACCGAAAGCCCTTGGTACTTGTCTGATCAAACTATCTTCTTATTAATACTATATATTTCCTTTCAACCTAGGATTTAGACTAGTTGGCTCAACTATCCTAATCCTAGTATGCATTGAATGCTACTGGTAATGCCCTAAGGTGACTTGGGCTCGACTCAACATCGATTGCCACGTGTCGCTTCATAATTCGTACAACTGTTATATACGAACTTTGCCCTATACAGATAGTCCCTGCACTTTTCGATCGTGACTCTTGTGCAACCGGGAAGTGGATTTGACATAATCAACCCATCAATGCTCTGTGCTTTAGCGGGAAACTTGAACCGTAATGATTATAGAACCTGTCAAATGTCACATCCATTTAATGCTTCTGAAACAGTGGTAATTGAACCATCTCTCGAAACGATGTGAACTACAACAATGATGGTGCACGTCTTTTCACCTCCAAAACGTTATATTTTTTACCATAAATAGGAGGTCAAATCTTACACAAAAGGTAACCACAAACTTTGCAAAATTTCTTGAAAACTTTGCCTTCTTTCCTTATAAAATTTTTCAACAATGTTTTCCACTAAATCTTCTCATCCTTACTCATCTGAGGGCAATGATAGCCCTTCAAGCTGCCGCCATGGGAAGGAGCCTATTTCTCCTACAACTAAAAAAAAATGACTTACACTCTACTGCTGCCAAAATCCTTCATTCGGCCTTTGACTTCTCAGGAGATCTCCATGTTCAAAACAACTTCGAACATGTCAAAAATTTTGAATCCAAAATAACAGCCAAGATCATCCCTGACGTCGTAATAAACTATGATTTTTCCCTTGACATAGTTGTCAGAACTATCGATTCCGTCGACAGAGTGTATTTCCATGTTGAAGGATTTTCCATGACATACATTTATTGTAACGCCTCGAACCATGGCCTGGACGAAACACGACACTCGGTGCCTAACTGCATGTGAACGAGCGAACCACATCGGTTGTTGAATCAACATAGGCATCGAAAGCATGAAATAATGATGATAGTAACTTAAGTAAAACATGGTATTGAAATATAGTCTGAAAAATATATTGCGGAAATATCTGAAAATATAACAAGTTTTAAAATAATGCTGACATGACTGACATGCTAAACTAGTCTAGTCTATAAAACCTCTGACACATGAGTCTGACTCCAAAACTGTTTGCAAGGACAAGGCATTGACATACCATTAATAATAAGCATGACATGTAAAATAACTGACTAACACCCCGAAGGAAATAGAGCACACTAATAGCTGATACTGAGTCAAATCCTAACGGGCAGATCCGTTGTCCTGAAGCTCTGTACCTGCACTGTGAAGTGCAGGCTCCAGGCAAAGGGACGTTAGTACATTTGAATTGTACTATATGTAAAGCAACTGAAAAGATAAGCATACACATGGAATAATAGGACATGAAACTGAAACTGTAACATGAGCATGGGCATGATTTGGCATGGGTATAAAACATGTCTACAATCTGTAAAGCTGTGTATCTATATATCTGTATATATGTATATCTATGGGAGAGCATTACAAAACCGACATGAACCACTACGCATGAACGTGGAGTCTGATCTTTGCTCGATCAACTAAGTCATCTCGTACCTTGTCGGAGTACGAGACATGAACATGAACACGATTGATCCAATAATCCCACAAGGGGTAATAAGAAGGTATCGTCCTCTGGCGGAGCGACCCTTATCCTACGCTGGCATACGTAGTTTCAAGCTATCTGAGCCTTTTCGGTAATCTATGCGACTCCCAAAATATGTACTTGAAAATAATTGGCTTATAAGCCCATGAATTTCATGAAATAACTTGTAAATTATGATTTGTAATTATAATTTAACATATAAATAAATATATAATAAAAAATGTGTAAGACATGAAAATATGTATAACTTCATGGAACTGAGTGATAATGATCATAACTTGTATTTAATAACTCATGGTATTCAAAACATGCATTCCTGGATTAAGGACATGTTCATGACAATAATAATGACCTATCATGAATACAATTGATGAATTGTGATATAGACATGACATATAATATTACATGTATTATGGTTATCATGCTAATGGAACAAAACCCTAAACTTATGAAGAATTCATGTTTCATGGAAGAACGTGGCATGGGGAAGAACATGTATATTTCCACACGTAGATAGAAGCTCTACATATCTTAGTCGCTCCAAGACTTGAAGAAAAGGTCTGAACTTTTTAAGAAGAAACCCAAAACTTTAGACTTGAAAGCTTGAGAAGAGTTCTCACCGATTTTTGTAGCTACTGTTTATAGCTCAAACCATACTGTTTTGGACCTCCAAATCTGATCTCCACCGTTCACATTTAAGACCTATATGTTGTGACTACTCAGTTAAAATTTAGGCTCAATCCAACAGTCAAAGTATTGGAAAACACCAAAGGAAGCTGGTTGATTGGAGGAAAAATCTATAGTAAATTACTAGGGTTTTGCGTTTGATGGAGTGCATCTAAATCAGTCATATTTCATTATTATACCAACCCTTAAATATCTAAAACATAATATAACTCCATATAATTCATTAATTATTGAGTGCCTTACCTTTTTGAAGAAATCCCAAAGCTTCATTCTAAATTCGACCTTAATGGATTTTTCAAAATCTAGCGATTCCAAATAATGATTCAGTGTTATTCTAGTGTTAACTTAATATAATTAACATAGAGATTTGAATAAGAACTCACCTTAGGTGTTTGATAGCAGCTCTGTTAAAAAATCCTTACATAAAACATTTTAGGATTGTATTATAGGTTATCATAAAGGCTTGGGCTTTAAAACCTAATCCTACAAGAATCAAAATTTTTATTTTACACGTCCTCAGTAAATCGGCCATACCATTTTGTATGAGGAACAATATCTGGAATTGAATAATCTGACCCAAAACCATAGACATCTATTTATAGTCCCCAAAAATCGTGCACATAAATTGAACAACAATACCCCCGCGTCACCATCGGCGAATAGCAGATCATGTTGCAGACATGACATGCTATTCACAATTCTTCAATTGCACCACAGGCTATGTCAACATTTCTCCTCGGTATCAAGATCATGAACATGCTTATATCATGATGTTGCCTCATTAAAAATCTTATCGGAAAAATCCAATTGGAACAAAAATCGGTCGAAGGGAAAATGAGTGCAGCGAATGTGATATACCATGAAATTACGTTACATTTGATGTCATTTACTTACGCTTTTTTTGTTATCTTAAAGTAGATTTTATGTCATTTCTTATGTATATGTGTTGTTTTGTAGAACAAGAAGTGCAGCGATGAAATGCAAGTGAAAATGAGCAAAAAGGCCAGAAAACATGACCTGCGAACCGCAGGTCATGCCGCACACATTTACTGCGGACCACAAAAGAAACGCAAACCGCCGCAGAGAATTGAGAAAGTTGAAAAAGATAAAAGCATGGTTTGCGGCGTGACCTGCGAACCGTAGACCTGTCACTAAAGACTGAAATGTTGACACAACCTGCGGTGCAATTGCAAGAATTGCGAATCACATGTCATGTCTGTGACATGATCTGCAATTCGCCGATGGTGACGCGGGGGTATTGTTGTCCAATTTGTGTGCACAATTTTTGGGGACTATAAATAGATGCCTAGGGTTTTGGGTTAGATTATTCAATTCCAGATATTGTTCCCCATACTCCAAACACTCCATTTACTATTGTTTTGAGTCCTTTGAGGAGATTAACATCAACTTTGGATTCTAATTTCAATTTAATTCTCAATTGCTTTGTAAGTGACAATGATTTCATGTATATTTAATGATTTTGTTCATTTATCATGAGTAGCTAATCATATAGCTAGGGTTGTGGACCTCAAAAGGTGATATTAATGTATTGAATATTTTAAATGCTTGATTAGATTGTTTATCAATGTTAAACTCCATTATTGCTTCATTATGTCATGATATCAATAGTGGCCAACTTTGATAGTGCATATAACCCTTTATTGCTTGGAAAAGAATAGTGGGTAGGAAAAACATTAATGACAAATATTTAGGAATTTAAATCCTATCTAATAACCAAAGCTAGGAATAGAATGTTAAATTTGAGATTTAAATGTGTGTATTGAATTGCACATCCTAGGGCTTGGAAAAGCTTAGTGATGGCATTTATCACTTAGGTTGGAAAACTAGTAATAAACCATTAATTGGCCCATGGTCTAGTATAATAGGTATTCAATTGACATCAAACTTAGCCCCAATTGCATTGATTCACCTAGAGGGAACACAACCATAGTCCTTCCACAACTTGAATTACAAATTTGCATTGTTCATTTCTTGAATTAATTATTAGATCATAAATAAAACAAATAATATTTTCCCACACTTTTTAAATCTAGACTAATTGTTGAGGCTTACATTTAAATTATATTTTTTTTTTCATATTCCCATGTGGGATTCGACCCTAACATTTGTTAGATTCTAATTTGCATTCGACCGCTTTACATCATTTGCGGAGGTGTAATTTGGGCGTATCAAATTTTGGCGCCGTTGTCGAGGAATACGGTTTAGAAATTTGTAATTTAGTGTAATTCTCTACCTTAGTCTATATTTCTCATATAACTCTTTTGTTGTTTATTGTGTGTAGGTGTGATGGCTGCAGATTCCAATTCCGATGATGAGTTCGTGGGGGCATGAGCCGCGCGCTATTCAACCCCCACCACTTCAAGGTAATGTAAGTTTCCACATCAACACCACCCTACTACACCTATTCAACACCAAAAGTCTATTTGGTAGTATTGCAATTGATGACCCAAATAGACACCTTCAGAATTTTCTTGGGGTTTGTGCTACCAACCATCAACCCAACATCTCAAGTGAGGCCGTAAAGTTGGGGCTCTTTCCGTTCTCTCTCTTGGGGGAGGCCATCACTTAGTTGGATGATCTTCTGGCCGGTTCAATCACTACATGGGCGAAATTGACCGATACATTCCTCAACAAGTATTTTCCTCCATCTCGGATGTTATAATTTCGTGATGAAATAAATAATTTCGTCAACTCCCTAATGAGCCATTTCACGAGACTTGGACTCGGTTTAAAAAGAAGGTTAAGAGTTGTCCAAATTATGGATTGCCGGATAGTGTGCTCCTCCAAACATTCTATAGGTCACTTGACTCAATCAATAAGTTGGTGGAGAACAATCTAGCGGAGGGGGCTATCATGGATACTTCATACAATGTGATGAGTGCTCTTCTTGAGAAGCTAATCGAAACAAATTAAGCTTGTCATACGAGAGATTCGGAAGTGGTTGGAGGAAGTTTTTTCAAACCTTCGTTGTCTAAAGAGGAGCTTATGAGGGAAGAAGAGAGAGAGATGAAACACTGGCTAAATTGATCACACAAATGTATCTTCTCACAAAACATGTTATGGGAGCGGGGTCGAAGAAGGTTAATGCGGTTGGGTCTTGTAAAGATGGCTCATCAAATCAACAATGCTACCAAGTATTTGATGAAGAGGCAAATTTTATGAATAATCAAAGGGGGGTTCCCGGCCTAACTACCAAGGTTCTAATCAATGAACTTGGCGGCAAGGTTAAGGGAATCAAGGTTGGAACAAGGAGCAAGAAGGCTCAAATTGGGGGAACAACAACCAAGAGAGTTAGAACAACAATCAAGGTGGTTACAACAACAGCAATTACAACAACCATTGAAGCGATAATCCCTATGTTCCACCAAAGGGTAACCAACAAATTTTGAGCCAACCATCCACTAGTGACCCCGCTAGTTCAAAACTTAAAGATATGTTGTCAAAAGTGTTGAGAAAAATCGAGTCAACCGACACTTTTATCAAAGATGTGAAGGATGACATAAAAGGTATGAGAGAGGGTATGAGTACTATGGGACAAGTGGTGAGTTCGCATTCAACTTCATTCAAGCAACTTGAGGCCTAACTTAGCCAAATATCGGCTACCCTCAACCAAATGCAAAAGGTACACTCTCTAGTGACACGGTGGCAAATCCAAAAAATAATGGTGATCATTCTTATAAATCCATTACTACTAGGAGTCGAAAGGTACTTGGGGGTGATAAGCTGGTGAATGAAGAAGATGTTGTTGATGATGAAACACCTATTGTTGAGCCTATTGTGGTTGATGAAGAGAGTGTTACAAAGAAGAAGAGGGCTAGTATTGAAAAGCCCATTGTCATTGAAGAAGAGCTTGCAAAAGATGAAACCACGGAAGTGATGACACCAATTCCAAAGCCCCCACCTCCATTTCCTCAAAGAATAGCCAATAAGAAGGATGATGGGAAGTTTCTAAAGTTCATTAAAAAATTGAAAAAACTTTCTATTAATATTCTGTTGGTTGAGGCCCTTGAGCAAATGTCGGGCTATGCGAAGTTTATGAAAGATCTTGTGACCAAGAAAAGGTAATGTAGCTTTGAGACGACGGATGCGACACATCATTATAGTGCAATTGTCACCAAGACACTAGTTCAAAAGAAGGAGTACCCCGGAACATTCACTATTCCGTGAACCATTGGAGCTTACAAGTTTGCAAAAGCTTTATGTGATCTTGGGGCAAGCATTAACTTGATGCCACTTGCAATTTTCAACAAGTTGGGTTTGCGCACTCCATGTCCCACAACTATGAGGTTACTTATGGCAAATCGCACCATAAAAAACCGATTGGTATTCTTTTTGATGTCCTTGTTCGTGTGGATAAATTCATATTTCCGATCGAATTTGTTATCTTGGATTGCAAGGTGGATTTTGAAGTTCCCATAATCTTAGGACGATCATTCTTTGCCACGGGGCGAGCTCTTGTTGATGTAGAAAGAGGTGATCTAAAATTTCGTATGAACAATGAAGAGATCATATCCATATTTGCAAGTCAATGAAGCAAGCAGCGGACATGAGTGTGGTGTCAGTTATTAATACTATAGATGTGGAGACTACCATGGCAAATGATTATGTTGGTGAAGTGTTGGCGGCGATGTTGATGAATTATGATGGAAAAAATTATGAAGAATTTGAGGAGACGGTGAACACCTTGGTTGGATTGGGGTTATATAACTACAACCCCAAAAAACTTGATCGTGATCTTGACCTTGAAAATCGTGTAACTCCTCCTGCCAAACCATCCATCATTGAACCACCCAGTGTGGAGCTCAAACCTCTTCCTTCGCATTTGAGGTACGAGTTTCTTGGCCCAAACAATACTTTGCCCGTTATAATTTCAAACCTATTGACGGAAGAACAACGTGAAAGATTATTGGCTATTTTGAAGAGGTATAAAAGGGCCATTGGATGGTCAATTGCGGATATTCTGGGCATTCCTCCAGGTATTTACAACCATAAAATCAAGCTTGATGAAGAATATATTTCGAGTGTTGAGCATCAAAGGAGGTTGAATCCTCCCATGCAATAAGTTATGAAAAAAGAGATAATCAAATGGTTGGATGCCGGTGTTGTGTACCCTATAGCGGATAGTGAATGGGTAACCCCGTTCATGTGTGTCAAAGAAGGGGGTATTACCATGGTGCCTAATGAGAAGAATGAGTTGATTCCAACTCGTACGGTGACCGGTTGAAGGGTGTGTATGGACTACCGAAAGTTGAATCATTGGACAATGAGGGATCACTTTCCAATGCCGTTCATGGATCAAATGCTTGATAGACTTATGGGGCGGGACTTCTATTGCTTCCTAGATGGTTATTCGGGTTATAACCAAATCACTATTTCCCCCGAGGATCAAGAAAATACCATACTTATCCTTATGGTACCCTTGCATTTAAAAGAATGACATTTGGGTTATGTAATGCTCCCGCCACTTTTCAAAGGTGCATGATGTCCATATTTTCCGACATGGTAGAGGAGTCCATTGAAATCTTCACGGATGACTTTTCCGTGGTTGAAGACTCTTTTGATGCTTGATATAAATGGTTGGTAAACATGATTGGTAAATATATCTACCAACTTATGGATCTATTTTTACAAAATATAAACTTATGCCTTTTTGGATGATTTGAGATTTCATCTCATGAGTTGAAATCGCACGTCCAAACGCTGATTTTTCATCCCATGATATAAAATCGCATGTCCAAACGCCTACTCAGTATAATGTCACAAGTGGAGTTTGAGGAGGGTAGAGTGTACGCATACCTTACCCAACCTCGTAGAGGGATGTAAAAATTATTTCTGATAGACCCTCGACTCAAGTAAAACATTACAGAGCAATTTGAACAAAGGAATATAGAAATGAAAGCAGTAACAACAACGAAATATTGCGATACATATGCTTTTTAGAAATTTGTTCATATTATTTATTAGACAATGATAAATTTGAAAAAATATGCACTTAATACCTTCTTGATTTCTTAAGAAAATCACTTATTTTGGACTAAATTTGTAAAGCTAGAAATTACTTATCGTGGATCGGAGGGAGTATTACATTAAATAGGTGTTTGACCATTAAAATTAAATATTTTTCACTTTATTTGAAATTTTGAAGTTAGAGTTGAAATTGGAGTTAAAGACGGAGATGTGTTTGATTATAGTTTTCGTAAAAAACATTTGGTTGTTTGAATCTACTGAAAGTGAAAAAAGTGAAAATAACATTTTAGGGGGTTTTCAAATTCCAAATATAACTTGGACTGAAATTGTATTTGAAATTTTTATGGCCAAACGTTGACTTTTAAATAAATTGAAAAAAAATTCGGAAAAAAATGAAAAATTCTCATGGCCAAACGGTCCTGATATGTGACACTAATGATTATATAGAAATATATCTATACTTACCTCAAGAGTGATTAGATTGTATAATTATGTTAAATATTACCAGAGCAATTCTGTTCAGTTCTCTTTTATCTTTTACTTGAAAATTTGACTTGTTTTCATTTTTGGCAGTGAGCAAGTCAAAAGTCAACTTGACTTGATATATATTTTGAAATTAGTTATGTTTGGACAACTTTTTGAAAAAAAATACGTAGCATCAGAAAACTTGTTTTTCCCCCCAAAAAACTTTTTAGAAAAGTGCCTCAAATAGTAGCCATTAACAAATATGTTGTATTTTTTAAATGAAATAATGTCACAAAATGAAAAGTAGAAAATATATCATAGTTCAAAGTAACAACCTTATCACTTGTAATTCTACATCCCCCACTGTTGGAACATTCTGACATTTCTTCCTTGCAAAATATAACTCAAACAAATTAGGTATGTTTTTATTTTTATAATTATTTCTTATTTTAATACATTGACTCGATAAATTTAGATTCACGTTACATAAAGTTTGTTAAAAATATAATTAAGTAAATAAAAATGTATTTTCTCTAATAACTTAAGTTTTTAAATGAGATGGCCACACAGTCTAACATGGTATAAGAATAGGCAGAAGTTCTGGGATCGAATCTCACGTCTACCCATTATTAAAAAGAATTTTTATGTGTTTGACCATTAAAAAAAATCGAGTCTGCATGTGAGGGGTGATTTGAAAATATAATTAAGTGTATTCTCTTTCTATCAGCTTAAGTATTTAGATGAGATTGTCACATACTTCAAGAGACTTGAATATGAAATCTCGGATTATTTAAAACTATCCGAAATCTCGGATTATCTAAGGCTAAAGAAATTTCATTCATCCCACCATATCCCTTCACGATAATTAATCAAGGCCCCGTTTGGACATGATATGAAATCAATGATTTGAAATCAGAATGAATTGAATTTGAAGTTTTGTTTGGACATGCAATTTGTATTTCTTAAGTTGTATTGTTTCCCCTCATAAACATAAAAATTCACAACTTGTGAAAATCATAAAAAAATTCTCAAATTCTTATACAATCTTACCAAATGAGCAAATTATAGTTCATAACAAAGTTAATACGCTACTAGAAGACATTTCTAAAAAAATACAACTTCCATTGATCAAACTTTAGTTTAATAAAAAAAATTAAACATGAGTCGTAGAAGTAAATTTAGTTGGTAAATGATTGATAAGAGTAAATTCGGTTATAAATATACTATCAACTTGCAAATTTTTTTTTATATTTGATATAAATGGTTGGTAAATATATCTAACAACTTATGATTTTTTTTACAAAATATAAATTTATGAGTCAAGTTTTACATTTAAAAAATTTAGAATCCCCAATCATGCCTTTTTGGAGAATTTGAAATTTGAGATCATGATATAAAATTGACATTTTGTGTAAATTTCATAAATAAATGCTAATTTGAAATCAAAATATAAAATCATGGGCAAACACCTACTAAGTTTGTTTCAATTGCTAGTGACTTGTGAAATTTCTTCCTATATGTGGTTAATTTGAATTGAATATTGTTATCTCCTCTGCCCAAGTAGGTGAAAATTCATAGACTAGACATAATTAAAACAATAAATTAAATAGAGTTGAAAATATTTTTGATTTTCTCCTGTACTTTTGGGAGATTCATTTTGACTAACTTTTCTTAATAGATACACTGTAGCCAACGTTTTTGGATATGCCAGTCCCATCTTTTTTTTTTTTTTTTTTTTTTTTGATATTCAACTTCCTGGCTTACGTCAGATTATTATTAAACATAGTAGTATCGGTCCCTCAACACTACTATCAGTAAATCGCGAGATATGCCTAAATGACCAGGGTTTGAGAACAGAGCAACTGATATCACCTACAAGGTCCTATCGTAGAAGAGAGCAAAGTACTCCCACCAGAATTCAAGCCCACGTTGCAGGCCTCAAGCTGAATTTTAAGTTAACTCTATTTGCCGTCCAACTATGTCCGGGGACTGTCAGCCCCATCTCTGATTGAACTGGGAAAGAACAAAAAGAACTTTCCTTTTTCGGAATAAATAAATACATGAAAGAAATAAAGAATAAAAAGGTACTCTTTTGTCTCAACTTATTTCATCTAGTGTTTGTTTTATGCGGTATTCTCAAATTAATTATTCACTTCTTTAATTATGAGTCACTGTGACTAAATAGATAAAACTACTGACACTTTTTTGGTGTTTTAAGAAAAATAGCATATTTTAAAATTATTATTTTACCTTCATTCCTTTTTTCCGGAATATAATCTGAGATGGAGAAATTCAAACATTTTAGTTTCTTCCAGGAATTAGATTAAGAATTAAGGTAAAAAATGATATGAAAAAAAGAGCTTTCATTCATTAAATTTGTGAACAATGTCAACTAATTCATAGGCGGGAATGAAATATAGTACGTACTAATTTTTTTTCAACTCGAAACATGAATAAAATAGTTGAAAAACCTATGGTTGAAAATGAGAGGGACCATAGAGATAATTAGACTTGTCAAAGAAGTCCATCTACAAATAAATTATGGAAAAAGCTATATCAAATATTAGTTTGCATAAGAATGAATGTATGTCATCCCCGCATAGCTGGATGACAAATGAGGAAAACTTAAAATTTAGCTGGAGGTCTGCCGTGTGAGTTCGAACTCAGGTGAGAGTAATTTGCTTTTTTCTGGGGTGAGACCTTGTAGGTGATATCAGTTGCTCTATTCTCAAACTCTGGTCATTCAGGAACATCCCGCGATTTACTGGTAGTAGTGCTGAGGAACCGAGACTAATATCTCTAGGAATAATGTGGCGTAAGCCTGGAAGCTGAATAACAAAAAAAAAAAAAAAGAATGGATGCATGTCACGAAAAAGGTTTATATAAGTTAAAACTTTTTTTTATCGGATGGTTTAAGTTTGCGTAGTTTTTCTCAACTTCTTTTTCCTTTTTTTTTATTAGTATAATAACAGGTTTGGTGTGACCATCAAAGGATGTGGTGCAGCGGATGGAGCTGCTTCTATCAGAGGTCTCGGGTTCGAGCCTTGTGTATATGAAAATCCTTGGTAGGGAGTGCTTCCCCCAAATGGGGTCCTACGCGGCGCGAATCCGGATATAATCGGGATCCACTGCAATTACCGAGCACCGAGTGGAAAATCAAAGAAAAAAAAAAGATTTGGTGTGCATTAAGTAATGATACGAAAATTGGCGTATTAAGAAGGCGTTTGACCCTAGGTTTTAAATATTTTTCACTTTATGTGAGATTTATGAAAATATATATAACTTTAAAAGTGAAAAGTGAGTTGGAAAACAGGTTATAAACTATTTTTCAAATAAAGTGAAAATTTATTTAGGCAAAAAGTGAATACTCCCCCGTCCCAATTTATGTGACACAATTGAAATTTTGAGATTCAAACTTCTAAATTTTGACTGTAAATTCGGACATAAAATCTTTAAGTTTCTTAAAATAAAATTTATATGTTAAGAAACTACATAAAAAATATTATAAATCACAACAATTAACAACTTTAAATAGTTAAAAAATATATAAAAAATTGTCAAAGAAAAACTTGGTTGACTCTCAAAATTTCAGCTATGTCACACAAATTGAGACGGAGTAATTTTTATAGCCAAACGGATTCTAAGAATCTAGAGAGAGAAACAGTAAGGCAAGGAAATTCTTTTTGTATTTGTATGGTGTAATGATTAATTTCAAGATATAGAGATGGACCATAGATAAGTGATCAGAAGGAAATAAAGATCAGAAACTCGTGATATGAGAATTTTTTCCTTTTACAGTATGTCGAAACAAAAATGCAGAATAATTAAACGCCAGCAGATCATAACAAGGAGTACTGAATTTACAAAAGGAATTTACCATACCAATACCTTCTTTTCTCGTGATTTATCTTTGTCTCTACTCATAATTATACCTACCTTGTTGCTTTTGACCTAGACAATGCATGTTATTTTAATAAATTATAAAATCTAAGGCTCGTTTAAATTGATGTTAATAATGTGTATAACAACAACAATAAAAAAATTTAATGTAATCTCATAAAGTGAGATTGGGGAAGGAAGAAGAAGTAGAAAAAGGAAATAAATATAGTGATAATTTGATTCTTCGCCGCCGTAGTAAATAGGAGAGAAAATTTAATTTAATTCTTTATTTTTATAAAAACTTTACAAAAAAAAAAGAGTGTACGCAGATCTTATCTCTACCTTGGAGGCAGAGAGATTGTTTTCGATAGAATGTATGCTTGAGGAAAAACAATTCAAAGCAATTCGAAAAAGGAAATAACAATGAAGAAGCCATGACAAAATACTACACAAAGCATAACAAAGCATTCTAAACAACAACTATGGCAAAATCGGTAATCGAAGTACCAGAAGCAACATATAGTAACAAAAATAGGACAGAAAACTATTCTTACAACTAATAGTATGGAAGGATAAGCGAGACAACGCGCTACTTCCTGCCAATAAAGGAAAAAATATTATTTATATGATTAACTTATTTACGTAATGAGCGCTTGAGAACAAGTGTAAAAACTTTTCCGAAATATGAGCTGAAAACGTCTAATAGAAACACTTTATTATACATTCAGGTGTTCAATTAAAACATTTCGTAATTCGAGTGTCTGAATAAAATTTACTACCCCCTCTGTCTCATAATAAGTGTCACATTAGCAAAAAAAAAAATTTGTCCCAAAATAAGTCACCTTAGGAATTCAAGACATATATTTGTTATTTTTTCCCCTACTATACCCTTAGACAAAAACTAGTCACCTCTCTATTCAAGAAATATTTATTGGCAAATTCTCTATTGAAGGCATAAATTATTACTATTCATGCATGCTTTAATCAAAAGAGAAAAGTAATCTATTTTTATTAAATAGTGGTAGTTTGGTAAACTTTTCATTGCATTATTGAATTTTTAATATGTGTGTTTTTTGCTAAGGTGACACGTATTATGGGATAGAGAGACACTAAAAAAAAAATTTGCCAACAACATTTTTATTGACAAAAGTACTTTTCGCAACAACAAAAATCGTTGCATGCTGTTGCAATAACCTCCGATGTAAAACATTTTGCAACAAGAAGTTTTTTTTGTTGTCATTTATGTTTTTTAGTGGCACAAGGAAAGAACATAAAGAGTATCTTTTCTTCAGTATTAAAACTTTCAGGTGAAAATATATTGTACGTACGGATCATACATAGGGGAGTATAAGTAGAGGTGTTGGAAGTAGTAGAAAATAGAATTAGGAGAATAGTAGTAGTAACAATATAGTATAAAAAATGGGAAACTGTGGAAGGAATAATGGAGAAGTGAGGCAATATACAAGATCAAAAGTTCCTCGTTTGAGATGGACTCCTTATCTTCATCAATCTTTTCTTCTTGCTATTCAAAAACTTGGAGGCCAACACAGTAAGTTGCTCACCTTCTTCTTTCCTTCTACTATTTTCAGAAAAATATTCACTATAAACACATGTATTTTTCACGGAATTTCTGGATGTCGAATCTTGGAGCTTCGTGTGACCTATAGGTCACACGTTCGAGTCGTGAAATAAACTACTGATCTTATGTTAGGATAAGTTACCTATATCACATTCCCTTGAGGAGATGTATCGTGCACTGATCATGCCCTTTTCTCATGGAATCTGTGGAAACTGTGTTCGTTGTAAAGTGTGTTTTCCACATAAATGAAAATTTGCATTAGGGTAGGTTTCATACAGGACACCTCTTGGAGTGCGGCCTTTCTTTGAATCTTAGTGAACACTGAGATGCTCCGTGCATCAGATTGCTCTTTTTAGTATGGAATTTCTGATGAAAACCGTAAAAGATGTGCTAATTGTGCTTGTCATTAAGTATATTTTTTTGAGGGAAATGCAAATCCAAATTACCATGGTGTTTGAACGGAAATATGCTGTTTAGTGAAAATCCAAATCCAAATTTGTTCATCGATAATTCTTATTTTTTTTTGTAGTGAGCGTGAAATCAAGAAATTTCTAGTAGTGAAATCCTTTTCTTGTTACAACATTCAAGTTCTTTATTTTGATGTGTGTGATGTATAGAAGCAACTCCAAAGCTTGTTCTTCAGATGATGGATGTGAGAGGGCTTACAATATCTCATGTCAAAAGTCATCTTCAGGTATATATGTATGTGTTTGATAATTAGTAGTATTACAAGAATATTGAACATTATTCCAATGTAAACTTTAATATAATTTTTTTTCATGGTTTTGGTGTTCTCGTTTTCAAACAGATGTACAGAAGCATGAAGAGTGATGTCAACTGGCAAGGTATTCAAAACTTTCTTAATAAATGTTTGTACTTGTAGTGAGAAAAATGATTTCTATCCAAAAGAATTAACCTAAATGGTTCACCTAATCACTTAAATTAAAAATAGCCGGTGGATATATAATATGTGTTGAATTATGTGTAACCAGTATATAATTTGTGTATACCGGCCAAAAAAATAAATAGTAATTCATTATTTATGTAGAGATCCCATTAAGTACATAGTTTTTGGTTGTGATTAATACATTTATATTCTTTCTTTTTGTTTTGTTTTCTCACTTGGCTATGGAAGTGTATTTGTAAAGAATGAATATTGGGCCTAACTCAACCCCAAAAGCTAGCTTGTAGGATGAGGATTGTCCAAGTCCATATAAGGAGTCCATGTTCGCATTCTATATCTGATGTGGAACTCTTAACACTCCTCCGCACGCCCAAACATTATTAACTGGAGCGTGGATAATATAATTTGGGGGCCCAACATCGGTGAACAAAGAATTGAGATGAGCCTGACTCTGATACCATGTAAAGAATGGATATTGGGCCTAACTCAATCCCAAAAGCTAGCTTGTAGGGTGAAGATTGTCAAAGTCTATATAAGGAGTCCATGTTTACATTTTATATCCGACGTGAGACTCTTAAAAGTATTGAATCCAATGTATCTTTTTTGTGTTTATATGCATATAACATAAAAAGGTAGTCTAAAAATTTCCTCTATTAGCATTTCCTGATCCCACATGTTATACACGTCTTTTGGAATGATCATCATTCCATTGGACTTCATTTATAGTATAACTTTTAAATTCTTTCGCAATAAAGTGTTGGGTTACAAGGATTTGCAAGAAACGGAAATTACAAGTAACTGCTTATGTAAGAATTGAAATTACAATTCAACTAGAAAATTGAAAATTACAATATAACAACAAAACTGAAATTACAATATTTGTTGAACAAGACGACCGGAAACTGCTTTGATTTTTGTTGAGTCGAGTGTGGCACTCTGTCCTTAAGACAATATTGCCCCGTATGTATCCTTTATACGTCCCGGACAATTCGTCTCCCAAGATAAAACAGCAATGGAACAATTGAGCAAAGGAAACTCAAGAGCTACCGTGAAGAATATTGAATAATGAAATGATGCTAGGAAGTTATAGGAAGAACTGATTTTCTGGTTGTATATTTTCGTGTATATCAAGTGTGCCTCAACAATGGTGTAAGGGGAGTTTATATAGGTGAGGAAGGGATTGTTTGACTGCCTCCATAACAGCCATTATTGGCCAAATAATGACCATTATGGAGGTAGTAAAGCCACCAAATTAAAGGAGAGAAATACCAACGGATGCCATTATAGGAGGTGTAATTCAGCCAAAATAAATGGCTGAATTGAGTGCTGGACGTTTCTGTACTTCTGGAAAAGTTCTCTGGCCCAAAAAGATAATATCAGAAGGCCCAAGGCCCACAGCCCACAGCCCACGGCCCGAGAACCCAAAACCCGGAACCGCGACCCTCGACCCTCGACCCGAGAACCCGGAACCCGGAATCGGAACCGGACCGGACGGGCGGGCGGCGGCGGCGCGCGTGTGGTCTTTCCTCGAACTGAAGCACATCTAGGTCCTCCCTCCTTTAAACACATGGGATACCCCTTGGGGTCCCAAACCCCAAACCAATTTCGAGTCTTATATACACAACAATTCTTTCTTCCTCTACCGATGAGGGAGAATTGAACACAACACCACACTTTCCATGCTTCAAACACCTCACTTCGTGGACCAATATATCTTTCATTTCTCAATGAAATTTGACGATTCTTGGCCCTACGGTTATCTACGTACTTAGTAGATCATGCATGTGTGAAGAACCGAATTCTCCAACATACGTAACACTAGTGTTTAAGCCGTTAAAGTTGGTCGGTCGCAACTCCCGCCAAAGGCAAATTTCCAACAATCCCCTCTTGAAAGAGATTTTGGCGCACTCACATGGTGCCTTTTTCATTTCCAGCAATATTTTAGCGGACCGATGTTGCATAAGGAGAGGTAGCATCAGCTTTGAACCTTCCATAGTTGAATACCATCGGACTTACTTATCGCGGTGAACGTGATGTCTTGAACCGTCAGTGTTTAGTGTAAGCCAAGTCAATGGTACCAACACAACAAATTCCCTTACTCTCTTCTTCGTAATGTTTTGTCCGTTTTGGCCATGGACAACGTCTTGGATTCTTAAGTGCGTTCATTTTGAGGCGGCCTGTCCTCGCACTTAAATAGGTGGTCTCCTACAAGGTATCCTGCTATACCCCACTTCACAAGTGTTAGGAACCATTAAAAGTTTCCCAAGAACCTAACCTCAACTGTTGAGGATCATTACAGATTTTGGAAACTTAACCTTTACCCATACTGCAGATAACACTTAATGTCTATCGCGGGAACGACTTTGGATTTGGTGTTTCTTTTCAGAAATCACTATCCGAAGTGCTCATACTTCCACTGAAGCGGTCAACTGAACATTTACAACTTCGTTTTCCCATTGAACCAAATTACTGGGATCTCCAGTTCGTAAGGTTGGGTTACCACTGTATTAGTCCTTATATTTTCGGTTTTAAGCCCATTCCCCTAGACAGGCAAGCCATCTGATCCTTGAGTAGGCCCTTTGTCAATGAGTCTGCTATATTATCCTTTGACTTGATGTAATTAATGGATATTATACCCGTGGTGATCAGTTGCCTAACGGTCTTATGCCTCCGTCGAATATGACGAGACTTGCCGTTGTACATAGTATTCCGTGCCCTTCCTAGAGCCGACTGACTGTCGCAGTGGATCATTACCGAAGGTACGGGTTTGTTCCAACACGGAACATCCTCTAAGAAGTCATGAAGCCACTCAGCTTCTTCTCCTGCTTTGTCTAAAGCGATAAACTTCGATTCCATTGTGGATCGGGCGATGCAAGTTTGCTTAGAGGATTTCCAAGACACAGCCCCACCACCAATTGTAAATATATACCCACTGGTGGACTTGGTGTTCTCTATATCAGATATCCAGTTTGCATCACTGTACCCTTCTAGTACAGCTAGATATCTCGAATAGTGTAGCCCGTAATTTAACGTGTATTTCAGGTATTGTAATACCCGATTCAACGCCTTCCAGTGATTATCACTCGAATTATGGGAGAACCTAGCCAACTTATTGACTGCGTAAGCAATATCAGGTCGGGTGCAGTTTGTTATATACATCAAACTACCGATCACCTGTGCATATCGCTCCTGGTATACAGGTGCACCAAGATTTTTATCAAGCTTTTGATTTGTATCCATTGGTGACTTTATCGGTGAACTGTCTAACATCTCAAACTTTCTCAAAACATCCTCGATGTAGTGAGACTGAGATGACATCTGCGATACCCATATCCTTCATGTCGAAGCATTGTTTCAACATGTTCTTAGTCTCTAGGATTACCCTAGGACTGCTTCCTGTGATTAACATGTCGTATACATACAGGCATATCATAACAAATGAGTCAGAGTTACCTTTCGTGTAAACACATTTATCACACTCATTAATGGCGAACCCTTTTGATAGTAGAGTACTATCAAATTTTTTGTGCCATTGTTTCGGGGCTTGTTTCAGCCCGTACAGAGATTTGACAAGTCTACAGACTTTCTTCTCTTGCCCTTGAACCACATACCCCTCGGGTTGGTCCATATAAATTTCTTCTTCCAAATCACCATTTAGGAAGGCTGTCTTGACGTCCATTTGGTGTATCTCAAGGTCACGCAAAGCTGCGATCGCAATAAATACCCGTATGGATGTCATCCGGGATACCGGGGAGTAGGTATCAAAGTAGTCAAAGCCTTCTGTTTGCCGATAGCCCTTGACTACCAACCTGGCTTTGTACTTGTCTATAGACCCATCTGCTTTGTATTTCCGTTTGAGTATCCACTTACACCCCAACGGTTTATTTCCCGGAGGAAGATCAACCAACTCCCACGTATGGTTATGCAGAATGAAGCCTATTTCACTCTCAATAGCTTCTTTCCAGAGCGGTGCTTCTGGAGTTGACAACGCCTGAGCAATTGTCCTAGGTTCATCATTAACCATATAAGCTACAAAGTCAGGACCAAAGGATTTATCCTTCCTGGCCCTTTTACTTCGCCTTAGATCCATCTCTGGAGTCTCCAAGTTCTGAGAATCTGGAACACTAGATTCCCGATGTTCATCCACCTCGAGATTCGCTAGATCTGAACCATTCAGATCCGGGCAGTCAAGGACTCCCGGTTCTTGAGAGCTTTGTGCATAACTTCGTTTGCGAGAGGTTATGTCTTTCTCCTTTCTAGGAAAGGTACTTTCAAAGAATAGAGCATTCCTTGATTCCATTATTGTACCCTGGTGGATATCTGAAATATCTGACTTATGCATTAAGAAGCGATACGCACTACTGTTATTTGCATATCCGATGAATATGCAATCTACAGTCTTAGGCCCAATCTTGACCTGCTTTGGCTTGGGTACTTCAACCTTTGCCAAACAACCCCACACCTTAAAATATTTGTAGGTGGGTTTCTTTCCCTTCCATGATTCATATGGAGTTTTGTCCTTACCCTTATGTGGGACTCTGTTAAGAATCATATTAGCGGTAAGGACGGCTTCTCCCCACATATTTTGGGGAAGACCGGAATTGATAAGCAAGATATTCATCATTTCCTTTAATGTGCGGTTCTTACGTTCCGCCACACCGTTTGATTGAGGTGAGTATGGAGCCGTCGTTTGATGAATAATGCCTTCTTGGGCACAGTATTCCTCAAAAGGCGCTACATATTCTCCCCATCTATCGCTACGAATGGATTTAATCTGTAGGCTTAGTTGATTCTCAACTTCTGCTTCGTAACATCGAAACGCTTCAAAGGCTTCATCCTTATTTTTCAACAAGTAAAGGTAACAATACCTTGTGCTATCATCTATAAATGTCACAAAGTACTTGTTCCCCCCTCTAGTTTGTGCAAACTTCAAATCACATATATCTGTGTGAATAAGTTTTAGAGGAGTGGTATTCCTTTCGACGGATCGAAAAGGAAGCTTAGTAAGTTTTGCCTCTACGCACACCTCACACTTATATTGAGGGTTTACGTCGATAGACGGCAACAACTCCATCTTTACCATCCTTTGAATAGACTTGTAGTTAACGTGTCCTAATCTATGATGCCATAAATTAGAAGACTCAAGCAAATAAGAAGAAGGTTCAACTTTATTTCCTTGACGCAATACAGACATGTCATTCACTTTGAAGAGGCTTTCACAGACGAAGCCTCTCCCTACAAATGTGCCATTTTTAGTGAGTACAAACTTATTGGATTCAAACACTAGCCTAAAACCAGCATTAACCAATAAAGGTCCAGAAACTAAATTTCTTCTAATTTCTAGGACGTGCATCACTTCCTTCAGAGTGAGTTCCTTGCCGGAAGTCATCTTCAGGACTACCTTTCCAACCCCTAGCACGTCCGAGGAAGCGTTGTTGCCCATGAACAGCTTCTTGTCGGTGACCGGAGTGTACGTGGAGAAGGCATCTTTGTTGGAACGGATGTGTCTTGTTGCACCTGTGTCCACCCACCACTGCATCGGATTCTCAACCAAGTTGGCTTCTAGCACCACGGCCGAGAGATCCTCAATCATGTCATCCAGGAGCGTGTCCTTGACGACGTTAGCTTGAGCCTTGCCTTTCGACTTGGCTTTCTGTTGTTGCTCAGTCTTGAGCTTGCGGCATTCCTTGATCCTATGACCAGATTTCCCACAGTGATGACAGTTACCTCTGAACGTCTCCGCTGCGGGGGCTTTGTCGTCTTTGTGGAACTTCCGCTTGTTGCTTGTTTTCCCTTTGGCCTCAGCCAGATTTGCCTTTGCCTCAGCATGTTGTCTACCCTTTGGCAAGGTCTTCTTATTATCTTCATGGATTTGCAGTTTGATAACAAGCTCTTCAAAGGTCATATCCTTTGTCTTGAGTTTCAAGTAACTCATAAACTCATTCCATGAAGGAGGTAACTTTTCAATCAGTGATGCAACCAAAAACTGCTCGTTTGGCTTCAGTCCTTCCAAATCCAGGTGATGTAAAATCATTTGGAATTCCTGGACTTGGGACATCACTGTCTTGCTGTCCACCATTTGGAATTTTAGAAGTTTCCCAACGATGAACTTCTTAGTACCCGCATCTTGTGCGTTGTACTTCTTTTGCAGTTTTCCCCACAGCTCTTTGGCAGTGCCAACGGTAGAATAGACCGTGTAGAGAGGGTCTGCCAAGCAGTTCAATATATAGTTCTTGCACATGAAATCGCTATGATTCCACGCATCACGAACCATCTTCATGCCGTTAAGGACATGGATACCAAGGCCCCCTTCACCCGTTTCAGCAGGCGAATAGTCCATTTCATCTCCAGCTTGTGGAGGATCTTCCGTAAGGAACCGGGCCATGCCCATAACTGTTATGTAGAACAACATCTTTTGCTGCCATCTCTTAAATTCTGATCCCATGAACTTTTCAGGGCGATCATGGTGGTGTGAAGAAGAGGGGGGAGCTCCAATAGTCGGGAAGGCAGCAGCATCGCTTTAAACAAGAGCAGCAGCAGCAGCAGCTGAAAGCGGCCGGGTTATCGCTTTGGCCAAGAGCGGCAAGATGGCGGGAAGGCAAAGAACGCGTTGCCTCGAGAGGCAAAGCAGCGATAAAGAACATCGGTCATATTTCCAGCCATGTTATTGCAGTTACCGTAAGCAAAATATTGTCTTAAGTTGTCGGGTTACAAGGATTTGCAAAAAACGGAAATTACAAGTAACTTCTTATGTAAGAATTGAAATTACAATTCAACTAGAAAACTGAAAATTATAATATAACAACAAAACTGAAATTACAATATTTGTTGAACAAGAAGACCGGAAACTGCTTTGAGTTTCTTGAGTCGAGTGTGACACTCGTCCTTAAGACAATATTGCCCCGTATGTATCCTTTATACGTCCCGACAATTCGCCTCCCAAGATAAAAACAACAATGGAACAATTGAGCAAAGGAAACTCAAGAGCTACCGTGAAGAATATTGAATAATGAAATGATGCTAGGAAGTTATAGGAAGAACTGATTTTCGGTTGTATATTTTCGTGTATATCAAGTGTGCCTCAACAATGGTGTAAGGGAGTTTATATAGGTGAGGAAGGGATTTGTTGATCGCTTCCATAACAGCCATTATTGGCCAAATAATGATCATTATGGAGGTAGTAAAGCCACCAAATTAAAGGAGAGAAATACCAACGGATGCCATTATAAGAGGTGTAATTCAGCCAAAATAAATGGCTGAATTGAGTGCTGGACGTTTCTGTTCGTGTCTGCCGAAATTCTAAATTTTTGGAAACTTCAGGGACCAAACTGTACATCTTGAAACTTCAGGGATCAAACTGTACATCTGGAAAAGTTCTCTGGCCCAAAAAGATAATATCAAAAGGCCCACAGCCGTGAACCCGTGGACCCGGACGGGCGGGCGCGGCGGCGCGCTTGTGGTCTTTCCTCGAACCGAAGCACATCTAGGTCCTCCCTCCTTTAAACACATGGGATACCCCTTGGGGTCCCAAACCCCAAACCAATTTCGAGTCTTATATACACAACAATTCTTTCCTCTACCGATGAGGGAGAATTGAACACAACATCACACTTTTCATGCTTCAAACACCTCACTTCGTGGACCAATATCTCTTTCATTTCTCAATGAAATTTGACGATTCTTGGCCCTACGGTTATCTACGTACTTAGTAGATCATGCATGTGTGAAGAACCGAATTCTCCAACATACGTAACACTAGTGTTTAAGCCGTTAAAGTTGGTCGGTCGCAACTCCCGCCAAAGACAAATTTCCAACATAAAGTTCTTTTGTGATTAAAATCCATAAATACTGAAATGAAGCTACTATATATATATGCCTTTAAATCTTCTAATTTTGGCATTTTAGTGAAGAAAAATGGCATAACATATAGAGCTTAAGTTAGGTAAATCATCATTTTGTACACTGTTACATTACCTTTACCTATTATAATAGATAACTTATTTTATTTTCAAATTACATATATCTTGAAGATCGGAGGCTTGCATATGAATACCTCTTGGGTGACATCATAGTATTAACATAAACTCTAATATATATTACTACCTTTTACCAATTCCTTTTTATTTTCATTTACGAAAATTTCCTTAGAAAATTTTAAGCCAATTTTACTTGTTTGTAAATCCTAGTGTTTGATTTGGTTCTCTTAAACAGGAGAAAGAAGCAGAACTCAAACAAGAAAACAGTCTCTAGATGACCATGAACAAGAAAATGTTTTGTTTTACCATTCATCTTGTAGTCCATCAATGGAAAGATCAGAATCTCCATTCTTTTACAACCCTCTGCCTCCAAAAAGGTACGTTTGTCACTATACATATCTTTATTAATTCGTTTTAAAAAGCATACATTTTTTGTATTTGGTAACAATTAGCTAATATTTATACTCGTATAATACTATAATATGTTTAAGATCACAAGTTAATTTTATACCAAACAAATTAGCATATGAATAACACTTCTTTTTTGTTTTCCATCCAATGTCCGGTATCCATTTTGTGACTTGACTAATTTGAATTTGCGTTGAGAATAAAGCGCTCCTATCGACAGAGATTTAATTTTCATTGCCCGAACTCGAGACAATAATGAAGGAGTACTACTTATTACTCCATCATAACCTTTGGTGATCGTTTTCATTTCCTTTATTTTCATTAGATATTTAAGTTCTACTCACTTGCACTTTAAAAGATGGAGTACTTACATAATCAGATTACATGTTATAAGGGGTTAAATTATAAACTAAAATTTTATAGTGAATTAATCGGTAACGTAATAGAAAGAGTAATAAACTTGTTATAATGAGTAAAATTACACTTCAATTATTTGTATTGTTAGGATATATAATTTAATTTTTTTCTCTATACCTATATTTTGTTTAATAAAAATTATGTTCTTCTCAGATCTCGAATCGAGACCACTAGTTGTAATACAGAGAGCCTGCAATACTACTGCAACGAGAGAAAACGTGAAGCTGTAGCAAATAATCCGTATAGTAGTGATCATGATTACATGCAGACTATTAATGTCAATATTGATAAAAGTGGGGTAAAAGAGAGGACCAACGATGGAGACACTAGTTTTTTCACATTGCAACAGACACAAAGAGATTCAGTTCCAGTGGATTTCTTTCATAGTTCTAATCTTCTTGGCAATACTCTTCAACAATCTGAAAATTTTAAGGTACAAATTACCCCATATACGTTATCTTTCTCTCTATTTCGTGCACTATTAAAAAATATCTATTTTTTCACTGAATTTCCCAGTGAAAAATATTAAGTGGCTATTTCCCATTAAATGTTGGTAGAAAAATATGAATAGTATTGTTTTCACATGAAAAGAAAGTTCTAGCATTTCAATAGGAACCTGTTTCCCATCATGTGTTTTTTCAGTAATATGGTTTGGTGGGATGAGGTGAAAAATCATATTTTGTAGTATAAATTTTTCACTGAATCCTCTATTTTAGTAGTGGTGGTGGAGCAAAAATTTTCACTAACAAAATTTAAAATATAAAAAAATAAATATATGAAGAGTGAAAACACTTTAACATTTACATATATACATAAGGAATAATTTTAACCTTGTAGATCGCCGCGGTCCTCTCTATTGCCTTCCTCCCCATCTTTCCAATTTTATTTTTAACTTATTGTTGTAGCTATTACCTGCCTTAATTTTTAGATTATTGCTCTTACTTATTAGCATGAATAGTTATTCGTAGTTATGTTTTAAATAATTAGATAGTGCAGAAATTTTTTAAATGGGTCATTATATATAAGTTTAAGGAGTTTAACTTTTACGTACTACTTACAAAATAATTTTATTTTGTACAATCAAAATAGTAAAAGGTAATTGAAGATATATCTATTTAATAAGCATCCATTGATAACCAAGAACAAATGATAAATAATTAACATGTTAAATTATACAGTAATAGTATATAAAATTATAACAGCGTTAGTGCATATTATAGTATTACTTAGGGATCATTTGATTCAAAATAAGAATTGTTACCCTCCGATGTGTTTGCCGTTTTATCGGATGACAAATTGATTCCTTAATTTAAGCGATTTGGGTTGAAAACGGAACTCTAATTTCCAGCAATGGTTCCCCAACTACTTCAGAAAGCGTTAGGACGGTGATATGAGTAAACTAAGAGGTAAGAAGCATGAATGCAGCTGAGTACAGTAAAGTAAATGATAGATAAAGTAAAAGATAAATATAGATAAAATTTGAGTTGTTTGATTGATTGTGTGTCTGTTCTATACAAATAATGATTCTATTTATAGTACAAAAAAGAAAAAAATTGTACAACGTGATCTCCCATGTCAGCCATCAAGTAACCCACTAAGTTCAATGGCCGAATATGGGGGAAGTGGTGCCGATTTTCTCACCCTCTACTCCTCTTGCTCGGATAATAGCCCTTTCTTTTAGCTGTTGTTGGCCATTACCGCTTCTAGGGGTCCGAAAACCCTTTTGACTTAGTCGTTGAGGCGTCTGCATATGAGTGGATCTCAATCGTACCTCTAACTAACAACTCGACTAAGATGCTTTAGTAGCCGATGAAGTTCTTGTAGTCGAGGGCTAGGAGTAAATTCGGCTCTGGAACAGTTCGGCTGGCACTGAATTCGGCTAAACACTTAAATTACTTTTGAGTGTTAACAATTATCCCTCTACATTAACTCGAGTGTGAATGTTGAGTTGATGTATCCGAAAGTAGTTGTTGTTTTAGTCTGACAGCTGCGCATGTCACTTCAATCGTCTCGTCTCCAGTGCATGCAATGATGATTGCTTCTGAATTGAGCTTCCCATTCAACCGAGGTGTCTTTATTACCACGAATCGGTTCTAATGTCTTCCAACCGTGCATTCGAAGAGGCAGCCCTAATTTTTGCCGCGCATCGAGATCTACTTAGGAAGAGACATCTTTCAGAGAATTTTTTACTTGATCTTACGGTCATCTTTGATTTCTTCCCTTCTGCATAAAACCCCCAATCTCGGCCTTTTTCTTACTCGGATGCCATGACTTGTTCTTTCTCTTCTGAGAAGATATATGAGACCACTTTAGCCGATAAAGCCCTAATCGATGCCTTGGTCCTTGTTGATGAACAATTGGTTCTGGCTCCATATGGTAGGCCAGAACAAGGCAACATTCTTCTATCTCAACATCTTAGCCCGGTGACCTATGACATTCCCTTCACCTGCAACTGGTTCACTGTTGACCGCTGTCCGGCTAACCTACGCGCCTGGCCAACCAAGGTTGCCAACTATTCTACTTAGGTGGACCGGGTCAGGTTGGCCAAAGGAACTGAGTGGAGGCGTATCGGTCTTTATGACGCCATTGTACTATCGGGGTCTGATATCTCCTTCAATATCAGCCTCATATATGCATTTCTTGGTTATTGGTCTACTACCGCCAATGCTTTTATTTTTCCCTAGGGCATGATGACTCCTACCCTTCTTGATGTAACGACGATATTAGACCTTCCTATACTGGGAGCCGAAGCGCCTACCCTGAGTGAAATCAAAGTTCTCGACTTGGAGATTGTTGTTTCAAAAAATTCTTCCAGCTATGGTTCTTTTATGACCGCTAACCGTCGAAGTTCGCCTTTTTCGGTCGATAATGTTGAGCATCATGCTTTTCTGCTCTATTGGTTTAGCAGTTACTTCGTCTGTACGGGCTCTTGTGCAATTGTCAATGTGCTGGAGATTTATGTGGCTTTGGTCGTTTCAAGGGAAGATGTCAGTTGGGCATCCCTCTTCCTGGCTTACTTGTACATGGCTTTGGACGATGCTCAAGCTAGGTTAAGGGACTCTCGAAATCTGGATACTTTGGCCGGTCCTCTGTGGTTCCTTCAGTTGTGGATCACTTTGTATTTCCCAGAGTTCATCCCTGACGATTTTGATAGCAGCCGTTCTCCGTTATATCCGCCGGTGTTAGCCGACACTCTTCGGGGAACACCTCTTGTGCCCCAGGATGTTTTCACTACAATCTCTATCCTGCATGGTGTGTCTCGAAACCATTACACATATTGGCAACCGGTCCTTGAAAAATAGGCCACTCCCGATTGGGTTCATCAAATAGTCGATGACAACCTTTCATTCACTCAGCGGAAGGTCATGAATCGAGTGTGGGGGCGTATCCTTACGGCTAGGGATCTATTGGGAGGCTTGAAGCACAACTCTAGGCATAACAAATTGACCACAGAGCCCTATCGACCCAACATTGTGGCACATCAATTTGGCCGGACTCAACACATACCATGGCCTCACCGTAGTATTGCTCATTCGACCCACCGTTGCTCTTTATATGCCAAGCATATGGAGGAGGTAGCCGCCCATAATCTTGATAAGGTTGCCCTTTTCGTTTGGCAGTCGTTCTCCCCAAGGGCCAACACCATTGTTGCTTTTGTTGACTAGTGGAAGGTAGTGTTGCGTTATTTCTATATGCTACGCAAGTGTACGTATCACAATTCGTAATAATTTCGGTAAAATCGAGTATCGTCCACAGAGACTGATTTATCAAGTACCAATTAACTAATCTTTATTTTCTATTTGGCAAATGAATATAAGTGGTGATTTCTAAACTAAAATAGATTGCGGGAATAAAATAACAGTGAAAACACACGAAGTTTAATTCAGTAATGAAGGCAATTAGGGTTTCCAATCTCCTCAACTTTCCACTCTATCATTCATTAATGCAAGACTGTCGATTCTTCTTCTTATTAAGATATCAGGTTAACTGAGATGTTCTATATTGCGGTTAGGACATATAAAAACTCAACCTAAGTGAGAATTTTCTATATTTCTATGATAAATTCAATCACATATGAGGATTAAAATCAATAACCTAAAAAAACTACACAGGCGATCGTGATACTCTCGTTCAAGATTAAGCATACGTCTAATCAACTATAGCATATTCAAATCTCCCGTTTCAGATCTTGATTTGAAATCATATAGGTAATGAAAACTATTGGCCAATTAATTCTCATTCAATAAACGCAAGTGGAAGAGATCTTAATAGATGAAGAAGAACATTAACAATGCATTAAATTATAACAAAGTTTCAAGTGATTCAACGGAAAACCCCAATCAACGTAATTAGCTCATAGACATGCTAAGAAGACTAATTAACTTAATATCCAATATGAACTGAATTAAAGTAAAGAAAAAGAAAAGAACTTGAACAATAGATGTCTCTAATTGCTTATTGCTCTCTTGTTTTTTGCCTCCAATGTCCTCCTTCTCTCCAAAATGCGCCTCCCCTAACATATATCACCAAAAACCTAGAATGGACCCTTTTGGATTTGTTAAAATTAGGTTTTTCGTTGCCTGGACGTCGTCGGCGCCGCGACTCAGCTATTAGAGAGCCGTGACTCTAATTAGCTCTGAAAATCAAATTGCTTTCTGTCAGTGGGGAGCCGCGACTCTAATGTTGGGCGCCGCGGTGCCTTCGTCGACGTTTCAAGCGCTGCGACTCTAATTCTGAGCGACTTCTTCCAGCCTTCTGCCTACATGGTGCCTCGACTCTTGCTTCCTCGGCCGCAGCCTTTCAGCACCGCGGCTCTTCACTTGTGGCGCCGCGACCCTTTAATGTTCTTCATCCGGAGTTTGTTTAAAATGCTTTTCGAGCTTCTCAGGACTTCTTTGACTTATTACTTGTGATCAAATATGAATTTTTGTTCTCAATAACCGCCTATTTCCTTTGAATTCGTCTTATTCCTTTCTGAATCGCTTAAAACATGAAAACACAAAACAACACGCATAATACTGCACAAGACAATTAAAAGACAAATAAAGACTCCCTAAAACACACTCTAAAATAGTACTAAAATCTACCTAATAGGTAGCCAAAGAAAAATTCTTCCAATCCTCTCTGGAAATCTACTGCGATCGGCTGATCCAGGCAAAACAAAGTGATCGGCTAGTCCAGCCGAAGAAGAAAAACCCAGCGGATGCTAAGCCAAGGACGAAAGAGGTCCCTTCAAAGGCGGTTTCCATCAATTCGGCTTGACCCACTGCCTCTTGGTCTTCTGTCAGGCTGCGGTAGTCGAAGAGAAAAGGTTAATTGTTTTTTCTACATATATGTTGGCCAGAATTTCTTATACTTTTAGGCTAACACTTCTTTGTATCTTTCAATAACTTCATCCCCCTCAGGGTTTGTTGATTCGGAGACCACTCCTACCAAGGGATCTCCGTTGCCTAGGCAATCCGTTTTAAAGCAACCCAGGCTAGGTGAAGGGATTGCTATTTGTGAGCGTAGGGAAGAAAGATCTCGCGGAGCCGAAGTCCCTGTTTCTGAAGAGGAGGATGATGAGGTATATCCCTTATTTTCCTTGACTACCTTTGTATCAACTGTTTTTCATTTCTCATGTTTCTTGGTTTTATTTTTTAGGAACCATTATTGATAAGACGCAATAGGCGGCGAAAAGTACCTGATGCCTCTCTCCATGCCGGAGGGACGTCCTCTTTGGCTCGTACTTTCGAACACCCACAAGATTTTCCATCGGCTAGCCTCAATATTAGAGTTTCTCCTGTTGAGGCAGCCGAAGAGGTTGACGAAACCATAGAGGTATATCCTTTTCCAAATGTCTCTGGACTGTTACCTCTCTTCTGAATTTGTCATTTTCTGTACAAGATATAGGGAAGATCCCCCGGCTGAAGCCAACCCAATTGATGACTTAGAGGCATCATTCGAGGTCATACATGATGACGTACTTTTGCAGTATTTTGGCTCAGCCGATATTGTACCTTCACCCTCTTCACCGATTGGTGTTCATGAAAAGCGAGTTGAGGAGTTTCTAGCCAAGGGCATCCCTACCAGCAAGGAGGAACTTTATGCATTGAGGACCTCTTTGTTTCGGTTGTCAAAGGAGGCAAGGGACTCCCCAGCTCTGGCGGCCGCTTATAATGACATAGCTTTGGCTTTAAACAACCTATTCTCTTCATATAAGACGGCCAAAGATAGCCGTGATGAAGTGGCCGCAGTTCTGGAACGCTTGGGGATCTCTTCGGCAACAAAGGAATCGTGTTCATGCTACTTTTGGCCAGGTATATGAGGAGAGGCAAAAAAGTGTCGATCGAAGGTGCGATTTGCAGGGGCGGCAGTCCCAATTGCACACAGAATTAGAGAAGATCCAGGGAGAGATAAGGACTATAACCCCTGAAATAAGTGCCCTGGACTCAACTATTAAAACTCATGATTCTTTCTGCTCCTCTTTGTTTCGGCAAGGCCGCCATCTGGATAATGAGATACATGAGCTTGGTAATCAACAAGTTGTTTGGGAATCGGATATGAAGATGGGTAATGAACGGCTGGCCAAACTGGATGATGAATGGACTGAGTGGAAAAGCCGTCTAGTTCAAGCAATGCCGAAAATCACTACTTCCTTGCCAACTGATCATGTTGTTGAGTTGTCAGCTAATACCCTTATGGACTTGCAATCCGAAGCCATCATTGCTTCTGTTGTTCAAGAGGCATCGGCCAATACTTAGGCTTTTACCGAGGCCCCATCGATTGTAGTGGCTGAGCCTTTGCTGGGTACTGAAAGGGAGGTCCAAGCAGGAGCGAGAGTGGTTGAGGTAGTAGCCGTTGTAACAACTGAGGGAGAAAAGGGGATTGCAGGTACCCAAGATGTCCAAGCAACCGTGGACTCGACTAATCATGAGACTTCTGTTACTGTTGATATATTACAACCTCTAGCTGGTGGAATGCCGACCAACTCGGCTCCCTAGCTTTATCGACCCCAAATCGAAGGGCATGTTTCTGTGATTAAGCAGCTGGTCTGTGGCTGTTGTTTACTCTTGTCTTCCCCAAATTGAAGGGAAGTACTTTTCATGTGACGAGTGACCAGGCCACTTCTTGACCCCAAATCGAAGGGTCTATTTTTTGTGACTAGGCAGCCGTGGATTCGGCTAAGCTTGATAACGTAGAGCAATCCCTGGCTGGTGAAACACCAACCAATCTTGGCTTCCTAGTTTTATTGACCCAAAATGTAAGAGTCTGTTATTGTGACCATGCAGTCGGTCTGTGGCTGTCGTTTGCCCGTACATTCCCCAAATCGAAGGGAAATTATCCTCCTTTGCGACCATGCAGCCGGTCTGTGGCTGTTGATGACTTATGAATGCCCCAAAATCGATGGGTAACATTTCTTCAAAATGTCAACCATTCACATTTCTTTTACATGCATGTTTATCGCTTGATCCGTATTGTCGGCAACCCGTGGGTTCGCTACGAAGGGTACTTTCCTAGTTTGGCGATCATTTGCCGATTTTACGATCTTCCATTTCAATCGGCGGGATGATTTTCCAAACTAAGTCTCATTCGGCAAACCTCTTTAGGCTCTATATGTTTGTCGTATGCTTTGGACATTTTACGTTTACCGACTTTGACTCTTTCTATGATTGTCAGTCGATTTTCATCCATCTGACCCAACTTCATTAGCATGACCTGCTGATATTCTTCCAAACTTAAAAAATTTGGTTTGGTCATCCGTAATGATATTAACTTCTGAGGACAACACTGCCGTTTCTTTTAGCTGTTGTTGGCCGTTACCGCTTCTAGGGGTTCGAAAACCCTTTTGACTTGGTCGTTGAGGCGTCTGCATCTGAGTGAGTCCCAGTCGTACCTCTAACTAACAGCTCGGCTAAGATGCTTTAGTAGCCGATGAAGTTCTTGTAGTCGAGGGCTAGGAGTAAATTCGGCTCTGGAACAGTTCGGCTGTCAATGAATTCGGCTAAACACTTAAATTACTTTTGAGTGTTAACAAGAATATTATAGGATTATAATCTCACGTGCGATACAAGATAAATGATATCCAAATTTTGGTATAAAATTTTCATCAGTATTAGTTAATATCAATAACTAGACAGTAAATAAATGCAATCCCAAAATTTAATCCAACAATTAGTATCCTAATCCCCATAACTAATCCACACCTTATATCCAAAAGGAAAAAGGTGCAAATATATCCTTCAATTTTACGATATAGAACATATATACTTTTCGTTAAAAAGGGGTGCATATATACCATTGTCGTTATACAAATTGTGCTTATATACCCTTTAATTGACGGAATATTTTTAAAATATCATTTAGTTTATTTTATAATTAAAAAATATCACATGACTTTAAAAATAAAAGTCTACCCAATTGTTTTACCTTAAACAAAGAAAATTTCCTAGTCTTTTCATTGTGGTTGGTCAATTTTCGACACGAACAGGCCATGTTGAAGAGGACTTTTTACCTAAAGCTTCTATATTTTATTTATAGTAAAAACTAAGCTTTAATTTAATTGTACCAAAGAAAAAACTAAGCTTTAATTTGACCATGTTTTAGCTAGGTAAAGAAAATTCCTGATTTTAGTCTGGTACATTTGGATGTCATTCATGTTAGTATGATGATAAATAGGGAATATTGGAAATTAATGCAAAACAGTAGTAACTTTATAACAGTATCATTTAAGAAGTAAAATGAGTAAAACCTATATGGTACCGTGTACTTTTCTGCTTCTTCATACTGTGATGTGAAGAAGCCTGATCAAAATACAGATATATTATTTTTGCCATTTAATGATATACAGAACCTAATTTTGGAAGACAGCTGTTGGCTGTTAATTCATTGGGAATTTGGGACAGTGGGTCTTAAAGGTCCTCTTTCTTAAATTTTGGAATAGGTAATTTCATACTTACAAAAGATTTTTATACAATCAAGTCGCTTAAAGGGGTAGTTCGGTGGATGAAAGCATCCATCATTCAATTAAGTAGGGTTAGGGAAAAAGGCATATTCCAAGGGCATGTGATATAGGCAATTTATCATGACGCAAGTAATAATGACTAATTACACGGTTCGAATTTGTTATGATAAAATTTCTCTGGGTGACTTATAGGGTAATTTTACATGTAAATCGTTAATAAATTGATAAAAATGCTAACAAATAAGATATAATTTGTTAGCGCCTTTTAAAGCACATGAAAGAAGAAAGCTAGCTTGTTGACATTCGCAAAGGAAATAAATCCATCAGCTTATCTGTTTTAATAACGTTTCATTCTCATTTCATATGATCTCCTCATTTTTAAAGTATAATATACTTACTAATTTTTAGGAAACTAAAAAGTTAGATATATAGTTCTTCCTGATCAAAAGGTAGCTCGGTTTACTAAGCTTATGTTATGAGTGGGGTTTGAGAAAGGCTTGAACCGCATTTAGTTTATACATATCATATGTAGCTTTACATTGCATTTCAGCAGGTTTTGTTTTTCGTAACTTAGAACCGGTGACCTCTTAATCACAAGATGACAACTTTTATCGTTGCGCCGAGTTTCCTGTTTTAACAGCTGTTTGTGCAACAGGATGAAAGCTGGAAATCATCAAAGTGTACATTTGAGAGCTTGAGGAAGATAAAGAATGGAGAAGAAGAAAGTTGTGGATTGGCATTGTCTCTCTCATTGCACCATTATCCTAATAATTCTACTCAAAGAAGCAACACTTCAGCTAATTCTGTAAATGAGCCAATATTCTCTTCATACTCAGAAAATCATAGTGTCAATCTTGACCTATCTATTGCCTTATGTAGTCAGTGAATGTTACTAATTAATTCCTAGTCCCATTAGGGTGAATTTTGTATTTTTCACTGTTCGGTTACTTAGAACATCAAAGGTTGTGGTGGGATGTTAACTACCTCTCTGTCTTTAACTAGCAATTTCGGGTTCAAGTTCCAAAATGGAATTATCTATTGTGGAATATGCTTTACCGCCAAGAAAGAACTTCCTGACTCGAATCCAGTGGTAGGATGTTAACTACTTCTCTGCCTTTAACTAGCAATTTCGTCTACGGTAAAAAATACTTTACTGCCAGTACAAAACTCACTGACACAAATCCAGATTAGTTGCCCCTAAAGAAGGCACTGGACATGGGGTGGAAAACAAAAACAAAAAGAAACTAGAGAGGTAGGGGGTAGTAGTTTATCAGTTTGGGGGGAAAATATCTTCCATTTTCATTGTCTTTCCTCTTCTTTTATGCAACACTCAAAACTATCTTTCCTTCCTTTTCCCCAGCTTCCAAATAAAAGCTTTTGCACAACTAAAATTACTTTTCAACTTCTCACTAGTCTCATAAAACCGATTATCCAACAACTACTAAACCTCTGTGTCAAATAAGTTAGAACCGGCTATATGAATTCTCAAACTGACCTTGTATTCTCATTTAAATTCATCTCAGACCAAATTATACAAAATAAAAATAGAAAATGAAAAGTAATAGTTGAAGCTTTCTATTTTTCTTACTGACATGAGGATCTCTAATAAGGCTAAAAGAAAGTGCGAGTCAACACAACACATTAAATTTGAGAAAGGCCAATGTATCATTTAACACTTGATGATAACAACAAAATCAACTAGAAGCTCCCATCTTCCTAAGCTCTCCATTTTATACCAACAAGACTTGCAAGAACCTCTATTGTAGCAAACAGCAGCAACGGACAGAATCACTAGAAGTTTTTTTTTTAGATTCTTCATCTCGGTTTCCTCAATGCCTCTCCTGTTATACCCAACTGCAAACTATAATGTCATTAGTTCTACAGGTTATCTTAGAAAAGGGGATAATTCTTTCGATTGATAAAAGATATATTTAGAGGGTGTTTGGCTCCGCTTATAAGCTGGTCAAACTAACTTATAAGCATCTTTTGGCTTATCTACGGTTTGATAACAAAATTAGTTAAAAGCCATTAGTTGGGTCACCCCCAACTATAGTTTTTCAGCTTATAAACATTTTTATTATTTTATCCTTAATATTTTTTCTAATTCTCAAAATGCATTTTACAAAACAAATCCTCGAACTTCCTCTCAAGTCCATATCCGTAGTTCATCACTTTCCTTACAAAGATACTTTAATATTTATAATTGTTTTTTATAAAAATTAAGGGTATTTTAATTATTTTACTAAAAGAACAACTTATCAATATTTTTTTACCAAACACGTCAACTGCTTATTGTCAGTTTCTAACACTTTTATCCAACACACGTAACTGCTTATTTATAAAATTAATTTAAAAACTTATAAGTGCTTATCAACATTTATGGTCATCAACTATTTACAATCAGCTAACTCAAACATGTTCTTAGTCAACTTATTCAACATACTTCTCAGGGAAGTCAATAAAAGAGAACATAAAGGCAAAGGAAAACAGAAAAAGAAAGGATTGTGAGTCTGTCGAGCCTGAGTGAATGATATTTCTTAACCAAGCCAAGGTTTACCTTAACAGTGTTTTCAGTCTCCTGCCTATTATTCATAAACTGATTAACAAGCTTTGTCACGATCTTATGAAGTTCCTTCTCATCTAAACGGCATGTACCTTGAATTGGTAATATCCGATTGCACCAACTGCATAAGATGATAAAAGTCATGATCATATTAGTGTTGGAAATTTGCCTTTGGCGGGAGTTGCGACCGACCAACTTTAACGGCTTAAACACTAGTGTTACGTATGTTGGAGAATTCGGTTCTTCACACATACATGATCTACTAAGTACGCAGATAACCGTAGGGCCAAGAATCGTCAAATTTCATTGAGAAATGAAAGAGATATTGGTCCACGAAGTGAGGTGTTTGAAGCATGGAAAGTGTGGTGTTGTGTTCAATTCTCCCTCATCGGTAGAGGAAGAAAGAATTGTTGTGTATCTAAGACTCGAAATTGGTTTGGGGTTTGGGACCCCAAGGGGTATCCCATGTGTTTAAAGGAGGGAGGACCTAGATGTGCTTCGGTTCGAGGAAAGACCACACGCGCGCCGCCGCCGCCCGCTCGTCCGGTTCCGGGTCACGGGGTCACGAGCCTTCTGATATTATCTTTTTGGGCCAGAGAACTTTGCCAGAAGTACAATTTGATCCCATGATCCCAGAAGTTTCAGATGTACAGTTTGGACCAGAATTCCTTCAGATGTACAGTTTGGTCCCTGAAGTTTCAAGATGTACAATTTAGTCCCTGAAGTTTTCAGAAAGTCAGAATTTTGACGGTCAAAGCAGAAACGCCCAAGCACTCAATTCAACCATTTATTTTGGCTGAATTACTCCTCCTATAATGGACAAATCCGTTGGTCTTTCACCATTTATTTTGGTGGTTTTACTACCTCCATAATGGCCAATAATGGTTGTTATGGGGGCAGTTAAACAGTCTTCCCTCACCTATATAAACACCCCTTACACCATTGTTGAGGCACATGAAAATATACTTGCAATATACACGAAAATACATAGAAAAACAGTTTCTTCCTACACCTTCCTTGCATCATGTCTAACTCAATATTCTTCACGGTAGCTCTTGAATTTCCTTTGCTCAAGTGTTCCATTGCTGTTTTATCTTGGGAGACAAATTATCCAGGACATATAAAGGATACATACAGGACAATATTGTCTTAAGGACAGAGTGCCACACTCGACTCAGCAATAACAAAAAAACAGTTTCCATTTTTCCGTCTTCAACAAAATTGTAATTTCAGTTTTGTGGTTCTATTGTAATTTTCAGATTTCTAGATGAATTATTGAATCTTTGTTTATCCTTTCGAATACTTGTAATAGTTATATACTTTCCGTACTGCTTTATAAAGTACAATAGAGTAAAATCTCCCAACAATTAGTTTCTTCGGTATTTAATCTTTGAGAAACTGTTTTTCAGAAATAAAAAAAGTAGTTTTTCCCATAAGCACTTTTGGAACATTGGTTAAACACAAATTACTACTCTAATATTGACAAAAGTGTTTTTCAAATTGATTAGCCAAACACAAACATCTACTCTCCAAAAGTACATTTTTGAAAAATATTTTAGACCAAAAAAACTTTTTAAAATAAACAGATTTTGAAAGCTTGGCCAAACAAGCTATTAAGTTATTACACTTATTTAGGTAGTTTGTAACTTCCTTAATTCTCACATCTTTCAAAATTAGACATGGTTCCTAACCTTTTTACAATTCCTATTTATTTGGAGCTTTCGATGGTTTCCCTTGTCAACAACTGCTGGAGATTAGTCCTCCGGGGCATAGTTCAGTGGCAAAGCCTGGACGCTATAAGGCGCTCTGGCATGGGACAGCGTGGGTTCGATTCCCCGCAAGCACGAAGAAACTCTGCATGTTGGGGAATTTGACCTTGTCTCATTGATTAGTTGTACGCTCCCAGAAAACTGGCCACCAGAGCACATCCCGCGATCTACCTGATAATAGTGTTGAAAGACCGGTGCTATTACCTCCAGGACGTAGTCAGACGCAAACCTGGAGACCTGGATTATCAAAAAAAAAAAACAACTGCTGGAGATTTGTCGAACGGAAATTTAAAAAGAACCAATCCGCTTCTTGTTAACTTAACAAGTGAGAGAATGTCACTTTTCTCAATCGAAGAACCAGATTCTGCAAGGGGCAAAACAAAGATTTTCTTGACACTATTCCTAGTAAACCATTGTCTCAGTAAATCCGATAAAATGACAAAAATGGTCTCTTATCTTTGGTAGTTAGCTCAAAGTAGTTCCTTAAGTATCACTTGAGCTGTTTTGGTCCTTCACAATTCCTATTAAATTTAACCATCAGAGTTTGGTAAATATCTTCTTAAAGGGGGGAGTTCTGCCTATATGATTGGTTCGAAGAACGTCCGAGATTCAAGCAATTGTTGATGATATAACTAGTAAATGCGTTCCTGACCCGTTGCGTTCTTCATTAGCATCTTCCGTGCATATTTTCCTTCTCTTCGCATCAGGATTTGAAACAATATACTGAAAGGAAAACAGAAATCCCAACTATGTTTAGCATTCTGTCCAACACAAGGGTCACATAGATAAAATTTAAACCAGCTTATAGGTGCAATACAAAATAACATGGATTTTTAATGGTAAAACTAACATCATTTGAATAGAAATGATTTTTTTTAAAAAAAGGTTTACATAGCCAGCTGCAAGTCACCAGAAAGGTGCATACTGCAGAACTTGTCAAGAAATTTTTCGAAAAATAAACAAAATAACGAATTGAAAGTACCAAAGAGTAAAAAAATAACCTTTTCAAGGATACCTATAGCTTCTTTTGTTGCACTTTTCTCCTTCTCTGAGGACAAAAAAGAAAACCCTCTTAGGAAAATCTAATAGCGACTTAAAACTATTAGAACCATTAAGCAAGAATTAAAGTAGTAGGAATAGAAAAGAATGGAAGCGCCGCCAGGGGCATAGGCGAGTTGGTAAGTGACAAGGTGATTGGGGTACAACCACTCCGACGTCGCAGGTTCGAATCCGTGTGGTGACAGTCTTTGCTGAAATATTGCAAGGGTTGTTGCTGGGTTCGTGTCCCGTTGGTCCTCTCCCTTGCAGGGCTGTCACTCGCGCATATTCCTCGATTTACATCCCACCTGGCCAAGGGGCCTCTGGTACAGGTGGGGGGTTTCGCCTTCGGGACTTTCCCCTTCACAAAGAAAAGAATGGAAGCAAAAGATCCATATAGGCGCCACTGACTCGTGGGATTAAGGCTTAGTCATGATATTATGCTTATACTCGGATCAGCATACTAGGAGCTTATTTGCATTATGACATGCAATGCTATAAATAGTGTCTGAGATATCAGGCAAAGTAATGGAGTTATTCGCATTATTCGTTTCAAGAAATAAGTTCAAAGAACTAGAATAGGATCCTACCTTTCATTAAAATTCTATCCTCAGCATCTCGACCTTTTTAGCTATAGGGCACTAAAGACACATCCTTTATCTGAATACAGTAAAACAACAGATAACTGATGTTATCAACAGACACTAGAGAAATAAAGCAGCAGAAGAATCTTGAAACTTTCACATATTCTTCACTACCCCAAAAAGACTAGTACAATGAGTAGAATTACTCCAAAATTTCAACTCAAGGGGTTAAATATTCATATACATTTCAAAAGTAGTTGTATGATTTTTTTTATAACATTGGTATCCGGACCAACTTACGCTCACCTTAACTATTCCACCGGGTACCTGTTATCTCCTACCAACACGTGTACACGGTAAGTTTTCCCTTCCCGGCTTAGGCAAATGTAAAGAGAGTTTTTTGTCTTTCCTGAGATTGAGATTTGAACCATGGTGTTCAAGGTTTTCACCCACTTAATTGACTGCTAGGCGATACCCTTAGGTAAAGTAGTTCTATGATATATTCAACATGGTTTCTTGTGTCCCTAAAGTAAAGCTAGATAAAACGTAGCACTACGTGAATGTTGTATGTAATCCTAATAAAAAAATTAAGAAGGTATTTACTTTCATATTACTTTTTTGATGAGAAGGGACTAGGGGTTCCGAACCTGATTAGAATCCGCGTGCTCAACCAACTGAGCCACCTTTGCGAATGGTATTTACTTTCATATTGTCCTCGAGGAGAACTTATAAACACATTTCTATCTAATTGTTCTATTTCTGCCACTTACCCTCCTTTTATGCTGATATTTCATCCTCTCGTTTATCTTTTAATCAAGCTTTTTTCTGTGAAAAGTCCTGTTCTTTATAGCCCATAACTCATTCTAGCTCCTTCCTGGATAACTAAACTTTTCAAGAACGAAATGTGTTATATTCGTGAAACCTTCTTTCCCCGGAGTAGTAGATTCTAGTCCTCCTGTCCTGTATATAGAAGGTTAATCAAATAGTTTGTCCATATTTAGCCAGCAAGATTACATCTTTTTTCTAATATCAGAAGGAATCTTAGTGAATCTTTACTCAACAACACACCATTTGCCACACAATATCAGTTACCTAGAAAAGCTGAATCAATTCCAAACAATCAACTATTCTCAATTCTAAATCAGTTGGGATCAACTATTCCTCGGGATAACTGCTATCTCCCACTTGCACGATTACCGAGTAACTCTATCTACTGCTTGGACAGATGGGAAGATATTACCTAGTGTTTTTTGCTGGAAAATGAATCTGAGACTTCATACTTCTCAACTCACTAGGCTACACCCTTTAGTGCAGGAAAATAGATATATTTTAGCTAGCAAGATTACATTATTTCCAATATAAGAAGGAATTTAGTGAATCTATGTTCAACAGATACCATTTGCCACAGAATATCAGATGCTCCTTAGCTGATATACTTGAAAAGCTATAACAGTTTAACTCAATCAACTACTCCTCAATCCTAAACTAGTCTGAGTCTGCTATACACAACCTTATGGATCCAATCAGCTCAATTCACGCCCTTTTCCATTCCAATACTAGTACATTAACTTGTCTTTTTAACCAAAATTATGGGTTTTGTATCCATAATCTAGTGGACGCGTCTTAGCTAGAAAGATTACACTTTTCCAATTATAAGAAGGAATCTAGTGAATCCTTATTTACTAACACATACCATTTGACACACAATATCCCTTATACAGGCTATCAAATTTTTATTATGATCAGCCACCCACGAAGGACCCGTAAATCCCACATACCCTCCGAAATTTCCCATCGGAGCCCAGCTCTTGGCTGAATAATAATTATTGCAGGCATGCAACTCGTTCCCCCGCGTATCATATTTATGTGTGACGTGCAACCCGAGCCATCCATAATATTATCATCATATCAATGTTGTCATAATCTCATAAGTATTCTTACCTTTCCGGTCTTTTGGACCCATAATATTTTCATACCACTCTAATATCAATATCATCAGAACCATGAGTGTATGAATGCAAGTGACAATACAAGACAAGGAAACATAATGTATGAGATGCAAATAAGTATAGGAGATGAATAGCACATGCTTCATAATTCAATATCAAATATTTCAAGTACAGACAGGATATCATATCAAGCATGTCTAATGAATAAACACCACAACATCAAATATGGCGACAAACCCACATAATGGCGACAAGCCCAAATAATAGTAGTCGAGATCAGCTTAAGGTTGATTCCCCAAATAACCCAACAACACAGTTCAACACCGGTACCCACTTAAGCGTTCATCATAACCGCTTGAGTGGGACTCCCAAACACGCCCAATACCCATCAACATATATAACTACTACGTACTTCTATCAGAGTCTCGAAAAAACTAAATTGTAGCCTACCTCATTACCGAGCAAGAGCTACGACAATCTTTCTTCAACGCAAGCCTTGCCCTTTTGGAGCACCTTGAAGTAATCGAAGTCTAGTAACGCATATACTATTTTTTAATATAAAGCTTACACAACATACAATGACACAATCCTTAACAAAGTAATACTTCAAATACCAACCCCGAGCCCACGTTATCAATACTCGAACTTTTTTATCCAAAAACCATTAACACGTACTAGCTAGTTATATCCTTAAGTTAATTAGAAAACTATACTCATTTGGACCTTCAATTAAACAATATAAAAAAGCCCCAATTTGAAAACCCTAAAATTGCCCCCAAATCGAATGGGTTTCTATTAAGGTGGGCCCGATCGGCCCGGTCCCGACCCGACCCCGCTCCGATCCCAAAAAAAAGGCCATGGGACTCGAAACCGGAATGGGACCTGGCTCGTCCAGCCCATCCCGCCCAGGCTCGATCCTGCCCGACCACCCCGAACCCGCCCGCCCCCTCCCTTTTTCAAACAATGGTCGTTGCACAACGACCATTTTATATTTTGGTTGTTGTGCAACGACCATTTTCGGCCTCCCCCCTACCCCCTTAATATTTATTTTTAACTCATAAGTTAATATATTTACACTTTAACCCAATTTCACAACTATAAATACCTCATTTTCTCTTCATCTTTCTCACAAATCTTCCTACAATCTCTCAATCTACCTCTCTACAAGTCTACATTGTCTACTAAATATTATATTTTATTTATTCATTTGTATAATTGTATCAAAGTTCAAAAATTGGGACAGAAGTTGGCAACTAGCTTGAAGATCATCCATCGAGAAAAGTTTTAATTTTCAACCTTGATTACACGTCGACGTTACGTCGGTGTTTGACACCTTCGTTCCTTCTTTAAATTATTATTGTTACTTTATTTTAATTATTGCACTTAATTTCATTATCTTTAATTATTTATTAGCATAATTAAAATAAAAGGATTAAGATGTATGTTTAAGGGTAATGGTGCTTTTTCTAGTAGTGGTAACAAGGGCAGAGGTACTTCTTCTAGTCATCCTATTCCTAGACATGATGATTTGATTGATTACACTCATATAGATGAAGCTGAATTTTTTAATGATATACCATTAGACGATGAGATATATTATGCAACTCAACCAGACTTTAATTTAAAAGATAATCTAGATGACACACCCACTAATCTACATGACACACCCACTAGTGCACCTCAAACTGAAACTGGAATGCCTCTTATTCCCCCTAGTATGAGACGAGGCCCTACACAATAAAAATTAAAATATGTTGCATGGGATTTTTTTATAGGGACCAAGAGAATCAAGTAGCTAGATGCCAAATTTGTAAAAATGTTTATAAATTTAAAATGGAAAAAGGTCATGGTGGGACGGGAGGTTTATTGAGACATGTACAAAGTTTTCACAAAGATAGGTGAGATGAATACGAGGTTACAAAGTTGGGTGCGCCAATGCACTCTCAGTCGGGACAAGGTTCACATAGTGTCCCGGACCAAGTACAGGGTCAAATTAACCGGACGACAGGAGGAATTGTAGGTCCTAAATACGATAAACATAGATATAGGGAAGCAATAGCAAAATTAGTTGCGGTGGAGGTTTGCCTTTTTCATTTCCTTCCTCTCCTGGTTTTATTCATTACATTAGAGATATGTATAATCATGCTTTTAACGGTTTTCCTAGATTAACTGTTAGGAGAGACATTTTTAAATTTGCACATGAATATCAACAATATTTACGTTATTCATTATATCATTTTCATGGCAAAGTATCTATCACGTCTGATATAGGTCGTAGTACTAACAGCCATGATTATTTAACTGTAACATGTCATTTGATAGATTATAAATGGTCTATGCAAAAACATATTTTAGCATATAGATATATTGATGATAGACACACTGGAAATTTTATTGCAGAAAATATTCATCAAATTTGCGATTATTATGGTATAACTGACAAAATAATGACTGTTACGTTAGATAATGCTTCTTCTAATAATTATGCTATTAGACTTTTAAAAAATATCTTAACTCCATCTTTTCCTAATCATTTTCATATAAAATGTGTGTGTCATATTTATAACTTAGTTGTAAAGGACGGTCTATCACTTTTTGAAGACATTCTTAATAAAGTACAATTTGCTATAAATTTTATTTTTAGAAGTAATAGAATACAAAGAAAAAAAGAATATAAAAAAACTTGTCACGATTGTGGACTACCTTATAGAAAAATTACCGAAGGAGTAGCGACTAGGTGGAATTCTTTATATGGACAACTACTTGTTGCTTATAATTATAGAAGACATATAACTTTATTTTTTAACGCCCATAATCGAAATCCAACTGATATGGTTGTAGATAACGATTGGGAAAAAAATTCAGAACTTATTGTATTTTTAGAGAAATGTTTTCAAGCAACTAAAGAATTTTCTGGTATATATTATCCTACTATTTCAACTATGTTATTTTATATAGCTCTAATATTTTTGTTACTTAGATATGGAAAAACCATCTTATAAGGCACCTATTAAAAAAATATTTATCAAATTAAAAAAATATTTTTTCCTATTCCCACTATTTATATTATTGGTGTTGTATTAAATCCGACTATTAAAATAGACGGCTGTAAAACACTTATTGAAACTATTTATGATTGTATAGAAGTACTTCCACATCCAACTCCAAAAAATCCAAATGAACAACCACCTAAGGAACCAACTAAATAAGAAGTGTTGTCTAACATACACGATGAATCCAAAATAGTATATACGCATTACCAACAAGAAAGTGCTAGCAACCAACCGACTTCTATACCATCTTTTTCTTCTACAATACAACCTTATAAAAAGATGTTGTTTCTGCGGCTAGTATTGAAAGCCTTAGAAATAGAATGTGTAGTGGTACCACTACTAATCAAGTTAGCGAATTTGATGTTTTTATTTTACAGGGTGTTGTACCGTACCAAGCAGTTCTCAATGAAGAAGGACGTGAAGACTTACTGAAATACTGGAGGGAGAATAAGAAGAAATTTCCGACACTATCAAAGATGGCCCGAGATGTGTTGAACATTCAAGCGTCATCAATAGCGTCTGAAAGTACTTTTTATGCCGGAATATTTCAAATAGGAGAGCACAGACACTCATTAGCGGGACACAGCTTGGAGATTGCAGTTTTATTCAGAGATTTGAAACGAGCGGAGCGTAGAAGGTGCGGTCAACCGGAGATCAACTAAGAAGACGACGAAAACTACAATGAAATCTTATCCGACGGAGGTGGAAGCGACGTCGAGCAATTTGACCAACAAATTCAAATTCCAACCGAAGAACCACAAGACATTGTGAAGAAACTAGAAAAGATGTTTATAAATATGTGATTTTTTTAATTGCAATTTTACTATGTTATTTGCAACTTTCAACACCACAAAGTTGCAATTTTGGAATTGTATTACAAAAAAATTATATTTATATTAAATAATATAAGAGGCACAAAAATAGCCTTGGGATGTTTTTATTACACTATTTTATTCAATTATTGAGGTGTTTATATAAGTTATTTTTTAAAATTAAGTGCAAAAAAAATTGAAAAACCCGATCCCGACCCGACCTTGCCCCACCCCGGCCCTATAATACCGGTCCCCTTTTCCGACGGGACCGGGAATGGGACGGGACATCGGAGGATCCCGCCAGTCTTGCAATAGAGGACCAGTCCCGCCCTCCCCCAGTCCCATCGGGTCCCGTCCCGCCCCGAACCCGGCCCACTGAACACCCCTAGTTTCTATTGATAAAAGGAGGTGTTATTCTATTAATTTGTGCATTAAATTCGAAGATCTTAGAAAAGAAATGGTCCTACTTTAAGTTGTTGACTCGAAATATACTTTCAGTCCATGTTGTTGAATATATAATAAATTATTACAATTAAAAATTATAATAAAATGAACAATAAATAAATAAATAAATATCCAGGTTGAGGTGCGGATATCTCGCTCTCTTTAAGGAGATTCAAGCCCATTGCAGTATAATCTTCACCGATCCAGCAGTATATCTCTTGACTTGTCCCCTCCAGGATACAACAGTCTGACAACGTCGTGTGACTCAAACAACTCCGGACAAGTTGAAAAGTCCAAAGCTCCACCAATTTGAACACATTCCTTCAACATAAAATTACTCTCTTTTGTAGTACCTAAGTTGGAGACTTGAAATATTTTCTTTCTCTCAACTCAATTTTTTCACTTCTCCAACCTCACTATACACCATAATATTTTTCACACCTCTCACACACAATACAATATTTTTTTTCATCTCAACTCATGGAAGAAACACCTCAATATATAGGTGTATAAATCATCCATATTATAAATATAGAGAGTAGTGTATAATTAAATGAGAAAAAAATATAAAAATGTGGTTAATGAGAGTAATAACCACATTCTACATCATGGAGTAATGGGAGAGTGGGAATTATGGCCATCTTCTAGCTTTTATGGCCACTAACAAATATGAAAGATGAATAACAAATATGGGAGGGTTCGAATCTCCACGTTGTAATCCCCTCCCCCAATTCCCCTACCCTCTATATAATAAACAAAATGTATATAATTAATGTGTATACATTATATTGAGTATACGTTGATTATACATTTATTATACATAAATTACACATAAAATATGTATATATCGTATACAAAGTGAATAGATGAAGTGTATAATAAATATATATGTAGTGTATAATGTACATTTTGGCTACAATGTTTCTTTCTACTCCTACTACTTTTAATTTTTTGAGCTCTTATCGACATGTAATATTGCTTTATCTGCGCCAAGGGAACCCGTAGAACTTAACTATAGCATTGAAACTTCATATTCAATCAGAAAATTAACAAAATTATATTATTAGTCGACTTCAAAATAATTTTTTTATACAAAATCATAAATAGTACACATGAAATTATTAATTGAAGGAATAATTTAACAAATAAATAGAGACTTGAATACCTGTCCTTAATTAAATGTCCATGAGTTTACTCTTTTTGTCAAGCTTGAAAGTATTTTTATGTCCTAGAGACAATCTGTATTAGGACAAATGTACTTTATACATATTCATATTATTATTAATCGAGATTAATATTTTGGTAGTTGCAATTATTGAATAATGTGCATCCCTTGAGCTTACGTTGTCATTAATAGAGTGAGATATTAACGATAGAGCGTAACTCTTAAAATAGCATCGACTAATGATCATCGAGAATGGGATATCGATGATATGTGATAAGTCGACATGTGGTCTGCATCACATCCTTAGAGGATGTAGTATGTCTCACATGCTACGAGTAATGGTTACTCGTGATGGACACATGGATACTTTGGAAGTATTGGTATACCATGCTGATATACTGTTTGTTATACTTGTCTAAAGTATGATCAGCGTGTTGGAGATAGAAGTCCTTAGACTTGAGGTCAATACGCGCCTTGTCTACAAAGTAATGTACTTTGATCCCGTCCTAAGCTCAAATGCCTTATAGGTTGAGATACGACTTGTATTGGGTACATTACGATGTGGATTGAAGGTGGTAGTTGAGCCAAGATTATGATTCATTCCTCGGATGTATATTCGAGAGAACACTCGGATTCTCAGTGATACTAGGTTGACTAAGTCGTTGGCCAACGCAATAGACATATTTAAAATATGGTCTAGTTGTCAACTAATATAGATGGGATACAATGATTAAGTCATTTGGATAGACACTTGACAAATCCTAAGCTTGATCGGGTGTGTCGTGAATGAAAGGATTTTATCTTACCACATAAAGGTTAAGTTTACTGGATTCGTGTAACGTACTTCACATATTGAGTTCGTCTTCCGGCGCCGTCTAGGAGTTCCGTGTAGACCTTAATTTGATTAATGTCGATATGAGAAGGCATGTAGGGTCACACTATGTCGATTGTCCGTTTCGATCTAAGGATGTATTGAGAGAGTAATTAAAATGTTCGATTTGGAATCGAGACATTTAAATGAATAATAATTATTTTAATTAAATCAAAATTAGATTTTGAATTTAATTAAGAATACAAGAAAAAATAAAGTCGAGCGCCGCGGCGCAATGCAGACGCATGCCGAGTGCCGCGACGCCTCTGCCTCGATTTTTGGGTCAGGCCCAAGGTGAAACCCTAATCCGGTTTTGACCTATTTTTCAACTATAAATAGAGGCATTCACCTCATTATTCAATACACTAATTCTGAAAAACATTCTAAGCCTTAGAGACTTAGAATTATATACTCTCGAATCTCTGCCGGATTTCCTAGGTTTCCGAAAGAGAAGTACATTAAAGCTTGGAGCTTGCAATCGGAAGGGCAATCGCGTGTGCACCTTCTAGTAGACAAAGATTTCAGATATTATAACTTGTAAGTAAATGTTTTGTGTTACAAGTTTCATTGTTGTATAACCATACCAGAAATTATTGTTGGGGTAAGTAAAAAATAAAACTTTTAAACTTCCGTTATGTCTTATGTGCTTTGTACCCAATAAAATCTTACAAAGCTATTGTCTCATCTTCTTTTAATAATAAAATTCCTTTGTGAAAAATGTCAAAGACTTAGTAGCAGATTGTGTTTGAGTAATTAATCTGAAAAGTATTTTATTCAATATTAGAGCAGTATTTGTTATTCGCTAAGATTCCAAAAGTAGTTCTAATTTTTTTCAGCTTCATAAAAAATATCTTTTGCTATTACCCAACAACACTTTTTTTTAAAAAAAAACTTGAACAAACACTTTAACTTTCTAAAATAAACACTTCTTTAAGAAAAATAAGTACGTTTGACTTCCTAATAACTTGATTAACACAGACAATTATAAGAAGAAAAGATACAAGGAGGCAATGTGTAGTATTAGTACATACAAACTAAAAGAAGTTTGCGACCATAGCAACCATTAATTCCCAGGAAACAGAACTGAACAATTCTGATTCTTCAATTCATAAGCACAAGAACAAGCGAGAAAACACTGATTAGTTCATATTACACAGCAAAACACTGATAATTAACAGCAACTCCAGAAAATGGTTAGTTATTAACAGTGTATTTTACTAGTGTATTTTAACAAGTTAACGTATCTTATTTTTTAGGTTATTAGTCATACTTTTTATGAATGGCTATGTTTCAACCAACAGGAAGTGGTTGAAAACACTGAAAAATAACTTTATCGCTAATTAGCTACGTTAACTTAAAATGGATTTGTTATTGGATTGTGTCATGGATGGGCCGGGTACTTTTGAGTTAGGCAAGAATTTATGTGGATCAATAAGTAAATATCACGTGTTTAATTAAAATTAATTAAATGTCAGTAATTAGTTTGTTAATTGAGGGACAATTTTAAGTCTTAAAATAATATTTGAGGCAAATTTGATTTAATAAGTGGAATGAAGGTATTTTTGAGTCATTTCTAATACGGAAAGGGCATTTTTAATCTAATAGGTAGAAGGAGAGACAAATTTATTGCATGTTTGTCCAAGCTTTTGGGAGGTCAAAAATGATTATTTAAAAAAAAAGGTGTTTGACCATGCTTTTGGGAGAAATTAAGTGTTTCTAGGGAGAAGCAGATTTCAGAAGCTAAAAAGTAGTCTTTTCTCAAAAATACATTTTTGAAAATACTTTTGAGAAAATACACAAAGAAATACTTTTTAGAAGCTTGGTCAGACACTAATTGCTGCTCAGTATTTTTTAAATTAACTTGTCAAACACAAACTGCTTCTCACCGAATGTTTCTTTTTGAAAGGACTTTTAGAAAGAAAATTTTTTTTCAAAACAAGTTGATTTTAGAAGCTCTGCCAAACAGGCTAATCCAATAGGTGGAAGAACATTTTTAGTCATTTCTAATACGTTAGGAGCATTTTTGACCCTTTTCCGAACAAATTATTCTAAGAAGAAAAGATACAAGAAGGCAATGTGTAATATTAGTACAAAATAAAAAAAGTTTGCTACTTTCCAATTAAAAGTTGCCCAACAACATTAAACACTGATAGAATAGAAAATTATATTTAGTCATCATTATATATATATTCTGTATATGGTAGATGTACATTGTAGTTATTCCGTACCGTAATTGTAGCATAGGATTAGGTATGTATATTAGTATATGTATTATGATTTTGGAATGAAAGAATAAGGAAGAATATTTCTTACAAAGTATCAGCAGTATAGGGAAAGCTCCCGAAACCCTAACCCTACTTCCTTGTGACCGTCGCCCCTCCCCCCCCCCTTTTTTTTTGCTGCCGACCACCACCCTTCTCCACGTCAGCCATGTCTGACTCGAAATCCTCTTTTCATCCAGCCCTCACAGTTTCAAACATTAAATTTCATGTTTCCATCACTCTTGAGATGAAAAACGTCCATTATGCAACGTGGGCGAAGCTCTTCAAGATTCACTGCCGCTCCCACCGGGTTATTCATCACATAATTCCGCCAAAAAAAGGTAAGGAGAAGGTGCCGAAAATCAACAACGAAAGATAATTATGGTTAACTCTCGATGCGACAGTTCTTCAGTAGATTTATGCCACTATTTCTAGCGATTTGATGCATATAATTATTGAACCTGACTCTACGTCGATGGAGGCTTGAGCAGAATTCTCCACCACCGACATGACGGATTTTCCCAATGCATCCGCATATTGTCAAAGGCTCAAGGTGTTGTCAGACCAACTCAAGAACGTCGGTGAGCCGGTAACTAACAATCGGCTTGTTTTACAACTAGCTTCCGGCCTCACCGACGCATATAGTAGAGTGGGTACGCTCATCCGCCAAAGCAATCCTCTTTCACCGTTTGACCAAGCCCGCTCTATGCTCATTCTCGAAGAAGCGGGCTTTGCCAAAAAGTCAACCACTGTGTCGAATTCCGCCATGGATGCCACTCCGTTCGAAGAGACTACTACACAATTTGAAAATTCTCCAAGCCGTGGCCAAAAGGGATGAAATAACGGTTATGAAGGCAAAAACTGCGGCGGTGGCCGTGTTGGTGGAAAGGACGGCGGCCACCGCCATGGTGGAGGAGGCGGCGACCAGTAGTGTTACACCTCGTAAGATTAAGGAAATATGATTCAAATACCGGAAATTAGTATACAAGAGGATGTGATTCCGGAAAGATGTTGGTCACAATGAGGGTGACGTTGGAAACTTATAAAAATTGTATAGTCCTGATATGGATTAATAATGTATTATAAAATTATGACATTGAGGATACGAGGCTTATAAAATTCTCGGAAATTAAAAGAAGTGGGTTCGAGATTTTTTTAATTGAAGAACTTGCGGGGCCAAAGTGTACTAAGAAAAATTCAGATTTTTGTTTATAACCTACACTCACCTCTTCATCTTCATTCTAACTTAATCAAAAACTCTCATTTCTTCTCTCCTCCAAGCCCAGCCGAGAAACCCCCCACCCATAACCAAATTTAAGGCCTTTATCTCATATTCTTAGACTACATTTTTCACTAAAAATTAGAAGCCAAAACAACACCAAAAACAAGGGCAAAAACAGCCACTGCTTGCCGAGAATTTGTCCAAAAATTTAGAGATTTTTGGGATGAAATTTTGGAAGAAAAATGTGTAGGGATGATGGCTTAACATTGTAGAACACTTGCATGTCAATTGGAGTTGAAGAAGTGAACAAAAAAGGAAAAGAAATACGAAAACAGTGGGGCTTTTCGGACCCGGGCAGTGAGCAAACTGTGCGGACTGTTTTGGACGAAATTTGAGGTATAAAATTCTTCTTTCTATAATCTAATTGGAATGCATGTTGTTAGAATTAAGGATATGAATTTGTGTTAAGGAAAAATTTGAAATTTAAACAATGCATGTGACAATTTTGGGCTAGTTGCCAATTTGGGACAAATTTTGGTGATTGTTGGATTCGTTGGTTATTGTTGTTATTATTATCACTAATTGCATGATGAAATTGAAAGGAAACATTGATATTAACGTTTAAAATTAGTTATATGGAAGTATTGAAATATGAAATTGGAATTTAAAGTATGCCAGTGATCATAGAATTGACGAACGTATTACCATTATTATAGGTTGAAGTTCTAAAACGAGACGTACTCTAATATTGAGTTGATTAGTTCGTCTAAGAGGTATGTGAATTATTCCTTCTTTCTTTGGCATGATTTTTATTTAATAAAGGTACGGCGGACGTACATGATTCTTATACAGTTTAATTCCTAAAGATGTTAGTTATGAGAAGTGCCTATGATTTTTCAGTAAAGAGTTTATTATGATATTATTATAATAATTTTATTGGGAGTCAAATGAAAATTTTGATTGCATATGGTTACTCATGAAATCTACTCGTGCTAAGTGTTATTACTTCACTTCACCGAGTCCCAATATGGGCCGGGTTATGTTCGTGCACAGCCTTGCATTTTTAACCGAGTCCCTCACTAGAGAGCCGGGTTACGTAGGATGGATCCATAGATGAGATATGACTTTACCGAGTTCCAGTATGGGCCGGGTTATGATATGACTTCACCGAGTCCCAATATGGGCTGCGTTATGATATGATTCCACCGAGTCCCGCATTAGTGGGCCGGGTTACGTTACAGGTATATATATGTATATGGACAGGCATTCATATTTTCTTGACTTGACTCTCATTTTTATAAGGCACAACTGACTTTTATTGTTTATGGCACAATTGGATTTGGATCCAGATTTTTATACTGACCTCTTGTTATCCATTGGCTACTTATGATCTCATTTGCAGTATTTCATGTTTACATACTCAGTACATTATTTCATACTGACCCTCTTTCCTCGGGGGGAGGGGTTGCGTTCATTCCCGCAGGTACAGGTGCTCAGTTTGGTGACCCTTCGGTTTAGGTTCCTGCGCAGCTGTTTGGAAAGCTCCTTTGATCCAGAGCTTTACCATTTTTGTACAGAACCCTATTATTTTGATTTATGTATATTTAGGGGCACGACGGGGCCCTGTCCCATCATATGTCGTTGTCCTTCTTATAGAGGCCTGTAGACAGTTGTGGGTTGTACTTATGTAAGGGGTATAACTCTGCTTTGGCCAGTCATGCTATTGTACTCTGTGTTGGGGTGTTCCCGTGTATATATGATATTATCTAGTGGCAGCCTTGTCGGCTTGTCTATTGTATTGTGTTGGCTAGTTGTGACTCCTCAGGAGGCAGGTACATTCGGGGGTAAAGGCAGCCTTGTCGGCTTGCCTACCCTGGCATATGTTGTTATTGCAGCGTTATGCTGCCGGATTTCAGACTCATTAGGTGTTAGTTGGATTATGTGTGACATGTCAGGATAATGACGTCATTAGGGCGGTTAGTCGCGGCCCGTCTGGTCGTGACAAAAGTGGTATCAGAGTAGTTAGTCCTCGGAATGTCTACAGACCGTGTCTAGTAGAGTCTTTCGTATGGGTATGTTGTGCACCATACTTATACGTAGGAGGCTGAATGGCATTTATGATTGGTTTCTATTCTTTCATCTCTTAGATCGTGCAATAGAGCTATGTTATTAGGATAATCCCTTTCTGACGACTTACTATGTTTACAGCTATGCCTCCGAAGAATGCGATAGCAGCCCAGAAAGAGAAGCCTACAGCGGGAGATACTAGTCGGATTCAGAGAGTTACCAGGTCCCGTACTCAGTCTATGCCGGAGACTGTGCCCCAGTCGATGAGCTCTGCTTCGTCGCCACCACCAGAGGCTCTAGTTCAGGGGGAACATCACCAGTTTCCGAGGCCCCAACACCTGAGCCTCCAGCATCTCCGCCGGGGGCAGAGGATAGAGCCATGAGAGATGCGGTGCAGCTGCTGACTAGGTTAGTGGCAGGGCAGACTTATAGATAGGGACCAGGAGTTGGCCTCAGAGAAGATAGTTTGAGGGTCCGTGATTTCTTGAGCTGTAGTCCACCAGAGTTTTTCGGGTCAAGGCCCAAGAATGACCCGCATGAGTTTATCCGACAGATGCAGCGTACCTTGAGGGTAATCAGGGCTTCGGAGACTGAGTCTGTGGAGTTGGCTTCGTATAGGATGCGGGATATAGCTACAAACTGGTATGAGTCTTAGGAGTTATCCAGGGGAGAGGATGTTCCTCCTGCTATATGGGAGGAGTTTACAGAGGCCTTCCTTGGTCAGTTCTTTCCTCCAGAGATGAGGAGAGCTAGAGTGGGCAGATTCTTACAGTTAAGGCAGAGTGGCAGGACCATTCGTGAGTATAGCCTGGAGTTTGATTCATTGGCCAGATACACACCCACTATTGTAGCAGATATGGCAGACAGGGTGCATCGCTTTGTGATGGGGCTGGACCATTATCTGATCGATGGTTGTATGGCGGTGGCTCTTCAGCCGGGTATGGATATTGCTTGTATCCAGGCATACGCACAGGGGGTTGAGGACCGACATAGAGGCGGCGACACGGCAGAGGTCATGACAGGGACCAAAGATAAGAGGGCTAGGTCGACGGCCTTATTTCGGTGAGTCTCGAGGCGCATGGCCCAAAGAAGGGTTAGATATTCATCTCAGCCAGTACATAGTGCTCCTCTACAGTCTACAGGCAGGAGGTTCGACCGCCCCGGGTATTCAGGAGCTGGACAGAGCTCCAGGGCTTCGGGTTCTCAGAGGAACAGGGGCTCTAGTCAGTTGAGGCCATCTTATCATCGGTGCTCTCAGTGTGGTAAGCTTCATATTGGGGAATGTCGTTCGACCACATATGCTTGCTTATCTTGCGGCCGTCAGGGCCATATGATGAGAGAGTGTCCCAACATGGGTGGTTCAGGTAGGATGGCTCGGCCTACGGGGTCGGGTGCTGGTTCGTCGTCATCTATAGCTATGCGCCCGATCGGGCGGGGTATTCAGGCGCCAGCAGGCCGTGGTAGAGGTCGTGGCAGAGTTTCTAGTTCCGGCGGTCCTTCGAACCGCATATATGCTTTGGCCAGTAGACGTGATCAGGAGGCGTCACCAGATGTTGTTACATGTATACTATCGGTCTTTTTCTGTGATGTATATGCTTTGATAGATTCAGGTTCCACCTTGTCCTGTATATCCCCTCTTGTTGCTAATAGAATAGAGATAGAACCTGAGCCGATAGAACCATTTAAGGTAGCTACACCGGTAGGAGATTCGGTTATAGTCGAGCGTGTGTATAAAAATTATTCGGTGGTGATATATAGCCGTCATACCTTAGCAGATTTGATAGAGTTGGATATGACCGACTTTGATGTCACTATGGGTATGGATTGGTTGGCTTCTTGTTTTGCCAACATTGATTGTAGGGAGAAGTTGGTTCGATTTCAGTTTCCAGACGAGCTAGTTATAGAATGGAAAGGGAATGCAGCATCGCCGAGGGGTAAGTTTATTTCATACCTCAAGGCAAGGAAGATGGTCAGAAAAGGTTGTATCTATCATTTGGTTCGGGTGCATGATACAGAAGCGGAGGTACCGGCTCTTCAGTCAGTTCCGGTAGTTAGTGAGTTTTTGGATGTATTCCCAGATGATCTTCCAGGTCTCCCTCCAGAGCAGGAGATAGATTTCAGTGTAGATGTATTGCCAGGTACCCAACCTATATCAATTCCTCCTTATAGAATGGCACCTGCAGAGCTGAAGGAGTTGAAGGAGCAGCTGAGAGACTTGTTGGAGAAAGGCTTTATTAGGCCGAGTACATCTCCATGGGGAGCACCAGTGTTATTTGTGAGGAAGAAAGATAGATCGCTGCGGATGTGTATTGATTATAGGCAACTGAATAAGGTAACCATCAAGAACAGGTACCCCCTTCCCAGGACTGATGATTTATTTGACCAGTTGCAGGGTGCTAAGTGCTTCTCGAAGATAAACTTGCGGTCAGGTTATCATCAGGTGCGGGTAAGGGAGGCAGATATTCCAAAGACAACATTCAGAACCCGATATGGACATTATGAGTTTAGGGTGATGTCTTTTGGACTGACCAATGCTCCAGCAGTGTTTATGGATTTGATGAACCGGGTATTCAGGCCATTCTTAGACATGTTCATCATTGTATTCATTGATGATATCCTGGTTTATTCTCGCTGAGCGAGCATGCACCATTTGAGGACAGTACTTAGGGTCCTCCAGCACCAGCAGTTGTATGCCAAGTTTTCCAAGTGTGAGTTCTGCTTGACTTCGGTGGCATTATTGGGGCATATTATCGGGGCTGATGGTATTCGGGTGGATACACAGATGATTGGGGTGGTGAAGACTTGGCCCAGACCTACGACACCTACTGAGGTACGCAGTTTTCTGGGCTAGCAGGGTATTACAGAAGGTTTGTGGATAAGTTTTCCTCGATCTCAGCGCCTTTGACTAGGCTAACCCAGAAGGCAACTAAGTTTCAGTGGACGGATGCTTGTGAGCACAATTTCCAGTTGTTGAAGGATAAGTTGACTACGGCTCCAGTTCTGACTCTTCCCGAGGGACCGAATGGTTATGTCATCTATTGTTATGCTTCAGGTATTGGGCTAGGTTGTGTGTTGATGCAGCATGACAAAGTTATAGCTTATGCCTCCCGACAGCTCAGAAAGCATGAAAAGAATTATCACACTCATGATTCGGAGCTAGCAGCGGTGATTCATGCCCTGAAGATTTGGAGACATTATTTGTATGGGATTCATGTTGATATTTATACGGATCACAAGAGTCTCCAATATATCTTTAAGCAGAAGGAGTTGAACCTACGGCAGAGGCGGTGGTTAGAGTTGCTAAAGGACTATGATGTTGATATCTTGTACCACCCGGGGAAAGCCAATGTTGTGATAGATGCTCTTAGCCGTAGATCCATGAGTAGCTTGACGGATGTGCAGTCAGACAGAAGGGAGATGGTTCGTGAGATACACAAGCTAGCTAGTCTTGGAGTTCGGTTGGCGGATTCGGGAGATAACGGGGTTCTTATTCGGGATGTTGCTGAGTCCTCTATCGTGGAAGAGGTAAAGAAACGTCAGTATGAGAATCCTGTTCTGGCCCGGTATAGAGATGCAACTCTCTGAAAGGGAAAGACTTTATTTGAGGTTACACCTGATGATGTGCTGAGGTATGAGGGCAGGTTATGTGTACCTGATGTTGCAGGGCTACGACAACAGGTTATGGGAAAGGCATACAATGCCCGTTATTCCATTCATCCAGGGTCGACGAAGATGTACCATGACATTAGATGCTTGTATTGGTGGGATGGCATGAAAAGAGACATAGCAGAATTTATTGCCTAGTGCCCGAATTGTCAGCAGGTCAAGGTTGAGCATCAGAAGCCTGGTGGATTATTACAGGAGATTGAGATCCCGACTTGGAAGTGGGAAGTGATCAATATGGACTTCATTACAGGCTTACCTCACACTCAGCGGAAGTGTGATTCCATATAGGTTATCGTGGATAGGCTGATGAAATCAGCCCATTTTCTTCCAGTGAGGACTACTTACTCAGCTGAGGACTATGCTAGGTTGTACATTAGGGAGATAGTGAGACTGCACGGGGTTCCCACATCTATTATATCAGACCGATGAACTCAGTTTACAGCTAACTTCTGGAGATCATTCCAGAAGGGATTGGGGACACAAGTGAGTCTCATCACAATATTTCATCCTCAGACGGATGGGCAGGCAGAGCGTACAATCCAGACATTAGAGGATATGCTGAGAGCCTGTATTATTGACTTCGGAGGTAGTTGGGATAATCATTTACCACTCATTGAGTTTGCCTATAACAACATCTACCATTCTAGCATCCAGATGGCACCGTACGAGGCCTTATACGGGAGGAAGTGCAGGTCACCTATTGGTTGGTTTGATGTAGGTGAGACTAAGTTGATCGGCCCAGACATGGTTCAACAAGTTGTTGATAAGGTGAAGCTCATTCAGGAGAGATTATTAGCAGCACAGAGTCGACAGAAGTCATATGCTAATAATCGACGTCGACACTTAGAGTTTCAGGTTGATGATTGGGTGTTCCTAAAGGTGTCACCCATGAAGGGTGTGATGAGGTTTGGCAAGAAAGGGAAGCTTAGCCTAAGGTACATCGGGCCTTACCAGGTCATTCGTAGGATAGGTAAGGTTGCCTATGAGTTGGATCTACCATCTGAATTGGATGCGGTACATCCAGTCTTCCATGTATCTATGTTGCGTAAGTGTATTGGTGATCCTTCCAGAGTCTTTCCAGTAGATGATGTCCAGGTGACAAAGGAGTTGTCTTATGAGGAAAGTCCCATAGCCATACTTGATCGCCAGGTCAGGAGATTACGGACGAAGGATGTGGCTTCCGTCAAGGTATTGTGGCGAAACAACAATAGGGAGGAAATGACTTGGGAGGCAGAAGATGAAATGAAGAAGAAATATCCTTACTTGTTCCCTATGACTCCAAGTGGATAGACATAGTTATAAAGGAGACTCTGCCGAAATTTTTCTAGCATAAGACTTATTATGAACATTCGATGACGAATGTTTCTAAGGGGGGAAGAATGTTACACCTCGTAAGATTAAGGAAATATGATTCAAATACCAGAAATTAATATACAAGAGGATGTGATTTCGGAAAGATGTTGGTCACAATGAGGGTGACGTTGGAAACTTATAAAAATTGTATAGTCCTGATATGGATTAATAATGTATTATAAAATTATGACATTGAGGATACGAGGCTTATGAAATTCTCGGAAATTAAAAGAAGCGGGTTCGAGATTTTTTTTTAATTTAAGAACTTGGGGGGCCAAAGTGTAATAAGAAAAATTTAGATTTTTGTTTATAACCTACACTCACCTCTTCATCTTCATTCTAACTTAATCAAAAACTCTCCTCTCTTCTCTCCTCCAAGCCCAGCCGAGAAACCCCCCACCCATAACCAAATTTAAGGTCTTTATCTCCTATTCTTAGACTATATTTTCACCAAAAATTAGAAGCCAAAACAACACCAAAAACAGTGGCAAAAACAGCCACTGCTTGCCGAGAATTTGCCCAGAAATTTCGAGATTTTTTGGATGAAATTTTGGAAGAAAAATGTGTAGGGATGATGGATTAACATTGTAGAACACTTGCATGTCAATTGGAGTTGAAGAAGTGAACAAAAAAAGGAAAGAAATACGAAAACAGTGGGGATTTTCGGACCCGGGCAGTGAGCAAACTGTGCGGACTGTTTTGGACGAAATTTGAGGTATAAAATTCTTCTTTCTATAATCTAATTGGAATGCATGTTGTTAGAATTAAGGATATGAATTTGTGTTAAGGAAAAATTTGAAATTTAAACAATGCATGTGACAATTTTGGGCTAGTTGCCAATTTGGGACAAATTTTGGTGATTGTTGGATTCGTTGGTTATTATTGTTATTATTATCACTAATTGCATGATGAAATTGAAAGGAAACATTGATATTAACGTTTAAAATTAGTTATATGGAAGTATTGAAATATGTAATTGGATTTTAGGAGTTAAGAGAAGAGTTATGGAATTATGACATGTTGTGGCCAAGAACTTGCATGAAATCGTTGGACATGTTGAGATGGATATGGACTGTTTTAGGGACTGTTTTATGGTGTTATAATGCTGAAAATTTAGTTACCATTATGCATGTTTAAGTGTGGTAATTGCTAATGTAAGTCCTAAAGGAATAAGGGTCTAGAAAGGTATAGAAATGCTTCACATTCTACCCTCGTTGTTGTTGGAACATGGACTGTTTTTGTGGGCTGTTTTAATGTGGATTAAGAGGCTAAATTTATATGAGAAGTGGGTGTGTAAATCCCCTTTGTTGTTGTTTTGGTTGTGCTTTTAATTGGTGCTTGGCTATTGATGTTATTAGCCTCATTTGGAAGTTGTGGAAACATGTATAAACAAGGGAAGTGCTGCCCGAATTTTTATAGAATAGGAAGTCGTTATTCGATATAAAGTATGCCAGTGATCATAGAATTGACGAACGTATTACCATTATTATAGGTTGAAGTTCTAAAACGAGACGTACTCTAATATTGAGTTGATTAGTTCGTCTAAGAGGTATGTGAACTATTTCTTCTTTCTTTGGCATGATTTTTATTTAATGAAGGTACGGCGGACGTACATGATTCTTATACAGTTTAATTCCTAAAGATGTTAGTTATGAGAAGTGCCTATGATTTTTCAGTAAAGAGTTTATTATGATATTATTATAATAATTTTATTGGGAGTCAAATGAAAATTTTGATTGCATATGGTTACTCATGAAATCTACTCGTGCTAAGTGTTATTACTTCACTTCACCGAGTCCCAATATGGGCCGGGTTATGTTCGTGCACATCCTTGCATTTTTAACCGAGTCCCTCACTAGAGGGTCGGGTTACGTAGGATGGATCCATAGATGAGATATGACTTTACCGAGTCCCAGTATGGGCCGGGTTATGATATGACTTCACCGAGTCCCAATATGGGCTGCGTTATGATATGATTCCACCGAGTCCCGCATTAGTGGGCCGGGTTACGTTACAGGTATATATATGTATATGGACATGCATTCATGTTTTCTTGACTTGACTCTCATTTTTATAAGGCACAACTGACTTTTATTGTTTATGGCACTGTTGGATTTGGATCCTGATTTTTATACTGACCTCTTGTTATCCATTGGCTACTTATGATCTCATTTGCAGTATTTCATATTTACATACTCAGTACATTATTTCGTACTGACCCTCTTTCCTCGGGGGGTTGCGTTCATGCCCGCAGGTACAAGTGCTCAGTTTGGTGACCCTTCGATTTAGGTTCCTGCGCAGCTGTTTGGAAAGCTCCTTTGATCCAAAGCTTTACCATTTTTGTACAGAACCCTATCATTTTGATTTATGTATATTTAGGGGCACGACGGGGCCCTGTCCCATCATATGTCGTTGTCCTTCTTATAGAGGCCTGTAGACAGTTGTGGGTTGTACTTATGTAAGGGGTATAACTCTGTTTTGGCCAGTCATGCTATTGTACTCTGTGTTGGGGTGTCCCCGTGTATATATGATATTATCTAGTGGCAGCCTTGTCGGCTTGCCTGTTGTATTGTGTTGGCTAGTTGTGACTCCTCAGGAGGCAGGTACATTCGGGGGTAAAGGCAGCCTTGTCGGCTTGCCTATCCTGGCATATGTTGTTATGCTGCCGGATTTCAGACTCATTAGGTGTTAGTTGGATTATGTGTGACATGTCAGGATAATGACGTCATTAGGGCGGTTAGTCGCGGCCCGTCTGGTCGGGTCGTGACAAGCAGCAACTGCCAACCCAGTGGCAGCCGAGCGCACCGTGGGGAGTGGGCCGACATTATAGGCCTGGCAGTGGCCTTGGGTTGTGCCACCCTGCCCCTATCCATCTGGTAACTAGGCCAGGCCCAAGTCACAGCCAGCGACCCAGTAGGCCTAACAGCAGCCAGAGATTCTTGGGTCATTGCCGAGCTAGTGGCAGCAGGCCAACTCGGCAGTGGTGACCCCGACAAATATCGAGGCCATGATGCATACTCTTGGGCTTACTCCGCCCGACGTAAATTGGTACATGGACACCGGTGCAAGTCTCATATGACGTCTTTCTAAGGTAATCTCTCGTCCTATTTTAATTTAAGCAATAATCTGTGGTATAATTGTCGGAAATGGTCATTCAATTCTAATTCGAGGTAATGGTACTACAAACTTGTCTCCCCCGAATCCACCGTTAACTTTAAAAAATGTCATTCACGCTCCTCAATTAGTTAAAAACCTCATTTAAGTTAGAAATTTTACTACTGATAATTGAATTTATGTTGAATGTGAAAGATTTTCATATGGGGATGCGTATTCAGGGCACTCTCGATCATGACTTGCATTTATATCCGTCTTCGACAACCACTCTTATTTCATACACAAATGCCGATTGTGGTGGCTGTCTGGTTATTGTGTATTTTTTTGTGATTATTTGCTATCTGGGTCCTCAAAACGGCAAGCGACGTTGTCCAGATCCAGTGCCGAAGCAGAATACCGAGGAGTTGTCAATTTGGTGTCTGAATCTTGTTGGCTACGAAACCTTATTTTAGAGCTTCACTGTCCGGTTCTGAAGACGACATTGGTTTATTGTGATAATGTTAGTGCAATTTATCTCTCAGAGAATCCGGTTCACCACCAACGCACTAAACATATTGAGCTGGATATTCAATTTGTTCGTGAAAAGGTTGCCCGTGGACAAGTGCGTGTCTTGATGTCCCGTCACGTTATCAGATTGCCGATATTTTTACTAAAGGTGCTGGTTTTATTTGAAGACTTTCGGGACAGTCTCGGCATACGCCGACCTCCCGCTTCGACTGCGGGGGTGTGATAGAATAGAAAAATTATATTTAGTCATAGTTATGTATATTCTGTATATGGTAGATGTATATTGTAGTTATTCCTTATCGTAATTGTAGCCTAGGATTAAGTTTATATATTAATATATGTACTATAATTTTGGAATGAAAGAATCAAGGAAGAATATTTCTTACAAACACATCAAACCATTAACTCCCAAGAAACAAAACAAAACAAATATGTTTCTTGAGTTCAAATGGTCGTTTTTATTTTATGACAAACGAGGAAAGACTGATTAATTCATACTATTACCCAGAAAAACACTCGTACTTAACAGTAACTCCAGAAAATGGTTAATTAATTATTTTAACAGTGTCTGGTGCAGAAGCAACGGCGACGTAATCCACGGCAGTGGCCGCCGTTAAATCCCTCTGTATGGCAAACGGAACCGCAGTTTCTCTTACTGAAGCACAGTCCCCGGAATCGGCGACTCTGTGACTCGCAGGTCCTGGCCTTCGCCACTATTCCTGTACATTAACGTATGAGCAAATTCAAAATTTAGAGTCACTAGTATTAAGCGAAGAATATATAATTACTACGTAAATATAAGTGTACTATCCCAAACAGTACAAGTTTTAAGATGAGAGGATCACATAGTTTATTAATACTGATATTAGAGTAGACATAAGTCGTGAGGTTGAATCTCAATGTCACCCATTAACGAAATGAATTTCGACGTGGTTATATGAAAAAGAAACAAGCTCCACCCTTAAGGGACATGTTTGAAGAATATATATAGCCTGTTTGGCCAAGTTTATTTTCCCCAAAAGAACTTTTTTTTTCAATAAGTGCTTATCCAAAAAAAGTGAGGTGTTTGACCAAGATTTTGGAAGAAAATAAGTACTTCTGGTAGTAGGCCGTTTTTAAGAAGTTAAAAAAATAATTTTTGCCCAAAAATACTTTTTTGAAAAACACATTTGAGAAAAATAGAAGTATTTTTTAAAAGTTTGGCCAAACATTAATTGTTGCTCAAAATTTCTTTTAAAAATAATAGGTCAAACACAAAATATTTTTCGCCAAAACTACTTTTTTGAAAAGCATTTTTGGAAAAACACTTTTATAAATAAGCTGATTTTAGAAGTTTGACCAAACATGCTAATAATTAAGTAAATATAAGTATATTCTCTCTCACAACTTAAATTTTTTAGATAGTCACACACTTCAATAATTAGTTTCAAAATGTATAAATCTTGCTAGGTACATAATGCTTTTTTTGTATTATATTTATATATAGTTTGAGGTAAAAGCAATAAGTTAAGTTAAACTTGTAGAATCCGTCTTAAATCTGCTTCTCAATTTAATATTGAAGAAACCAGTGAGGAATTACACAGTAAAATGATTTTGGTACGAGTAAGTTCTAAGCTATGGTCCTTATTTAGTGTAGTATATACTCTCTCTTTCAAATTATGTCACGTAATTTAAAAAATAAACGAAGATTTTTAAATTTAATGATCATATTTAAATATTTGTGTGGATACGAAAGTCTCTTATATTAATTAAAAACATAATAAGAAGTGTAAAATTAATTATTTTTCAATTTTGAAGTATCATGTTCTTTTGAAATGGGCTGATAAGAAAAGTATGACAAATAAACCAATTGCCTAAAGGTTTTCTCTTAATGCAACACAAATGAAATAAATAAGCAAAAGAAAAAAGAAGAGCACCGCAAGAATAGCTTTGTATATATCAAGAACCAAACAAGAAATTAATTACCAGAAGCAAAAACCAGCATCAACATAAGGAATGCAGTTGCAACTACTCTCGAAAAGCCAGCCATATTGGATTTCTTCTTTTATTTATCTTAATTTCTTTTCTGTGGTACTGAAGAGTGAAGAGGCTACTACTAAACAGGTCCATATTTATAGTAGCATAAAGTTATGAGTGTAACAACAATAACATATCCAGTGAAATTTCACAACGTGGAGGTTGGAGAGAGTATAGTGTGCGCAAATTTTACCTCTATCTTGATATGTAGAGCGGCTGTTTTCGAGAGACTCTCGGCTCAAGCCAAAGCACAAACACAAGCAAAGTAAGACAAACAAAGCGACTAAGTCATGATAGCGAATTCCGAAAAAGAAGCACTAACTAATGCAAGTAAATAAGATAAACAAAATACACATAGCAATATAAATCAAACGACGGGGAACTATATTGAAATGTGGGGGTAAGTTACTTTGAAAAATCCAGAAAGAAAAAGTAAAAGAAAAAACAGTACACATTATCTGTATCTGTAACGAGTCATGACTCATGACCACTCGATGTCCACTAATCTTTGCTCCTCTAGCTTTTCATTTTCTTTTTTAAATTTAAGTTATATATATCAATAATATTAATAAAAAATTATTAGTGTATTTTAACTTTTTACAAGAGATTGCTTTTTATATTTTAAGATTACCGACTAATGTTTGCATAGAGACTTACATGTGGTTGTCTTTTAGCCAATGTTTTAATAATGCAAATCCTTTGCTCATCTAGCTTTTTACATTTATTTATTTATTTGGTTGAACTGTACTATTTCAATTTCGATTTTATATGATGTATTTTTTTTACTAATACAAAATTTTAAGAAAATGAAGAATTTTTTAATTTTCGAGTGGAGGGTATATCGAAAACAGTCTCTCTATCACACAAAGGTAGATGTAAGGTCTGCATATATCCTACACTCTCCGGACCCCACTTTGTGGGATTACACTAGATATGTTGTTGTTGAAGATTTTGAAATTTGTGATCTCAAATATGTCATACTCCCTCTATATTAATGGTTTGTTTGGTTTTGACTTGACATAGAATTTAAGAAAGTAAATACGACTTCTGAATTTTGTGGTCTTAAATTAAAGATACCTAGAATGTACTGAAATATCGTTTAATCTTGTGGTCTTAAACATATCATGTGGAAAGTCAGACTAAAGAATTGTCAAAAAAGGAAAGAGACATTCTTTTTTAAACGGACTAAAAATGAAAGTAAGACAAACAAATTGAAATAGTGGGAGTAGTATTTATATGGCTATAAAGTTTTTGAAATTTGGCCTTGAACATACCATAACATTTATGTGTCTATAAAAACTTGTCATTATAAATAAAAAAATTAAGTTAAATTATTTTAAAATTAAAAATATGCTAAAAGAAAGAAAAAAGCACTAAAAGAAAGCATAATAAAACAAAGTGCTAAAAGAAAGAAAAAGAACTACTAAAAAGAAAAAACATGAAGGTATGAACATTCACTTTAGATACCTAAATATGAATATCTCTAAAGATAAGTGTGATCTGATTCTGCATGACGTGAATTGCTGGCACTTTCTAGCTTGTAAAGAGGCCTTGATTGCGTATATGAGTTGGGAAGTTCTAGTTGTGGAAAGTGAGATCATTCCAGATTATAATTTGTTTACTAACCTCACTTTACAAGGGATAACATTTTTTTTATGGATTATACCATGCATCATTCCATATTATAGACGGGACCTCTTCACTCCTAATCAGAGATCGCGAGTTCAAATTTTGAGTATGAAATTTTTTTGGTAGGAAGCTCTTCCTCTTTAATGAGTCTTATGTGACGTGAATTCAAATTTACCAAATTTCGTTTTCTAGAAGTAACCCGAATAAATTGGATCAATAACAATTATTAACTCGTTAAGTGAAGTTAAAAAGGAATAGAATCAAAGATTCAATGGTTTGCTTATCGACTAATAAATTTGAAATGATGAAGGTGACTACTCGCTGAATGGGACTCAACACTCCCCTTCTATACTATTTCATATCTCACTCAATGCTAACATAAGTTTTACACCCAATAAAACCATAAAAACTGGTGTCATTAATAAATTTTCAAGTAAAAAATTAAAAAATAGGGGTCCTTTGGTTTAAAATTAGGTTACGTTGGGACTATAATAAAAATTATAGTTCTAAAAGTATAATCATGATTATTTATCTCACCTTCTATATGAGATAAAAAATCTCTTATTATGATATAAAATATAATCCTAATTTTAGCACTCTCAATCAAACACGAAATAAATTTAATTTTGTATTTTTTATTGAAATCTCATTTAATCCCTCCGACCAAACGCCGCTTAATGTCTTCGGTATAGAATACTAGAATTATTTACAACCTCTTTTTAATTTACTTCTTCTTTTGTATTGTCAAACAAAGAAATGAATGTTTTGAACAATTTTCCGCTCCTTCCCAGAATGTTTTGTCATAGTGTGATCGCTAGTTTGTAGATCGCTACTTTTTGACATTGATCACCATGTGTTTCAAGATTTGCGTGCTGCAAAAAAATAACGACAATTTAACCAGAAATAAAAAAGGAACCATCTATTATTCTCCTTTTTCTTTATAGAAAAAGTTTTGTCGACACATGAAAGAGGTAATAAAATAAATATCATGATCTCTGTTCATATTTCATGACAGTGACTCCATGAAATGTAATCCGACAATATAGAGAAGTTTTATATTATTGATATAAATTGACATATTATAATCAGTGAGGATTTAAAAAATTTAGTAAGAGGATTGAAAATATATAGAAGTAAGCATGCAAAAAAATTAACAAAAAAAATTTGACCTATCTACGAGCGTAATTTTTTGAAAAAAGACGTAAAAATTGAATTTTCTTGGACAAAGGAGGCTTGTCACTGATCATAACATATTATTTATTATAAAGAATGAATCTTGGGCTTAACTCAACTCCAAAAGTTAGCTTATAGGGTGAAGATTGTCCACGTCCATATAAGGAGTCCATGTTCGCATTCACTACAAGAAAAACAAGGTGAAGCTTATAGGGTTTATTTATAAATAACCATTCCTTTTATAAATAAGCTAACTTATAGGGTGATTAGACCAGATACGAACAATATATTAAACATATAAGCTAGCTTAAGTTGGAATCCAAACCATTTACGGGGAACCCAAAATTAGTTGATTTATCACAAACTAAAATCATTCCTTTTTTGTGTGTTTGCGAGTCTTTGGGGTCATAAGAGTGAAGTCAAGCTCATCATCGACCTTTAGGCTGCCTCTACACAAGGTAATTCATTTCTCTTTTTAATTTCCTATTTAATTTAGGCTTTGTAGTCTATATTATGTGTTTTGTGTTATTTAAGCATGATTATTGACTATTTAGGTTGAGTGTTAGCATATTAGTCCACTACTTGGCACTTATTATGACACTATGCACTTGATTAGGCCTAATTAGTTCCTGTATGTTTTAATTAGGTTAGTATTTGGCATGTTGGCTTATATGTTTGTTTAAACTATGTATTAGAATGTTTGATTAAGTTAACATCATTGTTAGTTATTCATTATTGTCAGATGATATTAATCTCCTTTAGGGAGTCTTTCATTAATATCAAGGTATATATAGAGTACAATATTCATCCCTTATATAATAGGAATCCTAAGCCTATACAAAAGAGGAAACATAGTCTTACCATAATTATATTTACACAATATATGAAAATATTCTAATTATGGGTAGGGAATATATTGTTTCCTATATTTACACGTTTACACACCCCCTCAGTCGGAGCGAGAGGAGGCCGGACGCTGAGACTGGATCTGAAGTCAAGAAATAACTGTCTGGGAAGTCCTTTGGTAAATATGTCTGCATACTGATAGGATGATGGAACATGTAACACTCTGACATGGCCTAACGCAACTTTCTCACGAACGAAGTGTAGGTCTATCTCAATATGCTTGGTTCGCTGATGTTGAACCGGATTATGAGAAAGATAGATGGCAGAGATGTTATCACAATACACAATAGATGCCTGACGCAAAGGACACTGAAGTTCTAACAGTAAATTTCTGAGCCAACAAATCTCAGCTACTACATTTGCAACGCCTCTGTACTCAACCTTGGCACTGGAGAGAGATAGGGTAGCCGGTCGCTTGGCAGACCAAGAAATCAGATTATCCCCTAAGAAAACACAAAAGCCGGAGGTGGAGCGTCGCGTGTCCGGACACATTGCCCAATCTGCATCCGTATATGAAAGCACCCTGTCAGGTGTAGAGGGATATAGGTGCAAACCATAATCAAGAGTGCCCTTAATGTATCGAATGGTACGCTTAAGAGCAGTGAAATGAGACTCCCTGGGGGCATGCATGAATAAGCACACCTGCTGAACAACATAAGCTATGTCTGGCCTGGTGAATGTGAGATACTGATGTGCACATGCAAGGCTCTTATACAGAGTAGAATCAGAGACTGGAGCACCATCCATAACACTGAGCTTAGATTTGGAATCAACTGGAGTAGGCACCTCTTTGCAGTTCGCCATCTTAGCCCTGTACACAATCTCTTCTGCATACTTACGCTGACACAAGAACATATGATTGGCAGACCTGGTCACTGATATCCCCAAAAAGTAACTCAGCTTCCCCAAATCAATCATTGCAAATTCGGACTTGAGCAAGACAATAATCTCATTTTTCAATCCGTCGGAGGAGGCAGTAAGAACAATATCATCCACGTAAAGTAATATGTAAGCAGTGCTACTACCTCGATGAAAAATGAAAAGTGATGTATCACTCTTGCTGCATACAAATCCAATCTGCAAGATATACCTGGCAAAGTGATCATACCACGCACGGGGGGCCTTCTTCAGGCCATATAATGACTTACGGAGACGGCACACATAGTGAGGAACTGTTGGATGGGTAAACCCTGGTGGCTGATGCATGTAGACTGTCTCTCTCAGATCCCCATGTAAGAATGCATTCTTCACATCAAGCTGATGGATCGGCCAGTGTTTGCTCATGGCAATGCTCAAAACTGTGCGGATGGTAGCCGGTTTGACAACCGGGCTGAAGGTCTCACCACAATCAATGCGCTCCTGCTGATTTGTGCCATTAACCACAAGACGGGCCTTATACCTCTCAAGATCCCCATTGTCTCTGAACTTGTGACGAAATAGCCACATACAACAAATAACATTCACCCCATCAGGTCTAGGTACTAGATCCCACGTGTGCTGTTTAGTTAAAGAATTGAATTCCTCATACATAGCCGCATTCCAATTAGGGTCTTGTTTGGCCAATTTTGGGTTCTTTGGAAGTGGAGAGATGGTTTGGGCAGACAAGTTACTTTGGGTTTGAAGATTCCATGCTTTGAACGAGTTTCCGTTGGATGGGTAGGGACAGTGGATGGCGGAGTGGTGTCTGAGACGGGGGGTAAAGTCGGATAAGGAGAAGGTGGGGGCGAAGCCGTTGGAGGCGCCACAGCTCCTAGATCGAGAGTCGCGGCGCTAGAAGGTTGATAGGCTTCTCTGAAGTTTGGACGTCGCGGCTCTGACGACGGAACATAGGATGTGAGTTATTCGATTATGAGGGGAGATATGACAGACTCGTCAAGAAATGAGTAGTCCTGTTTTTGGAATTTTGGAAGATTCAAAAACGGGAATGTGGTCTCGTCGAATGTGACGTGACGAGATATGTGTATCTGACGAGTCGACAAGTCATAGCATAGATAGCCCCTATGGTTCGGCGGGAATCCTAGAAAGACACATGGAGTAGACTTAGGAGCGAGCTTGTGAGGGGCGGTGGAGCTAAGGTTGGGATAGCACAGACAACCAAAAATCTGTAGATGATCATAAGAGGGGATTCTATGGTAGAGGATTTCGGTAGGGGTCATATTATGAAGAGTGCTAGTAGGGAGAATATTTAGAGTGTATTCTGACATTTTAGCAGCATAGACCCAGAAGGGTGGAGGGAGGGAGGCATGAATCAATAGGGTGCGAATCATATTGTTAATGGTGCGGATGATTCTTTCAGCTTTACCGTTTTGTGGTGAGGTGTGAGGGCAGGAGAAGAGAAAGACCATGCCATTGCGATGAAACATAGAGATGTTGAATTCACGACCATTATCGCACTGAAATGATTTTATGCCTTTTCCAAATTGTGTTTGAATGAACTTGCGAAACTCAAGAAATTTGACAAACACTTCCAATTTAAATTTAAGAGGGTATAACCAAACGTAGTGTGAAAATTCATCAAGCAACACAAGATAGTATTTATGACCGAGAGAACTAGAGATAGGAGATGTCCATAAATCGGCATGTATGATATCAAAAGGAGTAAATGTAACACTAGTATATGATTTAAACGGAAGACGAATATGTTTGACTAAAGAGCAAGAAACACAATTTTGGGCAAGTTTCCCATTACAAGCAATGAAATTGTTGCCTCTAAGAAAATTAAAAACTGGGACTCCTGGATGACCAAGCCTATTATGCCAAGTTGAAGAAGAAACAACCGCTAGAGTGACGGAAGAGCAAGATCTTGCAGCGGAGGTGGAAGTGAATGGATAGAGATCCCCCGTGCTATTGCATCTCGTAAGAGGTGTCCCTGTATGAAGATCCTTCACAGTAAAACCAAAAGGGTCAAAATCCACAGAGACAGAATTATTACGAGTAAATTGGCGGACAGATATGAGGTTCTTAATCATGTGTGGGCCATATAGGGTGTTTTTGAGGGAGAAGGGTGGATGAGGAGGTTGTGTGTATGAGGTACCATAACCCTTAACTGGAATGCGTTGTCCACTACCAACTGTAACATATTGAAGATGCTTTAAACTAAACAGTTTAGGAATAGTACCTGCAGACTGGGTGACGTGAGATGTGGCGCATGAGTCCATGTACCAAGTATTGTCAGGTTGTTGCATAGAGAGGGTGCTGAATGCCTGACCCAACTCAGTGGGTGTCATGCCGGAGGAGGGCTGTGGGACCTGACCTTGCATGAAGTAGGCCTGCTGTGTGGCTGGAGCGGGGCCTAACAAACTGGGGTAAGAATACGGATTGTATGGTTGCTGGTATTGTAATGGACTTGGTGCCACGGCTCTGAACTAGAGCGCGCCCAGCCTGTAAACAGCCGGCGAGCCGCGCCCGGTTGTTTTGCGATCTCATTCTTTATTCTTGTTGTTGGTTCTGTTGACCGCGACCCTTGCCACGCGACCACGACCTCCTCTACCGCCGCGACCTTTTCCACTTGCCGCCGGCCTGCGCTGTTGGGAGTTGTCCGTGGCGTCGATCTTCGGGTTGCGTGTCGACAGCTAACACCTGCTGGGTGTGCTCATCCTGCTTAGCACGACGGGTTTCTTCGAGCAACAATTGTGAGCGAGCTTTGTTAAAACTCGGTAGCGGATCTGCCTGTTGAATTATGGTGGCCAAAGTATCATATTCGCCCTTAGTAAGGCCAGAAATAATTTGTAGCACCATTTTATCGTCGATGTGAGCGTGCCGATGTTGGAGAGTTGATCCGCTAGAAGTTTAAGCTGCTTGCAGTACTCAGAGACATTGGAGAAGTTTTCAAGACATGTTTTGTTGAACTGTTCTTCCAAATACACGGCACAAGTGTGCTTGTTGTCCTGAAAAATTTCCTCCAAACGATTCCACAAGTCAAGGGCTGTGGAGTCAGATTTCATGATAGTAAGGAACAAATCCTGAGAGATACTACCATATATCCATTGTTTGACTCCGGCGTCGAGACGATGCCAGATAGAATCATCAACCTCCGTAGGGCGCGGAATAGTGTCATCAATATGGTCAAGCACGTTATAGAGACATGCGCGATTGTGAAAAAGTTCAACCTAGGGAGAATACTGGTTGTTTTCTTGATCAAGAATAATGGGAATATGGTTCTTGATGTTGGAAACAGTAAGGGCGGGGTGAAACGGGGGTGATGACTTTTTGGTGGGATTTGTGGAGGTAGAGGCGTCAGAAAGTGTGGAAGAATCAGGGACAACCATTTAGAGAAGAGAAGAAAGGAAGAACAAAACCCGAAAAATAAGAAGAAAATCCGGGAGGGCTTTGGCGTAGGAGAAGCGATGTAATGTGGAAGAGAAAGGTTTTTAGGGTTTTGTTTATTTGGCTCTTGATACCATGTCAGATGATATTAATCTCCCTTGGGGAGTCTTTCATTAATATCAAGGTATATATAGAGTACAATATTCATCCCTTATACAATAGGAATCCTAAGCCTATACAAAAGAGGAATCCTAGTCTTACCATAATTATATTTACACAATATATGAAAATATTCTAATTATGGGTAGGGAATATATTGTTTCCTATATTTACACGTTTACAATTATGCTTATCTATGGGTTTAAGTGTTTACCATGTTGGTTTAAGGTTGTATTAGTCATGTATGGACACTTAAGGCTGTAGAGCTTGTAACTAGGCTGGCAAAGACTTAGTTCAACATTTTTAGTTGATTATATTCATATTGTTTAATGGTTGCTTATTTATAATTAGGATTATAAATACCTAATATGTTAGTTTAAGATTTATTGTTTCATGTGTGACTTAGTTAAATTACCTTAAAGTGATTAGCATGTTAATTATAGTCTTTCTTAACCATTTTTAGTTGTTTAGTTAATGTAATGTTGGTTTGGGAGTTGTCTGATTAGATAAACTGGTTTAAGGTGTTGTTGTAAGGGTCTGGGAAGCATGCTTAACTCTCTTAGAGGTTGTATTTAGTCAATTCATGCCCCTCTATGCCTGTTATGCCAGTTGACACTAGAGCATTCTTTAAGGTTTTTACAATCTAAATTTTCTTTTGGATCTGTTTTGTGGCTGAGCTAGAGGAGGTTGGAGAAGAAGCTTCCCATTCAAGATTCTCGACCAAGGCTGCATATCAAAGAGGTAAATTCCAAGCCATTTCAGTCTTTTCCTTTTGTCACTTCTGTTTTTATATAATTTTGCGACTGATTTTGGTTGTTCATGTTATTGTATGCTCAAAATAGGTCGTATTAAGCATGATTTGCCTAATAAAGGTTAATTAGGGTATTTTTTTAATGTCTTGAATAATGTGTTATGAGTATAACCTAGATGTGTTTGACTTGATTAAGTTGGTGATTAAGTCTGTGTTAAATATATCATGTTAAAGATGTTGTTCATTGCTTGTTTAGAGGAATTGCATGCTTGATTAGTTGAACACCATATGATTTTGGCTTGTTTGGTCGACTGTTTATACTTTGGATATGGTGTGTTAGGCTTGCACCTTACACTATATGATGTGTGATGTTTTTGTGATTGTCTAGTGAAGTTGTATTAAAAATGACTAGCTTTGATATCTGTTTTTTCTTACTTTTGACCATGATTTGAGTTAGTTAAGATCTAAATGTGAAATTCTTTACATGTTTGATATCAAATACTGAATAGTGATACAAAATTTTCAATTCTTCAAAAGATTTAGATGCATGTTTTAACAGCCTACGTTTTATATGACTCTATAGTTCATAGAAGATTTAAGAAATGAATCTTTGTTAGACTTTGTGAGTCTGTATGCATGAGTTTAGGATAGTATAGTGTGATAAAGAGTTGGTGCATGTATGTGTTATGTTCTGGACCTTGTATGACCATGCTGGATACAAAATCGTGAAGAATGCTTGTCTTCTATCTATATATTTTATATTGTAGTACAAGCACATGTTACAGGACCAGTCACCAAAAGCCCCATATGCTGCCATGCCAAGAAAAAGTCCAAAGCTTCACCCTCAGCTTGTAAATGAGACCCCAAAGCTCTATACAACTAAAAAAGATAGTATGAATCAACCAAGCACAAAGAAAAAGCTGAAGTTTGATGATGAGTTGAAGGAAACAAAGAAGCCGGACGGAGAAAAACCAAACACATGACTTGTTTTATTTGGTCTGCATACTTGAGTGATTATATATTTAGTGAATCTTTACAACTTTTGTTTTAAGTTATATTTACATGTTGATATTTAATTCAATGGCAGGCACCACTACAACCTGGTGGCACCGAGTGTGGCATTTGTGTGATGCGTTTCATGAAAGAGTTGATGCTAGATTTGACTTTAATGACAAATAATGTAAGTACTTCTATACTTAAATGATAGACCATTAACCATGTTAATTGTTACATCATTTCAAGCATTACTAATTATTTTCTTCTTGTGGTTTATAGTTCTACGGCAAACATGTACTCACAAGAGGAACTTGATGATATTCGTGTCGAGTGGGGAGTGCATTTTTTGAAGATACTTGCTGAAATAGAAGTTGGTAAACTAAATGCTGATGAGTGAACATTTTAGATTGATAAGATATTTGATTAACAATATTTTAGTCTTTAATTAACAGTTTAATAGCACTTTGAATGATTATCCATTTTGGGAAGACTTTGTACAACGGATTCTAGCTATTTAATGTATATTTTTGGTGTTATTTAAAATTTTAGTCCATTTCATCGGTGCACTCAATTTGCAATGTTGAAATTAAATTGTCAAAAAAAAAATAATAATTTTCCCGCCATATTAAAATAAATTATTAATTTAATAGAAATTTTAAAAAAATTGAATCAAAATTTAAATTTAAATTTATGTGACTTTTGTGTGATGGGTTTGAACCGTCACATGTCGTGTGACAGATGCATAACCGTCATCTGTTTGTGACATTGGCAAAGATGACACTTACGGGAACGTCATCTTAGGGGTTAGATGACGGTTTTTACCCGTCACCGTAGGGTATTTTTGTAGTAGTGATTTCATATCTGATGTGAGACTTTTAATAATCCCCGCAAGCCCAGATCTTGTTAACTGGAGCGTGAATAATAAATTTGGGGGCCCAACATCGGTAAATAAAGAATTTGAATGAGTCTGGCTCTGATACCATGTAAAAAATATATCTTTGGTCTAACTCAACCCCAAAAGCTAGCTTGTAGAATGAGAATTGTCAAATCCATATAAAAAGTTCATGTAGCCATTATATATCTAATGTGAGACTCTTAACATTTATCATTTATTCTAGATTACGAATTAATATTTACTATTATAATTAAGTAAATGTCGTTTACATCGGCCGTGCATAGAATTTGAATTCATTTGACATATATCTCCTTTGAATAATGTTTCAACCTGATTTTTTTCTTAAATTCCTTGAAGACAATCTTTAAAAATGCTTATGATTAAATTAAAACATGTCAATCTATTCTAATCTAACTTGCCGACATCAGGCAAACATTGTTGGTCCTACAAGGAATCTGACGTGTACACGTTTAAATGAACTCTTGTCATAATCTTTTCTTGTTTTCCTACTAATTAGGTTAATTTCATGTAGGAATCTAATAGCTCAGTCGATTGATTAAATAATTTTTCATGAGGGTTTAAACCCTCTTCTTATTTTTCCTGCAGCGTGAGTTCGAACCCTGATGAGAGTAATTTGCTCTCTTCTGGGGTAAGACCTTGTAGGTGATATCAGTTGATCTGTTGTCAAACCCTGGTCATTTACGCACATGTCGCGATTTACTGATAGTAGTGCTGAGGGACCGGGACTACTATCTCCAGGAATAGTCCGGGCGTAAGCCGGAAAGCTGGATATAAAAAAAAAATTACTTTGCCCCCTTTAACTACTACGAGCGGATGTACCACTTAATTACCATATATGTGTTCGGCAACATTTAATAACTTTTGTTTAAAATTTGTATTTGTTTTATAATATTAATTTAATATATAAAAATTATAAATTAACTTTTGTAATTTTAAAAAATTACAATCCAAAATTCATAAACTTTATATTTGGAATCCGTCTCGACACTTGACCTGCACTTGTTTTTCTATTACACGTCCTATCTTTGCAAGCAACCTATTATGCACTTCATCAATTTGAACCGTAATACAAGCATCACATTTTATCGGTTGGTGATGGTGATAAATTGCATAGTGATGCCTAATAGTAGAGGTGATGGATAGTGGTCGGTAGTGGAGATAGTAGATGGTAGTGATTTGACGATAGTGACCGATAGTTGTGGTTGTATAGAGAAACTTGGCTGTAGAATTTATACATGTGATGGTATCTTGTGGAAGTGGTTAGTGGTAAAAATGGTTGGTGGTACGGGCCGGCTTCAGTGGCGGAGCCAGGAATTTGGCGAAGAATATGTAAATTTTCTTCTCACTTGTATTAAAGATGTACAAAATTAAATATATACTCATAATAGCTAACTTAACTTATGAACACCACGTAATTTTTTAGCGAAGGGTGCATCTGACCAACCTTCGCCTAAGGTGGCTCCGCCCCTGGCCGGCTCAATGGTAAAGTCATTGAAGTCACTGCTTTAGGCCCCAAGATATTGAAGGCCCCAAAATTAGTACTCTTATTAAGTAAGGCTGTCCAACGGGGCGGGTCGGCCCGATCCCGACCAGACTCGCTGGCCACATTGGAAAAAAATCGGTGGACTCGAACCAGATTGACCCGGCCTGCTCAAATTTCCAGCCCCGATTCGGTCGCCTCGCCCGATTCCTCCCTGGCCCGGGATCCCTCCCCTTTGCAAAAGATGACCGTTGCACAACGACCATTTTTTGCCTCCCCCAACCCCCTACCCCCTTAATATTTATTTTTAACCCCTAAGTTAATATATTTACACTTTAACTCAATTTTCAACAATAAATACCTCATTTTCTCTTCATCTTTCTCACAAATCTTCCTACAATCTCTCAATCTATCCCTCTACAAGTCTACATTGTCTACTAAATATTAAATTTTATTTATTCATTTGTATAACTACATCAAAGTTAAAAAATTGGGAGTGAAGTTGGCAACTATCTTGAGGATCATCCATCGAGCAAAGTTTTAGTTTTCAACCTTGATTACACGTCGACGTTACGTCGGCGTTTGGTACATTCATTCCTTCATTAAATTATTATTGTTTCTTTATTTTAATTAGCGCACTTAATTTCAAATCTTTAACTTTAACTATTTATTAGAATAATTAAAATGGAAGGATTTAGAGGTATGTTTAAGGGTAATGGTAAGACTTCTTCTAGTAGGGGTAACAATGGCAGGGGTACTTCTTCTAGTCATCCTATTCCTAGACATGATGATTTAGTTGATTACACACATATAAATGAAACTGATTTTTTTAATGATATATCATTAGAGTTAGACGACGAGATGTTTTCTGCAACTCAACCAGACTTTAATTTAGAAGATAATCTAGATGACACACATACTAATCTAGATGACACACCCACTAGTGCACCTCCAACTGGAACGCCTCCTATTCCCCCTAGTATGAGACGAGGCCCAATAAAAAAAATTAAAATCAGATGTATGGATCTTTTTTTATAGGGATGAAGAGAATCAAGTAGTTAGATGTCAAATTTGTAAAAATGTTTATAAATTTAAAATGGGAAAAGGTCAGGGTGGGACGGGAGGTTTATTGAGACACGTACAAAACTTTCATAAAGTTAGATGAGACCAATACCTGGCTGAAAAATCGGGTGCGCCAATGCCCGCTTAGTCGGGACAAGGTTCACATATTGTCCCGCACCAAGTACAGGGTCAAATTAACCATATGACAGGGGAATTGTAGGCCCTAAATACGATAAACGTAGAGATAGGGAAGCAATAGCAAAATTAGTTGCGGTGGAGGGGTCTGCCTTTTTCATTTCCTTCCTCTCCTGGTTTTATTCATTACATTAGAAATATGTATAATCCTGCTTTTAACGATTTTCCTAGATCAACTGTTAGGAGAGCTGTTTTTAAATTTGCACATGAATATCAACATTATTTACGTTATTCCTTATATCATTTTCCTGGTAAAGTATCTATCACGTTTAGTATAGGCCGTAGTACTAACGACCATGATTATTTAATTGTAACATGTCATTGGATATATTATAAATGGTCTATGCAAAAACATATTTTAGCATATAGATATATTGATGATAGGCACACTGAAAATTTTATTGCAGAAAATATTCATCAAATTTGCGATGATTATGGTATAACTAAATAATGAATGTTATGTTAGATAATGCTTTTTCTAATAATTATGTTATTAGACTTTTAAAAATTCTTTTAACTCCATCTTTTCCTAATCATTTTCATATAAAATGTGCGTGCCATATTTATAACTTAGTTGTAAAGGATGGTCTATCACTTTTTGAAGACATTCTTAATAAAGTACAATTTGCTATAAACTTTATTTTTAGAAGTAATAGAATACAAAGAAAAAAATAATATAAAAAAATTTGTCACGATTGTGGACTACCTTATAGAAAAATTTCCGAAGAAGTAGCGACCTGGTGGAATTCTTTATATGGACAACTACTTGTTGCTTATGATTATAGAAGACCTATAACTTTATTTTTTAACGTCCATACTCGAAATCCAATTGATATGGTTGTAGATAACGATTGGGAAAAATTTTCAGAACTTATTGTATATTTAGAGAAATTTTTTCAAGCAACTAAAAAATTTTCTGGTATATATTATCCTACTATTTCAACTATGTTATTTTATATAGCTCTAATATTTTTGTTACTTAGTGAATATATGAAAAACCATCTTATAGGGCACCTATTAAAATATATTTATCAAATTAATTTTTTTTCTATTCCCACTATTTATATTATTGGTGTTGTATTAAATCCGAGTATTAAAATACACGGTTGTAAAGCACTTATTGAAACTATTTATGATTGTATAGAAGTACTTCCACATCCAACTCCAAAAAATCCAAATGAACAACCACCTAAGGAACCAACTAAAGAAGAAGTGTTGTTTAGCATACACAATGAATGCAAAATAGTATATACTCATTACCAACAAGAAAGTGTTAGCAACCAACCGGCCTCTATACCATCTTCTTCTTATACAATACAACCTTATAAAAAATATGTTGTTTCTGCGGCTAGTATTGAAAGCCTTAGAAATAGAATGTGTAGTGGTACCACTACTAATCAAGTCAGCAAGTTTGATATTTTTATTTTGCAGGGTGTTGTACCGTACCAAGCAGTTCCCAATGAAGAAAGACGTGAAGACTTGCTGAAATACTGGAGGGAGAATAAGAAGATATTTTCGACACTATCAAAGATGACCCGAAATGTGTTGAACATTCAAGTGTCATCAACAGCATCTGAAAGTGCTTTTTCGGCCGGAAGATTTCAAATAGGAGAACAAATACACTCATTAGCGGGAGACAGACCACGAAAACTACAACGAAATCTTATCCAACAGAGGTGGAAGCGACGTCGAGCAATTTGACCAACAAATTCCAATTTCAACTGAAGAACCACAAGACATTATAAAGAAACTAGAAAAGGTGTTTTTAAATATGTAATTTTTTTAATTGTAATTTTACTATGCTATTTGCAACTTTCAACACCACAAAGTTGCAATTTTGAAATTGTAGTACAAAAAAATCATATTTCTATTAAATAATATAAGAGGCACAAAAACAGCATTGAGTTGTTTTTGTTACACTATCTTGTTCAATTATTGAGGTGTTTATATATGTTATTTTTTTTGAATTAAGTGCAAAAAAAAACTTCGGAAACCCAATCTCGACCCGATCCGATAAGACCGGTCCCCTTTTCCGACGGGACCGTGAACGGGACGTGACATCGGCGGATCCCGCCAGTTCCGCCGGAGGACCGATCCCGCCCATCCCCCCGTCCCATCGGGTCCCTTCCCACCGAGACCCGCCCCGCCCCGCCCCGCCCCGTTGGCCACCCATATTATTAAGTATTATTTTACAGAATATACTATGATTTATACAATTATTATTCATAAAGGTTTTAAATTTTTGTTCTTTTATCTTACTTGGTTGAAGTTTCCGAATAAGTAAATTACGATAAATTCCCTTCTTTTTAATTAATTGCTCCCTCCGTTCTATTTATATTGTACTATTTCTTACTAGTCTGACTCAAAAGGAATGAAACATTTTTAAATTTAAAATAATTTAACCTAAACATTCTTTTTTATCATTAGTAGCAAGTTTTTATAGCCACAAAAATATTATGACATTTTTAAAATCACAGGTTTTAAAAGTTTTATAACCACACAAAAGTTATGCATATTTTTGTCACAAATTTCAAAATTCTTTATTTTTTAAACCCGATATCTAATCAAACTAAAGCATATACAAATTGAAAACGGAGGGAATAGACTTTTATCTTTTTCTTCAACTTTAATTTTTCCTCCTCGGGATATATTATCTTTTATGTTCAAAGTGTTTAACTTGTCAATTGTGTGATTGATCCATAGATGTAAAAAAAAAGGTTATCTTATCTCATTACTGTATGAAAATTACTAAACAAGTTTAAAGTCTCTTTTTATGATTCGGTTTTAGGTCACCAATTTCATTAAGCCTTCCGGTAGACATAATATGATATTGATTGACAACAACGATAGTTAGTGTTTGTAATAAATAGAGTAGTGATAAGAAATTATTGTCACATGATCCTTAAGAACATATGAATGATTTTAATTCTACATACTAAGAGTTAATAAGTAATTGTAAATAAATACTTAATAGATTAAGATCTACTAAATGATTTAGCTTCATAGCGCAATTATGGGGAAATAGATTTTACCTACCGTGGTGTCCTTTTCCCAAGATATATATACCCTGTGTCCTTTATAAAGATAAAAAACAATTCTTGATATTGTTGTGTTGTCAATTTTTTAAAACTTTTACGTCTTTATTTTGAATTCAAATGTCTAGCCCAAACATTATTCACCACGTCGACATTACCTATGAGATAACGACATCATAATTTAGGGAGAAATGAACCAAAGGAAGAAAAAGTAAGGGACCCCCTCCATGATTATTATTTTCTTTCTCTTATTTTGTTTAACACTTTTTTATTTTAATTTCACCGTCCTAATTTATATGACATAATTTAATCACATATAAAGTTGAGAAAGAAGATTTCAGTTCAATATCTAGAATGAGAATTACAAATATTTATTTCTAAACTATGTCATTGATTGGTGATCTAATCCTACTAAGCAAAAATAGCTACAGACAACGAATAATATTTTAACGAATGGTAAATCCCTCTCTAGGATGTGGCACTTCACTGTATGAATTCTTCTTCCAATCATCTCTTTCTTTCTCGTATCTCTATTGAAACATAATGGTTTCATGTTTTGAGAGGAATGAATTCTTTTTCAAATCATCTCTTCCTTTCTTATACCTCTATTGAAATAAAATGGTTTCATATTCTCTTAATGATTGGTTATTCCTCTTCATTCGTATCTGATTCAATCGGCATCGACATAACAAGACTATTTAAAACAATATTTGGACATATATATGGTTCTAAATCATCTCATCAAGGATAAATTTAGAATTTTAAAGTTAAAATTATTTTTAAATATAAAAAAATGACATTTTTTCTGGAATAGACTAAAAAAGAAGTGTGAGAATATCTTTTTATATTTAGAAATAATTTAACTATGAACGTCTTATTTACTTTTAATGATATAATTTATTATTACATATATATTTATAAATTTTTAAACCATAATTTGTTTTTGCCCTAATGCGTACAGCTAGCTTGACAAGAGCTTATTGGTGGTGGTCCATCATGTAATGAGAGAAACGACTAAGCTGAGAAGTGACAAGTGCTTGTTGCTACCCATGATTTAACACGTGCTTGTTGCTACTAGGAACAAATTGATAGAATATATAAAAATATATTCTTTTGATATCAACAGTGATCTTATATATCTTTAATTATTATAGTAATTTTTTGTATTAGTTAGGTGTATTTAATTTCTGTAATTAAAGCTTAGAATGACTATTGTATATTATGTATATAAGCTAATTACATGAAATCAAGAAGAGATGATTCTCTTTTATGGTATCAGCTGTCTAGGACAAATTTTTTTCCTTCTCCATACCACTCTTCCGCCGCCGTCCCTACTCGGCAATCCTTTCCACCGCCCAATTTTTTCCCTTTCTCAGTCATGTCTAACACAAATAATACATTCCATCATGCTCTTGCAGTCCCACCATCAAGAACAATATTCCTATCGTCCTTGAAATGGAGAACGTCCAATATGCGACGTGGGAGAAACTTTTTAAAATTCATGCAAGGTCTCATAGAGTCCTCCATCACATCGTCAAACTAGATAAAGGCAAGGAAAATGTGCCTTCCACCGATGATGAAATGGAGTTATGGACAACTCTTGATGCTATGGTCCTCTAATGGATTTATTCCACCATCTCTACGGACCTCTTGCATACAATTATCGAACCCGACGCCACGAAAATGGATGCTTAGAATATGTTGCGTGATATATTCCAAGATAACAAAAATTCTCATGCCGTAACCCTTGAGCAAGAATTCTCTCACACAACTATAGAGGATTTTCTAAATGACTCCGCATATTGTCAAAGGCTCAAGAAATTATCGAATCAACTCAAGAACGTCGGAGCGCCGGTCACAAATGATCGTCTCGTTCTTCAAAGGGTTGCGGGCCTCACCGAAGCGTATAATGGGGTTGAAACTCTTCTTTGCCAAAGCAATCCTATCCCACCTTTCTACCAAACACGTTCCATGCTCACCCTAAAAGAAGTGGGGCTGCCTTCGCTGCTCTGGGTCCAACATCCTTCCCGACCCACACATAAATCGAGGCAGTGATTCATACACTTGGGCTAAATCCTTTGAATTCGAATTGGTACATGGACATTGGTGCTACTTCTCATATGAAATCTACGCAAGGTAATCTCTCGTATTATTTCAATTTGAGCAAAATATATGGCATAATTAATGGTAATTGTCATTTAATTCCAATTCGTGGTTATGGTCACACAAATTTTTATCCCCTAAACCCGCCTTTAGCCTTGAAAAATATCATTCATGCACCTCAATTAATTAAAAATTTGGTGTTTGTTCAAAAATTTACAACTGATAACTCAGTTTCTGTTGAATTTGATCCATTTGGATTTTCTGTGAAGGATTTTTGGACGGGGATACATCTAATGAGTTATGATAGTCGGGGCGAGCTCTATCCCATCACCACCACCATTACCACAAATAAGCCACACCATCAACTTTTGCAGCTTTAGCACCTTCTTATTGCATGCACATTTAGGTCATTCGGGAGCGTCTGTTTTTGCCTCCCTTAAAAATAATAAATTTATTGAGTGTAATAACACTCATAGTTCTAATATTTGTCCTTCTTGTCCGCTTGGAAAATATGTTAAATTGCCCTTTGTTGCCTCTAATTCTATTACTATGTTGTCTTTTAATATTATTCATAGTGATCTTTGGACGTCTCCCGTTTTGAGCTCTTCGGGCCATCATTATTATGTTTTGTTGTTAGATGATTACACTAATTTTTTATGGACATTTCCATTATCTAAAAAGTCTCAGGTTTATTCCACATTCCTATCATTTAGAATATTCATATGTACTCAATTTGAACGGGAAGTTAAGAACATTCAATGTGATAATGGAAGAGAATTTGATAATGAGCCATTTAGGGAATTTTGTAAGGTTAATGGTATATCTTTTCGGTTCTCATGTCCACATACGTCATCACAAAATGAAAGCCGAGAGAAAAATTCACACCATTAATAATATTGTTCGTACATTACTAGCCCATGCATCATTACAACCTTCATTTTGGCATCATGCATTACAAATATCAACTTACATTCTCAACATACTCCCTAGAAAAGGATTAGCATACCACTCTCCACTTAAAATTCTTTATCAAAAAGACCCTTTGTATTCTCCTCTCAGGGTATTTGAGTGTTTATGTTATCCTCTATTCCCCTCCACTACCATAAACAAACTTCAAGCCCCCTGTACCACTTCTGTCTTTTTGGATTACCCATCTAATCATCGTGGTTACAAATGTTATGATTTATCCTCTAATTAGATCATCATTAGTCATCATGTTATTTTCAACGGAACCAATTTCCATTTGCTAAGTTGCATAGTTCTGCATCCCATTCATATGATTTTCTGGATGATGGGCTCTCACCGTATGTGGTCCACTACTTGGCCCAGACCACACCACGACACATGGACCAACGGACACAATCAGGCCCACTGCCTGCTGGCCCAAATCTCTCCAATCCACAACGTCTGCCAACAGGCCCACTGCCTGTTGGCCCAAATATTTCCGATCTGCAGCTTCTGCCAGCAGGCCCACTTCCTGCTGGCCTAACTCCTTCCAGCCAACACCCAACCCATGACCTTCCAACTCGACTCCACTACATCAGAACTGGGCCAGCCCACGACATCCACCCAAATCCATTCCATTTCAATTTCGGGACCAGGGCTCGTTACTCGCAGCCAAAGGTGTATTTTTAGACCAAAGCGACAATTTAATCTCAACTCTAATAGCACTAAATCCCCACTACCATATAACCCCGTGTCTGCCCTTTGTGACCAGAATTGGAAAATGGCTATGGATGGTGAATATAATGCTATTATTGAAAATAAGACGTAGGAGTTGGTGCCCCGTCTACCTGGTGTTAATGTGATTTGTTCTATGTAGATTTTTACTCATAAGGAGAAATCTAATGGTTGTTTTGAAAGACATAAGGCCCGTCTTGTAGGTGATGGCAAAACTAAACATGTTGGCGTGGATTGTGGAGAGACATTTAGTTCAGTGGTCGAACCGGTAACTATTCACACTGTTCTCAGTTTAGCTCTCTCAAAAACATGACCCATTCATCAATTAGATGTGAAAAATACGTTCTTACAGGGAGAACTCAAGGAAACAGTATACATGCATCAACCCTTTGATTTTAGGGACCCCGCTCATCCTAATTATATGTGCTTGTTGAAGAAATTCTTGTATGGGCTAAAACAGGCTCCTCGGGCATGGTACAAAAGATTTACAGATTATGTGTCTACTCTTGGGTTTTCTCACATCAAGTCTGATCATTCTCTATTCATATACCGTCATGGTACTTCTATGGCCTACATTCTGTTATATGTGTTGACACCCAATTTTGACCCATCTTTTATGATTTTATTCGTAATTTTTACTGTCATTTGCATTTTTTATCACAATCATAAGTTTTATCCAAAAAATTCTATGTTATTTTATTCTCGCAAAATTGCATCGCATTTCCATTTTTATTAAGCATTAAACATTTCGCAAATATTATATTTTTATTATTATCACATCGTTACGTTATTTTAAATAATTCACATCTTTTACAAAAAATATATAAATATGTTTTAATATTAAGCCCCTTTTCATATTTTTAAATCCATAACCCATTTTTTATTTTCCTAACCCAAAACAATTTCTAATCCATTCATTTTCCAACCCAAAACAATTTTTACCCAAAACTAAAACTCATTTCACCAAAGCCCAACCCATCACCCATTTAATTCTACTTAACCCAAAATAATTCAACTCCCTATTCCCTAACCAAACCGGACCAGCCCAATACCCCAAACCCATTCCTTTTAATTCCCCCTAAGCCCAACCGAAGCCCAACGCTCTCGCCCCAGGCCCAACCGGCCGACCCGTCGGCCCAAACCCATTCCTCTCATCTTTTAACCCATCCCCCTTTCCCCTTTTCAAAAAAAAAGGAAATCAGAAAACCTAAAACCTAATCCCCCCTGTCAGCCAGACCCTACGCACTCCCTACCCCACGCCGCCAAGACTCCTACCCTGCCACTTCGCCAACACCACCAACCTACCCCGACACCGCCAAAACCATCCTCACCAACACACCCCCAAAATCCTCAACACATGCCCCAAAAATCGATTTTGTCCCCTTTATTTTGAAATTCAAATTCATTTTTTAGGGGGGTATGAGGGGGGGGTGAACATTGAGTTTGAGACCTATAAAACCCCCCCCCCCTTTTGCATCTGTTGGGGGGTTCTTTCGGATAAAAAATGTTCTTTTGAGGGGTTTTTAATTCGATTTTTGAGTTTGAAATTTAGGTTTAAGTTTTGGTTGTATTGTATTTGTTTGTATTGTTCTTCACTAAAAAATATCCGAAATCGTATAGGAACATTTCTTTGTTCTTGCATGTGTTCTTCAACTTAAAGATTCCGAAAATAGGTCGAAATTATTGCTTTTTTTTGTGTTGAAGAATCTGGATTTTAGCTGTTCTTTGCTGTTTCTCGGTTCAATTCGAGTCGGGTCACTGCCGGATCGGGTCGGGTCATTTCGGGTCGAGACCAACATCAGAAAAACAGTATCCTTTTCAGAATTACCAATTCAGAATTTGGTGATCAAAAATCCAAAATCTGAATTCTAAACATCTCCGAGCGGGTCGTCGATCGAAACAAGCCTCGGTTCACGCCAGGAGAAGGTCAAGAAAATACAAATTCCTCTCGGTATGTTTTCTGTATTTTTATGTGTTTTGTTGTTAATTATGTGATAAGATAGTCATTTTTGCTATTATGTTCATTATTGTGTCAAGTATGTTAATTTGGTTTAATCGGCAATTAATGTTTAGAAATGCTTTCCTTGTATTATCGATTTATACTTAATATGGTAAGAAGCTTTGAGTGTGTGTTGATTTTATGGACATCGTGTGATCATATTGGATTGAATGTTGAATCATACTTATTTTCTTGAGTCTCATGAGTGATAACACACTTGCCTTACCTGTTTAAGTGTTAAAAGGCCTCGATATTAACATGTGAAGTCTCCCAAGTTATCTTGTATCATGTCCTACCTCTAGAGTTTGCTTGAATGACATTTACATTAGTGATTTGCATTATTTTGAACCAGTTTATACCTGTTAAGCCTTAGTTTCTAATGCATTCCATATGTGGTTTGTGATTATGTTTCATGAAGGAAGCATGTATAGGGTATAGTCAAATGTTAAAACTGCTTAAGTGAATAGAAAAATCTAAGGAATGGTTTAAACTTAGGGATATGAAGGTCTTTGATTCTTGTTGAGTTATGCATTATCTACCTGTGAGTGTGGGTTGTCTTTTCTTGCTATGAATCAATCACAGGCATGCCTATCTACGTCAAACAGTTTGTTGAGTAAAGGACATGTTGCGGTTAATTCTAGTTTTGTTCGTGGTTGCTACACGCCAAGTTCCCTCTGATGTATGATAAATAAGAAGGAGTGATTAAATGAGACTGCAATGATTTTTGATTTCTTGCTAAAGTTATAAACTGGTTCTGTCTTTCTGATTCTTGATTAGGCTTGACCTAAAAATCAGGAAAAATGCTATCTGATCTAGAAAAGTTGCCCCAAGCTCTCTGTGTCAATATATGTTGCTTGTTCCTTTAATATTCGATGTCTTATACATGGATAAGATAACAGAATTTGTTTGACTTGGTGTTGAGACATCTGAGTATTCTTTTTTTGTTATGCCTGGATCTACTCTTCATACCTGCACTGGCTTGATATTAGTGCAATTATTTCATTTCTCTTGTTGGAATTGAGTCTGCTCATTCTGCCTAATGCTAATTCTGCCTAATGCTAGTGTGTGCTATCCATTAAGTGTCAAGATGTCTCATCCTTTAATGTGAACCTCCTGAATCATGACATGCCAATGACTTGCCTAGTTTGGTTCTACTTAGACCATGCCTAGGCTACTATTTGGACCATTTTGTGCTATGACAGGTGTACCTACATGTATGCTAGCCTGATTAAGCGATGTTACGCCTCAAAGATGTTACATTGACTAGTGTACAGCATGAATATGTCCATATATGTGTAATTAGACCACCAATGGTTCTGTATAATCTAAGATATTATTCCTAAAGAGTCAGTTAACTATTTCTGCATGTTAGTTATGTTTGATGAGCTGAATACACATTTGCCTTGCCTAGTAAGTCTAATAAGTATGATATGTTATGAGTTATTCCTCTAAGTGTCAATATGTCCAATACATAACAGAAAAATGGTCTTGTGTGCTTAGTATAGCTTAAATGATTTTGTACCTCTTTGAAATTTTGTCTTAAATAGATATTTGCCCATCTCCATGTCCTAAAATGTCTTCTGAACTAATCATCTATATGTCTTTATCTATCTAAATGCTAGACTGCATCCATGACAGCATATAATTCCTTCTCGAGTCATTTGGTTTACCATATTAGTATGTTAATCGATCTGTGCACATGTGTGTATTTAGCTTGATCCCAAATTGATAGTTCCCTTGTTTGAAATCTTTTTATTATATTGTTATGCTGGCTGAAATTCGAGGCAAGCTTTGGGTTTGGTTTAGCCTTCTTCGATAGCCTGCCATGCCTAAGGTTCAAGAAGCCTTTTGAATCTTGTTGCGGCATCGAAAATGAATGGTGGTAGCCCCCCCCCCCCCCTTTGATCTTCTTATCTTTCAAATTTGAAGTTTAGAGTGATTGGTCTTTAAGTTGACCTTCCCCTTGTCTTTCTTTGTGCTACCAATAGTTGTGGTATCCAAATGCACCTTGAGATTCTGGATATATGTCATCTTTAAATAGTTACGTTATGGGTTTTGTTGCATTTTGGCTGCTGATTTTGAGATCGCCGATTCTTTGCAATACTTGGGTGACATCGCACTTTGAGCCATTTATTCTGCTGCGTTTGTCGCGCCACATTTCTGCAATGTGGACCATTTACACTTCTTTTCGGAAACATTTTACCGCTGCATTTTGAGCTCATTTGATGTCTTATCATCGCTGTATTTTCAGCACAATTGCTGCTTGTTTTCTTGGCTAAAAGCTCGCTACTTTAGGTTTGTTTGACAGCCCATCGCTTCGCGTTTCAAGCCCACTCTGCGTTATTTTTAAACCCAATTGTCGCTATTTTTCTCGGCTGAAAACAAATTGGTTTAAAATCGCTTTGGACAACCGCAATATTTCGACTTTCTTGTTTTTCTTGTTTTGAATAAATACCGCGTCTGTTCGGTATTGTTTTTCTGTTCGCTTTGCTCCCGTTTGATTCTTTGTTTCTTGTTTTTATCATTTTTACTGCTTTAAACTGAACACCGCACCTTTCAAACATTGCTTTCTGTTCGATCCTTTGTTTGACATTCAAATATTCATTTCTTGTTTTTCTTGTTTTAAACTAAACACCGCGCCTTTTCGGAAATTATTCTCACCTTCTTTGCTTTACCGTCTGCTCATTGCTTTCTTGTTTCATTTTAAAATTTTCTTGATTTGAACACGATACTACAGGCCGATGAAAAATATCCGGCGATTTTGAGGCCTCCACAGTTGCAAAGACGGAAATATAACTTCTGGGCAATGATGAAGACTTAAACCTTTTTCCAAGATCAACATGTTTAGTAGGCGAGGTGACTAAAATAACCAACAAGTTATATATTCGCAGCCACGACGTGATTATAGTGATCTTTTCTATTTCACCCGAGAGACCAACACGTTTAGTAGGCGAGACAATCAAAATAACCACATTAGTCATATGTTTGCAGCCACGACGTGATTGGAATGTTCTTTTCAAAATTTAAGTCTGAGCCCTCCGTGATCAAAACATTCACTGTTTTGAATGCGGATATGGAGTTATTTGTATTTAACTGTTTCTAACCGTTTGTCTTGACAGCTTGCAGGGATTAAAGTAAATAAAGGCAATTATTCCTCGGAGTTTATTTATTTTATTTCTTTCTTTAAATTAAGCTTTTATCCCGCTTTGTATTGTAATATTATTTATCGCACTTATGTAACTATTGAAATGCTTAGAATAGGCAAACTTAGGATTAATTCATAGGGTAGTTTAAGATTTGAAATCCGTCGCTAGCTTATTTATTTGTAGGCTCGGTTAAATTCAAACTTAGAAATCCTTCGCTAGTTACTTATTTTAGGCTCGTCACGCGTATTCAAGATTTTCAAAACAACTTTTGTCATCTTTTATTTGCTTTATTAATCATACCGAATAAGTTTATCTTTTGTCAATTTACAATTCAATGATTCCCAAAATTTTACTTCTTTGACATTATAAATAAATTGTTTTACTATCAATTGTCAAAAACATATTTTTCCAACTCTACATGTATTTCTCTTTAGATATCATATAAATGCATATTTTGAAAAAAATCTCTACATTTATCTATCTTTTAAAACGCATCTTTTTTATTAATTATTTGCAAACGTCTTTTAACTTCATGCTTCAAACATGCATTTTTCTAGTAATAATTAACCTGAGTTTGACCGGATAACCGCAAGTTAGCGGATCTTAAAGGATGCCTAATCCCTTCCCTTTAGGATAATAAAGAACCCTTACCTAGAATCTCGCTAGTTTCGCAGACCTTAAAATTGGAGTTTACATTGCAGCACTTAGTTTAATATTTAGGTGTCCTAATTCACCGTAAAAATAATTAGGTGGCGACTCCTCAACCCTTTTTACCCAGGAATCACCGAACACGTCCGTGCTCCGCTTTGACCCGAGCAGGTCAAAAAACGGGCGCGACAATATGTGGATGATATTATATTGACTGCTTCCTCTGATAAACTTCGCAAGTCTATCATATCTCTTCTCAACTCAGAATTTGCTATGAAAGACTTGGGCGTTTGAGTTATTTTCTGGGTATAGTTGTTACTCGTCATGCATGTTGTCTATTTCTATCTCAGAGGAAGTATGCAGCAGAGATCATTGAACGGGCTTCCATGTCAGCATGTAAGTCATCTCCTACTCCGGTTGACACTAAACCAAAGTTGAGTGCTACTTCTAGCACACCATATGAGGATCCCTCCCACTATTGTAGTCTTGTGGGTGCTCTTCAATATCTCATGTTTACGAGGCCCGATATTACTTATGCAGTGCATCAGGTGTGTTTATTTATGCATGATCCGAAGAAAGAACACATGTATGCTCTCAAACGCATTGTGCACTACATTCAGGGCACTCTTGATCATGGCTTACATCTATATTCAACATTTGTATCTACTCTCATTTCGTATACAGATGTTGATTGGGGTGGATGTCCAGATACGAGGCATTCGACATCTGGTTATTGTGTATTTCTTGATGATAACTTGGTCTCTTGGTCGGTTAAACACCAGGCTACTTTGTGGCACTTTAGCGCGGAGGCCGAATATAGAGGGGTCGCTAATGTGGTGTCTGAGTCCTGTTGGTTGCGTAACCTCCTCTTAGAGCTTCATTTTCCTATTCGGAAAGCTATATTAGTCCACTGCGATAATGTTAGTGCGATATATCTGTCGGGGAATCCTGTACAACATCAACGCACTAAATATATCGAGATGGATATTCACTTTGTTCGTGAAAAGGTTGCTCGTGGACAAGTACGTGTCTTGCATGTCCCTTCACGTTATCAGATAGCTGGCATCTTTACTTAGGGCCTTCCCTTGGTTCTGATTGAAGATTTTCGGGACAGTCTCAGCATACAACAACCGCCCGCTACGACTACGGGGGTGTGATAGAATATATAAAAATATATTCTTTTGATATCATTAGTGATCTTGTATATCTTTAATTATTGTCGTAATCTTTTGTATTAGTTAGATATATATTTGATTTTCGTAATTATAGCCTATAATGACTATTGTATATCATGTATATAAGATAATTATATTAATGAAATCAGAAAGGGATGATTCTCTTTCACAAACGTTTTTCCCACCATCTATATATGCCCACTCAAAATGATAATGCAAATTAAAACTTTTTAAGTTTAATGTAGAAGTTCGAAGGAAAAAGGAGAGGGAGAGAGAAATGAGAATGACCTTAAATGTTTTAATTTGTAATGTAAAAATAAATCTCAGTTGGAATATATTAGAGAAACACAAAGGATAATGTTCCCGTTGGGTTATTCCACCACAAATATACTTTTCATATTAACCGTTTTAGGCTAAATCTGCACAATTTTTTAAAAAGACCTCATAAAATTAAAAGTAATTCTACATCTTATATATAGCTTTATTTTCTTTTCAATTACTAATTCGGAATGTTGTTCGCACAACCAACAATCTTCCCTCGATTATAAGTACGTTCCACATGGCCCATCACCCAAGTACTTATAACTGAACCAAAAGATTAGCTTCTTCATGTGTGTGACCTCCAGATTATCAGTGAAGGTTGTTAACCAATAATAGGTCGAGCCCCACACCATCACTCTACCATCTCCATACTCGTCCTGTCGAATCATAGACTTTGATATGAATTGTTGAGCTAAGGCTATATACTTTTGAAATGGTGTCATATCAATGCCCTAGGTCGAAATCACTCTATTGGATCAACCCTCACAAGCTATTCCTTTCAAAAAAATGAAAAAAATTGTATCTGAAATACGTCAATACCTGAATTTATCTAGTTCAGGTACTCAGCGAGATCGCGGTAATTCGCTGCCATAACCCTTTAAGCACGACTGTGACCCTATTGCGCGATTGGTCAATCCTCTCCAGAACGACGCAATCACTGACTTCAATGCAATAGTGCAGGTCTATTTTTTCCTTAACGGTGTGATTGTGCATGTACGTTGTGGTCACGATTACGAGCTGCAGATTTTTGACAGCTTTAGTTTTAATGGTTCTAACTTGTCGAAACCTCCCCGACTTCCCGAGCCCTCGGTTGATATGAAATTATGTTAGAAAATTTAAAGAATAATATGTTTTCCTTAGCGTGGTGGAGCTTTAGCGACCCCTTATGTTAGGTGGGAGATATTGGCCCACCCATAAGGAGTTTATAATTCAATTAACCCATTAATTTGTCCTTTTAAACCCTATAAACATACAACACGCACTCACACACCAACCATTATGGGTGTTGAAAAAGATACATTTTCACCATAATATGACGATTAGGGTTTGCAAAGAGAAAATTTTCTACATCTGATTAATTAGGGGATATTTATGATGTAAAAACAATGGAGTTATTCGTCTTGTGAGAATTTGTATCGATCAATAACTCATGTCATGATTGTTAAACAGTGGCAGCCCATGTTAAACAGTGGCAGCCCAGCAATGGCCCATCACGGGATTTGCCTCACGGGATTTGGGGCAGCAAAACAGTGAACAAGATTTGTATATTAAGGAAAGTATATGTTGTGTATATTGTAGTATATTTGTTACCTAGATTAGGATATACACTTACCATAATTGTATAGTTAGAATTATGCTAGAATAAAATTTTTGTAACTTGTATATATATCTATTCAATCAATGAAAATAATCAAGGGGATTATTTCTTTCAATGATTACTATAGATTTACTTCCGCAATAAAAATTCATAAATCTCATGTTATAAATACTTCAGTTTCATTTGACAAGAATCCAACATAGTAAATTCACTGTTTTCTTAAAATGGGCTGTTTCACGAATTTGTTGATTCGAAATTTTGGGTTTTAGATTTGGGAATTGAGACACCTCTGAGAGAAAGCTTCTCCCTCTTATATGTATTTTACTCGGTGCGAATATAAATTAGTTGAGACAATGGATTCTATAGTGGGCAAAAACAACTATGTGACGTTGGCCACAACCTCCATGTGTCCAACCCACAATAACAACCATTTAACCCCTATGAGCCGATCGTGGGGGATAAGGTAGAGAGTCTCATAGACTCCTCAACCACCTTTGCTAAACTTGGGGTGCTTATAAGCATGGCTCCTCAATGGAGATTCCATCAGGACTTGAACTCCATTAGAACAAGTGGTTGTAAATAGGAAGCTCCTAATACAAACGATGATGTCGAGTATTAAGCTCAGAGCAACTATGATACTATGCAATTACAATACAAATTTCCTTTTTTTTTTTGTAATTTCTGTCATTGTCCTTATACCTAAACTTATTTTATTTATACCTATGTATTAAGGAAGTATTATACAACTTTTGTGGATACAAAATTCTCATACAATCATACACGCTCTCTCTCTCTATTTACTTGTCGTATTGTTTGTCATTTCAATTATTTGATTTTATTTTACTTTAAATTATTTTCCTCGCACATTTCACATACCAGATGATTATACAAAAAAAAGTTTAGTAATGCTTAAGAAACAATAGAGAAAACTTTAGACATTAGTATTGTAATAGATAACTAATAATACGGGCCAAAGTCAATGGACACAAACATATTGGGCTACATGTCAGATACTAGTCTGGCTTATGAATCAAATTTACAACAAAATGGGCTAAGATCCAGATGAAAGACAAGTTGCTTGTTTTGGTTCCAGTCAAAAGAGTTTTAACTCACACAAAAGTTGCTAGTTTTAACTTTTAACATGATGAAAGAAAAGTTGTTAGCTTTGACCAAGGCAAAAAGAATTTTAGTACTCATAGTCATTTCAAAAATCAAATAAAAAAGTCATACACTATCGTTGCATATAAGTTAAATTCAGGGTATTTTAAGTTTTAAAATTGTTCATAACAAGATTATAATTACTCCCTCCGTTAAAATTTTAATATTTGTCGTCTAACCAAATGACCCGTTAGTAGATCGACGATGTGATAGATTGACAGCTTGGTTAGAATTTAAAATTTGTTTCGTCAAATTTCTAAAATCTATTTATTTTGAAAAATATTTTTCAAAAAGTACTTTTGAAAGAGTAGTCGATTGTCTCAAGCGTCTTGCTATTGGATCCGCTCTTCTGTTAACATGAACATAAATTGGGAGCCCCGTTCGCCTGACATCGGATAAGTTTTCATTATAAATGGATATGAAGCTCTAGGGTTTTGCTAACCAGTGTGAAGTTGAGTTCTATCTTTCCCTAGTGTTTGACTAATTAATTTGAAAAATAATGTTTGTCAATGTTAGAGCAACAATTGTGCTTGGTCAAGGTTCTAAAAGTGATTCCGGGGAAAAATATTTTTTACAACTTCTGAAAAACAATTTGTGCTACTATTGAAAAACACATATTTTAACCCTAAAAGTTTGACCAAACACCTTTACTCTCTAAAATAAGTAGTATTATTTAAAAAAGATACGCACTTTTAACTTCCCAGAAACTTGACCAAACAGATTATTATTTGTATCGGTTCAAAAACTTTTAGGGAGAGGGACTTTAGTAGATAAATTGAAATTAAAGATGAAATTTCTAAATTGAGAAACTGATAGAAAGACAATTTCGCTACCCATTTCATTGGTCAAAACCAAAAACAAAGTTCGTATTAAAAGGGAGAATATATTCATAATTTTCAAAGATTGTAGAAAAATTGACCTACATATTTAAGTTTTTTCTTTCATAACTTTATTTTAAGTTGATAAAAGTATTAATACACGTTACATTAATTGCTGAGAACAACTCTAAGACAAGAAGAAATATTCTTTTAATTTTAAACTCATTTTTTTCTAAAAGAAGAATCTTATTAAGCATGTACCCTCTGAAGGTTTTTGTTGGGTTCAAAACACATAAGTAAGGCACATCGGAAGTTTAAAAGTTTTGTTTCTTACTTACCCCAACAACATTTCTGGTATGGTTATACAACAATTAAACTTGTAACATAAAGCATATACTTACAAGTTAGAATTATCTGGAATCTTTATCAACTGTGAGGTGCACATGTAATTGCCCTTCCGATTGCAAGCTCCAAGTTTCAATGTATTTCTCTTTCGAAAAGCTAGGAAATCCGGTAAAGGTTCAAGAGAGTATTTGATTCTAAGTCTCTAAGGCTTAAAATGATATTCTGAAAATTGGTGTATGAATGATGTGGTGAATGCCTCTATTTATATTTGAAAAATAGGTCAAAACCGGATTAGGGTTTGACCTTGGACCTGGCCTAAAATTCGAGGTAGAGGCGCCGCGACCCTACGGTATGGGTGCCGCAGCGCTCGACATGCGCCTGCACTGCGCCGTGGCCCTAGGGTATGGGCGTCGCGGCGCTCGACGTGCTCCTGCACTGTCTCGATTTATTTTTCGTGCATTCTTAATTAAATCAAAATCCAATTTTGCTTTAATTAAAATAATCATTATTAATTTAAATATCTCGATTCCAAATCGAACATTTAATTACTCTCTCAATACATTCTTAGATCGAAACGGACAATCGACATAGTGTGACCCTACATGCATTCTCATATCGACATTAATCAAATTAAGGTCTACACGGAACTCCTAGACGGCGCCGGAAGACGAACTCAATATGTGAAGTACGTTTACGCGAATCCAGTAAACCTAACCTTTATGTGGTAAGATAAAATCCTTTCATTCACGACACACCCGGTCAAGCTTAGGATTTGTCAAGTGTCTATCCAAATGGCTTAATCATTGTATCTCATCTATATTAGTTGACGACTAGACCATATTCTAAATATGTCTATTGCGTTGGCCAATGACTTAGTCAACCTAATATCACTGAGAATCCGAGTGTTCTCTCGAATATACATTCGAGGAATGAATTCTAATCTTGGCTCAACTATCACCTTCAATCCACATCGTAATGTACCCAATACAAGCCGTATCTCAACCTATAAGGCATTTGAGCTTAGGACGGGATCAAAGTACATTACTTTGTAGACAAGACGCGTATTGACCTCAAGTCTAAGGAATTCTATCTCCCACACGCTGATCATACTTTAGACAAGTATAACAAACAATATATCAGCAGGGTATACCAATACTTCCAAAGTATACATGTGTCCATCACGAGTAGTCATTACTCGTAGCAGGTGAGACATACTACATCCTCTAAGGATGTGATGCAAACCACATGTCGACTTATCACATATCATCGATATTCCATTCTCGATGATCATTAGTCGAGGCTATTTTAAGAGTTACGCTCTATCATGAATATCTCACTCTATTAATGACAACGTAAGCTCAAGGGATGCATATTAATGAATAATTACAAACAATCAAATAATAATTCAATAATTGCAAATCTCAAAACATTAATCTCCATTAATAATAATATAAATGTGTATAAAGTACATTTGTTCTAATACAAATTGTCTCTAGGACATAAATATACTTTCACCAATCATATGTATTTGGAAACAGGTGAGAAAGGGGTTCTTTACAAATTTCAAATTTGTTGACCTTTTGCTTACTTTTTTTTGGGGTCAAATTAAGTTACTAGTATTTAGTGTCTCCACTTACAAATTTATTTTGAATAGGAATCATTCAATCTTTAGTAAAACTGTTGAAATCGTAAGAAAGTACGTCTATTTCTATTAACATTTCGGATTAAGCGTATAACATTTAGACAAAATATAGAAATCATTTCACAACATACTTACACATATATCAGCAGAAACGGATTCAAAATTTAAAGTTTATGGGTTCATATAATGATTCAAGTTAATAAATGATAAATTAGGTTCATAGTCAAATATTTATAAATTTCTTACTATAAATACAAGATCTTGAACAAAAGTTATTGGATTCACGTGAACCCATATTTAGGCTAGGTCCGCTCTTGTATATAAGAACAAGGAATAATTGATAAAAGGTTTTTAATTTTGAGTATAAATAATTAGTTCTTAAATTGCAACAAACATAACTAATAATTGAATTGAAAAGGTTAACGCTATATTATACTCCTTGGATGAAGTTATCCATTAATTGGAGAACAATTATATTTGTACCATAACACATGCACATAGAAGCAATCTCAAAATTTAAACAGGTTTAACTAAAAAAATCTTAAAGGGGGAAAGCATATTTCTCGACTGTTTGTATTATTATTTCCCAATAAGATATTTCCTCCGTCCCAATTTGTTTGAAGATTGACCAATTTAGGGGTTAAAATAACTTTTTCTTTGACTTAATTTTAAACATATATTCTTAAAATATTTTATAATAAAATTTACATATTTGAAAACTATATAAAAATACTATAAATCTGCATAATCTATAATTCACAATATATGAAAAGAGTTGAAAAAAATTGTAGTAAAGTTATTTAACTCTCAAACTGGTCAACCTTCAAACAAATTGAGACGGAGAGAGTAACAAAAAATAGCTAGGTGTGCAAAGACGTGCCACCGTCCTGTCACTAAAGAATAAAATCATGTTATCACTTTCTTAAGCACACACATCGAATAGGGGATTAACAAATTCATTTTTCAAAAAATCAAATCACAAATTTGGACTAATAATTAAAATGAAAAGGAAGAAGGTCATCTTCGCCACAAAATATTACAACATATGTGTATTGAACTTAGAGAGGATTCTAAAAAAGAATAATTGTTTAATTTACACTGGATTTTCGGTACCTAAAGGCCGAATAAATTCTTTGCACCGAAAAGTCCCACTTTGAGTAAAGCGTTCCTCCAATGACGACTTCAATTTTAAGAGCTCGAATTTTAGTTAAGAATGCCACCACATTCTTTAACAGTTAGTATACATCTTCATAGTTAATATGATCTTCGTATGCAATAATATTGAAGTCCTACATATTATTAGAAACAAAAATTTCAACAAAATGCATATTGATATTTTTTCTCTCCAATTCAAAGATTTTAAAACCAATCTAAAAGTTAAGTCATGGTTTGAGATGAGAAAATACACGCTATTCTTTTTATCGCTTTTAAAGCTACTTAAAATTGTAAAAAGAACTCTCCAATAATTGAGGACATAGATGTTTGATTTTTGTTTTGGTCAACCAAGAACAACTTTATCATATTAATGCATAATAAATCTCAAAAGAGTCAAATGATATATCAACATCAATCCAACTTGAGAAAATAAAATCTCAAGTAATCGTATCTAACTGCGAAATGGAGAATATATTTGGCTAAACTATGAGCTAACAGCCTAACACATTACAAAGTCCAGAAATATATACAATATTAACGTCATCAGAAAAACTCATCAATTATATTATTCGTTTTTTTAACTCAACGTTCACATCTTGTGTGAAAAAAAAAACTTCTCATAATATTGATGCCGTCAAAGACTTGGTATACTGATACGAGTTATTTCCGAGTCCTAGAGTAGTCATGTACCTATCTAGTTTAATTTTACATTAACTGTTTATGAGCCTTATTGACTTTGTAGGCAAAATTATAAAAATTCAGAAGTCTTTCTTTCGTAAAAAAACAGTCAACGTCTTCAACTTGTTATGAATAGAATTCAAAATCATAGATCTATACTGAGGCGAATTTAAAATTTTAAATTAATGGGTTTAAATAATAAAAAAAATTATTAGTTCTAAGTAAATTATTATACACATTTTAAGTGAATTTCTATCACAAATACAATATTTGAATCAAAATTACTGAATTTTGTTGAACTCGTACACATGCGTATAGCTCAGTCCCCCAAGTCCATATGTGTGCTAGCTTATTTTCCCATTACAAATGTTCTTTTAATTGCATATAATAACTTTTTACAAGACATTTCTAATTTATATTTCTTTTCTAACGCATACAAATGACGGTTGGGGGTGGACGAACACACCAATAATTAGTGGTACAAAAATATATGTTAATTGTACATAGTCTTGGGCTCATTTCCTAGATAATAAAAGAACTTTTGGTAAAATCAACACATTGACAAAGCTAATCACAATATTAATTCCTTAACCAAGACGTCTCGAGTTCGAGCTTCTCTTGAGTACGGAATCACCATTGTTAGGGAATGCTTTGTCCCTCAATGTAGGACTATCCGACACGAATTCGGATTAGTTGAATCACAATGCGAATACCGGATATCGAATGAAAAACCAAAAAAAAAGTCACAACATTAATTGACTCCATACAAGGTCTCAAAAGTACATATTGGGTCATCAACATTCATGGAATGAGAGCGTAGCATCATATGCGATTCACGGATACAGAATTTAAAATTTATAAATTTTTATAACGATTATAAGTTAATATATAATAATAATTTATTTAGAAATATTTAGTAGATCTATTTATACATATATATAATCTGAGCAAAAACTATTGAATTCACGAAATCACTCAAGTTACATTGTAGGTTTGCCCCTGTGTAGAATGGGACCATGGTATGATTAACTTATCTATTTACCACTCTTCCATCTCATTTTATATCTTCTAATTAAACACAAATTTAAAAATGTAATTTTTTTTTTAGATCTTGTGATTTTAAACTTAAAATGTGTATAGTATAGAAAAAATATTATTTGAATCTTGTGATTTAAACATGTTATATTATTCCTATAAGAGAGTGTCATTAAAGATATAAAGTTGGAATAAAATATAGACTATATATAAAAAGTAATATTTGTATTTAGATCGACTAGAAAAAATATATATAACCATTAAAGGATGTGGTGTGGATGACCACTCCTTCTTTAATTAGAGATCTCGGGTTCGAGTTCTGTGTATGAAGAAAACCTCTGTAGGGAGCGCTTCCCCCAAATGGGCCATACATGATGTGAATTCGAATATAAACATGCTCCAATGCATATGAACACCGATGAAAAAAAGAAGACACAGATGGAAACGGTGAATTGGATAAATAGAACTCTTTATACTAGCTTCATGTTGATTTAGAACATTATTGAGAGATTTTTGCTTTATTGTTGTCTCCTTTTGTAGGAAAAAGTACCTTGAATTAGTCGGGCTGTTTTTTTTTAATTTAAAAAAAAAATGATAACCTCCATTACTTTGATAATGGACTTCGATTCTTCATGGTCATTCTTTAATTCTGCATTATTCTTTGGCATATATTCTGTTTTTATTTTTCTATAGTTACTCTTATATAGCATTCTGCTAAATTAAACATTTTGAAATTGACTCCGTTGCAAAATTTGGTGGTATACGGTAAGAACCGGCATGACATGTGGCATGGTTTGGAAATGGAGATCGAAGGAAGTAGCAATTTGCATCGGTGGTGAGTTTGGGTATTGTAGCAAAACCGGGAGATATTCGAACCAGATGACACCGAGTAGTGATCGGACATGGAAACATCGGGTGTAAGACCGAAGGAGCTCGGCGCCTACCCGTTCTGAATTTGGCGTCAGCCGTTACCATTTGCTCATTAAGTGATCGTTTCTATCATTAAATAATATTTAATTAGGGAGTGATTCTTAGGCATAAATGCCTTGTATTGTTAGCCATATAGAGAACCCAACCTTCATGTTGGAAGGGCAGCTGATTCTCATTACTGGAACTCGTATAATTACATTTTGAAGTACTCTTGTTTGCTCTTGATATTGGCAAAGCCACGAAGCAGTTTAGCTGAGGATCCCCCAAACCTTCGATTCAATTACAATCAAGATTACGACATTACATGCTAATTACTTATTTATTTATTTCATTTCTTTTATTTATTATTAATTGATTATTTCACTTATCGACAAATTTATCAACGTATCCTTAAAATCACTTACAAATTCAACTGTACCTTTTTGGGGTAAATAGTTTGACGCCCATCGTGGAGTTAAGGATAATAGTGGTGATTTGTTCAAACTCAAATTTCACTTGTTTATTTCGAGATTTTGTGATTTTAGGTTAAAACTAAGTGTTGCAGAATGGCTTGTGACATGCAAGTTGAGTTTAGCAATCTTTAATAAAACTATTGAAATCGTAAGAAAGTACGTCCATTTCTATTAACATTTAGGATTACGCGTGTAACATTTAGACAAAATATAGAAATCATTTAAGAGAATACTTACACATATAAGCATAAACAGATTCAAAATTTGAAGTTTATGAGTTCATATAACGATTCAAGTTAATAAATGATAAATTAGGTTCATACTGTAAGGAATATGTTCCCTGCCTTTTCATTCATTATTTTGTATAATATATAGTAGTACATAGCTACAAGTTAGGCTACAAACTAGGTAACTAATTTGACTAATTGCAATTAGAATATTAACTAACCAATTATAAAAGATATACAAGAATATTCTATCAAATATTCTATCACAACCCCGCAGTTGAAGCGGGAGGTTCTCGTACGCTGAGATTAGCTCGGAAATCATCAAAGAGTATGCGCGGAAGTCCTTTAGTAAATATGCAGCAATTTGATACCGAGAAGGGACATGAAGGACACGAACTTGTCCACTGGCAACTTTCTCACGTACAAAATGAATAACCATTTCAATGTGTTTAGTGCGCTGATGTTGAGCGGGATTGCCGGAAATATATATCACACTTACATTGTTACAGTAAACCAATTTAGTCTGGTGGATTGGGCAGTGAAGTTCCAACAGAAGGTTACGTATCCAACAAGACTCGAAAACAACATTCACTACGCCTTTGTACTCGGCTTTGACACAGGATCAAGACAGAGTGGGTTGGTGCTTAGAGGACCAAGAAAGCAGGTTATCTCCGAGGAAAACACAGTAACCCGAAGTGGATCGTCTGGCGTCGAGACATCTACCCCAATCAACATCAGCGTAAGAGGTAAGACCAGAGACTGAGGACTTGTACATGTGCAAGCCGAAGTGGAGAGTACCTTGGACATATCACAAAATTCATTTGAGAGCATTCATATGTTCATCCTTCGGGTTGTGCATATGTAAGCATATTTATTGCATGGCATATGATATATCTAGTCTCATGAAAGTGAGATACTATAATTCTCCTGCTAAACTGCGATAGTGAGTGGGGTCTTCATATGAAGAACCCGAAGAGGTACTGAGTTTGGATTTAGTGTCCACCAGTGTTGGGGCAGGTTTACAAGAAATCAAGTAGGCTCATTCAAGAATCTCTTCGGCATACTTTCATTGACAAAGAAATAGGTCAATTGCATGTCTCGTAACGGCAATGCCCAAAAAATAGCTTAGGGGTCCCAAATCCTTCAATGCAAATTCAGAAGCAAAGAGTGACATAATGGATTGACGAAGTGCATCAGAATAAGGTAGTTAGTATGATATCATCAACATATAACAGAATTTATGTCATGTCATTACCCTTGCTATAGATGAAAAGTGACTGATCAGATTTGCTATATGAGAAACCAATAGAGGATACAAAATCAGCAAACCATTGATACTATGCACGAGGAGCCTGTTTCAGTCCATAGAGTGATTTCTTCAAATGACACACATAATCTGGATGAACCGGATTCATGAATTCCATAGGCTGATGCATATAAATGGTTTCATGAAGGTCATCATGCAAGAAGACATTTTTGACATCAAGCTGGTGAATAAGCCATGATTTGGACAAAGCAATGCTGAGACCAGTCTAAATAGTTGCCGGTTTCACCACCGGACTAAAAGTTTCATCACAATCCACACCAATCTGTTAAGACCTGCCATCACCTACAAGACGGGCCTTATGCCTCTCAAAAGAACCATTATATTTCTTTTTATGTCAAAAAATCCACATAGAACGATTAACATTAGTATCAGGAGGATGGGACACTAGATCCCATGTCTTATTTTCAATAAGAGCATTATATTTGTCTAACATAGAAACTTTTCAATTTGGATCAGACAAGGCATTTTTCGGGTTGCAAGGAAGAGGTGAAGGGGCAACTGAAGTCAACAAATTGAATTGTCGTTTGGTTTTGAAAATGTCGTGCATAGCACGAGTTTCCATGGTCCGTAGAGGTGCCATATGGGGCTGGATTGGTATGGTCTGGACGGGTTATGCCTGCACTGGCTGTGGGCTTTTTGGATCGGGAAAGTGGGGCTGTGCTGTAGGCCGAGAAAAGGCAAGGGTTGGGACAGTCCGTAGCTCTAGCAGGATTGAGAATAGGGACGGGTGGGTTGTGCTATGTTTCTCGTGGCTGGGTTCGGTGGCCCACCCAACACGGGACTGTGGGAGTTGGGTCGGGGTCCGATAACAGTAGTGACTGATTTTGCAATTTATGAATTAAAAGGGATTGAGGCTATCATTTAAGAAGTCATAGGAATTCAGAGGTAGAGATTGCAGTTTGGCAAAAGGGAATTAGGACTCATCGAATATGACATGCCTAGAAACGATTATTTTTTGGCTTGACAAATCGTAACAGTTATAACCTCGATGATTAGATGGGTAACCAAGGAAGACACATGGGTTGGAACGAGATTGAAGTTTATTGATCTTGGTGGAAGGATGAAGGGGGTAGCATAGACACCCAAAAGTTCGTAGGTGCATATAGGAAGGATTTCGTTGATAGAGAACTTTAGTTGGGGACTTGTGTTTGAGAGACTTGTTTGGGAGAATGTTTAAGAGATATGTTGCCACTGATAGAGCGTGATGCCAAAAGGAGGGGAGATGGAGGCGTGGGCAAGGAGGGTACGAACTAAGTTATTTATGGTTCTTATTTTTCGTTCGACTTTGCCATTTTGTGGAGAGGTGTGGGGGCAAGAAAATAAAAAAACAAGACCATTTTTTGCGCAAAAAAGTTTGAATTGTTTATTGTTGAGTTTCCTCCCATTGTCACTTTAAAAACATTTGATATTCTTTTCAAATTTTGCCTTAATTAAAGCACTAAAGGATGAAAAAATAGAATAGACTTAGGACTTATTGCCAATAGAAAAAATCCACAGGAAATTAGAATAATTATCCTAAAATAAAATATAATATTGATGCCCAGCCGTGCTTAATAATATGAGAAGTTCATAAATCACTGTGTATGATATCAAATGGCATTAAAGTGCTAGAGGATGAAGAATGCAACGACAACTTACATGTTTCTCAAAAATACAAGATTCACAAATAGTAGGACAAGAAAAATATTTGCAATCAATAAAATTATTTTTGCTAAGAGAACGTAAAACAAAGTCTCCTGGATGTCCCAATCTATTATGCCAAAGAATAGATAAAATAGCTGCAAAGGTTGATGGAGAGGAGGCTAGATGGCCGATGGAGGTGGTAATAGGATAAAGATCCCCGGTGCTATCTCATCGCATTATTCTCATCCCTGTTTGAAGGTCATTCACAGAAAAACCAAAAAGATCAAATTCAAGAGAAACATTATTGTCGGTTGTGAAACGACGCACAAAGATATTTTTGATAAGTTTTGGGGCATGAAAGATATTTTTCAAAGTTAATGGGGAATGAGGAGCGGAGAGGGATGATTGTCCATAACCTCGAATGTGAATGTCTTGTCCACTACTAATAATAATATTACTGTTTAAATTGTTCATATTGAAATAAGACGAGTGAGTACCTTGAGATGCCGTCATATGAGATGTTGCACCCGTATCCATGTACCAATATTCATCCGAAATGTTGAGAGACATTGTGCGCATTGCCTCCTCAATATCCGTTGGTGCTTAGGTTGATGAAGAAGAAGTATGTGCACTGTATGTTTGTTGTGGACTCACCCCGAGAATGTCGGGCTGGGCTGTTGAGCCTGAGGTCGGGCCCATGAGGATGTTGGATACGGGCAAGGTGGAGCAACCCACTGTTGCTAGCCCTACGCTCCCCACGGTGGGTACGCAGCCGACGGCGGAGCCTGCTGCCACTACTATTGCGGTCCAGTGGTGGTTGTCCCCTTCCGCCACAGTTGTGGATGCCACTGCGACTTTTGCTGAAATTTTTTCCTCTGTTGTTATTTCGGAAATGGTGACCTAGTTTTGGATCGTTGGTCTGCCGATGTTGCTGGCCATAAGCCGAGCCCCTGTCGTCAGCGGGTGGGCTGCCGATGGTAATGAAGGCGGTGTCAGCGACGCTAGCGTTAGTTGCTGCCCGCTTGAATTTTTGGGTTTCTTCAAGGATAAGTCTCAAACGATCCTCATAGAACGGAGGCAACAAAGTGCTTTGTTGGAGGATTTTAGCAACACCGTCATAATTTTCATTTAAACCCGCAATTAGTTGCATGACCAACCATTGATTTGTGACCGGTGCACCGACGTTGGAGAGTTGATTGACAATCATTTTAAGTTCTTGACAATAGGCTGACGTATTAGGAAAATAGTCCTGTTGAATGTCCTTAAATTGATTTTCTAAATACAAGGTACGTTGTGTCCTGTTATCATAAAAATTATTTTCTAATCGCTGCCATATTTGTCGTGTAGTAGCGCAGTTTCAATAATTGTATGCAAGAGATCGTTCGAGATTGTGCTGTAGATCCATTGTAGAACAACCCAATCTAGTCGTGACCAAAGTTCGTCATCAAAACCATCATGCGCGTCAGCGGGCTTGAGTTTAGGAGGGATGATGTGATCGATGACCTTGTACACACGACAATAAATGTTAAACAATTCCGCCCAAGATGAATGCTGAACTTTTTCCATCTCAAGATCTTGTGATTTAAACATGTTGTTAATTGCAAGAGCATGATGTAATTTAGGTTGTTCAGCCATTGAAAAGTGGGGATGAACAGAAAGTGAGGGTTTTCGAGAAGAAGAGAAGGGAGTAGGGCGACGACGCGGGGGGGGGGGGGGCTAGGGTAGTATTAGGTTTAGGGTTTGTCTGATACCATGTAAGGAATATGTTTCCTGCGTTTTCATTAATTATTCTGTATAATATATAGTAGTACAAAGCTACAAGTTAGGCTACAAACAAGGTAACTAATTTGACTAATTACAATTAGAATATTAACTAACCAATTATAAAAGATATACAAGAATTTCTATCAAATATTCTATCACATAGTCAAATATTTATAAATTTCTTACTATAAATACAAGATCTTGAACAAAAGCTATTGAATTGACCTGAACACATATCTTATAGGCTAGGTCCGCTCATGTATATAAGAACAAGGGATAATTGATAAAAGGTTATTAATAATTAGTTCTTAAATTGCAACAAACATAACTAATAATTGAATTGAAAAGGTTAACGCTATATTATACTCCTTGGGTGAAGTTATCCATTAATTGGGGAACAATTATATTTGAACCATGACACATGCACTTTGAAGCAATCTCAAAATTTAAACAGGTTTAACTAAAAAAATCTTAAAGGGGAAAAGCATATTTCTCTTGACTGTTTGTATTATATTTTCCCAATAAGATACTTCGTCCGTCCCAACTTATTTGAAGGTTGATCAGTTTTGGGGTTAAATAATTTTTTTGATTTATTTTTAAATATAGGTTCTTCGTATATTTTACAATAAAATTTACATATTTAAAAATTACATAAAAAATACTATAAATCTGCATAATCTATAATTCAGAATATATGAAAAGAGTTAGGAGAAATTGTAGTAAAGTTTTTTAACTCTCAAACTGGTCAACCGTCAAACAAATTGGAATGCAGGGAGTAACAAAAAATAGCTAGGTGTGCAAAGACGTGCCACCATCCTGTCACTAAAGAATAAAATCATGTTATCACTTTCTTAAGCACACACATCGAATAGGGGATTAACAAATTCATTTTTCAAAAAATCAAATCACAAAATTGGACTAATAATTAAAATGAAAAGGAAGAAGGTCATCTTCGCCACAAAATATTACAACATATGTGTATTGAACTTAGAGAGAATTCTTAAAAAGAATAATTAATTTTTTTTATTTTCCACTGGATTTTCTGTTTCTAAAAACCGAACAAATTCTTTGCGCCGGAAAATCCCACTTTGGGTAAAGCGTTCCTCCAAATACGACTCCAATTTTAAGAGCTCGAATTTTAGTTAAGAATGGATGGATGCTTATCAACCCACCACACCCTTTAACGGTTAGTATACATCTTCATAGTTAATATGATCTTCGTATGCAATAATATTGAAGTCCTACATATTATTAGAAACTAAAATTTCAACAAAATGCATATTGAACTTTTTTCTCTCCAATTTAAAGATTTTAAAACCAATCTAAAAGTTAAGTCATGGTTTTAGATGAGAAAATACACGCGATTCTTTTTTATCGCTTTTAAAGCTACTTAAAATTGTAAAAAGAACTCTCCAGTAATTGGGGAAATAGATGTTTGATTTTTTTTGGTCAACTAAGAACAACTTTATCATATTAATGCATAATAAATCAAAAAAGAGTCAAATGATATATCAACATCAATCCAACTTGAGAAAGTAAAATCTCAAGTAATCATATCTAACTGCGAAATGGAGAATATATTGTTAAGAGTCTCACATCGGATATGAAATGGAAACATGAACTCCTTATATGGACTTGGACAATCTTCACCCTACAAGCTAATTTTTGGAGTTGAATTAAGCCCAAGATCCATTTTTACATGGTATCAAAGCCAGGCCCATTCCAATTTTTTGTTCACCAATGTTAAGCCCCCAAATTATATTAACAACGCTCCAGTTAACAAGGTCTGGGTGTGCGGTGGATTGTTAAGAGTCCCACATCGGAAATGGAATGGGAACATGGACTCCTTATATGGACTTGAAATTGAAGTGTGTGACCATCTGAAGCTTTTAGATAGAACACACTTTTAATATTTGATTATATTCTCAACACTGCCCCTCACGTGCTGGCCTGATTTTTTTCATGGTCCAAGCACGTGGAAATTCTTTTTGATAATGGGTGGCGGTGAGGTTCGATCCCAGGACTTTTGACATGTTCTGATACCATATTGAAGTGTGTGACCATCTGATCTAAAAGCTTAAACTGTTAGGGTGAGAATTGTTCAAGTCCATATAAGGAGTCCATGTTCCATTCCATATCCGATGTGAGACTCTTAACATATATTTAGCTAAACTATGAGCTAACAGCCTAACACATTACAAAGTCCAGAAATATATACAATATTAACGTCATCAGAAAAACTCATCAATTATATTATTCGTTTTTTAACTCAACGTTCACATCTTGTGTGAAAAAAAAAACATCTCATAATATTGAAGCCGTCAAAGACTTGGTATACTGATACGAGTTATTTCCGAGTCCTAGAGTAGTCATGTACCTATCTAGTTTAATTTTACATTAACTGTTTATGAGCCTTATTGACTTTGTAGGCAAAATTATACAAAATTCAGAAGTCTTTCTTTCGTAAAAAAATAGTCAACGTCTTCAACTTGTTATGAATAAAATTCAAAATCATATATCTACACTGAGGCGGATTTAAAATTTTAAATTAATGGGTTTAAATAATAAAAAAAATTATTAGTTTTAAGTAAATTATTATACACATTTTAAGTGAATTTCTATCACAAATACAATATTTGAATCAAAATTACTGAATTTTGTTGAACTCGTACACATGCGTATAGCTCAGTCCCCCAAGTCCATATGTGTGCTAGCTTATTTTCCCATTACAAATGTTCTTTTAATTGCATATAATAACTTTTTACAAGACATTTCTAATTTATATTTCTTTTCTAACGCATACAAATGACGGTTGGGGGTGGACGAACACACCAATAATTAGTGGTACAAAAATATATGTTAATTGTACATAGTCTTGGGCTCATTTCCTAGATAATAAAAGAACTTTTGGTAAAATCAACACATTGACAAAGCTAATCACAATATTAATTCCTTAACCAAGACGTCTCGAGTTCGAGCTTCTCTTGAGTACGGAATCACCATTGTTAGGGAATGCTTTGTCCCTCAATGTAGGACTATCCGACACGAATTCGGATTAATTGAATCACAATGCGAATACCGGACACCGAATGAAAAACCAAAAAAAAAGTCACAACATTAATTGACTCCATACAAGGTCTCAAAAGTACATATTGGGTCATCAACATTCATGGAATGAGAGCGTAGTATCATATGCGATTCACGGATACAGAATTTAAAATTTATGAATTTTTATAACGATTATAAGTTAATATATAATAATAATTTATTTAGAAATATTTAGTAGATCTATTTATACATATATAATCTAAGCAAAAATTATTGAATTCACGTAAATCACTCGAGTTACATTGTAGATTTTCCCCTGTGTAGAATGGGACCATGGTATGATTAACTTATCTATTTAGCACTCTTCCATCTCATTTTATATCTTCTAATTAAACACAAATTTAAAAATATAAAAAGGACTTTTGGATCTTGTGATCTTAAACTTAAAATGTGTATAGTATAGAAAAAATATTATTTGAATCTTGTGATTTAAACATGTTATATTATTTCTATAAGAGAGTGTCATTAAAGATATAAAGTTGGAATAAAATATAGACTATATATAAAAAGTAATATTTGTATTTAGATCGACTAGAAAAAATATATATAACCATCAAATGATGTGGTGTGGATGACCACTTCTTCTTTAATCAGAGATCTCGGGTTCGAGTCCTGTGTATGGAGAAAACTTCTGTAGGGAGCTCTTCCCCCAAATAGGCCATACATGATGTGAATTCGGATATAAACAGGCTCCAATAAATATGAAAACCGATGAAAAAAAAGAAGACACGTAGATGGAAACGGTGAATTGGATAAATAGAACTCTTTATACTAGCTTCATGTTGATTTAGAACATTATTGAGACATTTTTGCTTTATTGTTTTCTCCTTTTGTAGGAAAAAGTACCTTGAATTAGTGGGGACTGTTTTTTTTTATCTGAAAAAAACAAAAATGATAACTTCCATTACCTTGATAATGGGCTTCGATTCTTCATGGTCATTCTTTAATTCTGCATTATTCTTTGGCATATATTCCGTTTTTATTTTTCTATAGTTACTCTTATATAGCATTCTGCTAAATTAAACATTTTGTAATTGACTCCGTTGCAAAATCTGGTTGTATACGGTAAGAATCGGCATGGCACGTGGCATGATTTGGAAATGGAGATCGAAGGAAGTAGCAATTTGCATCGGTGGTGAGTTTGGGTGTTGTAGCAAAACCGGGCGATGGCCGAACCAGATGACACCGAGTAGTGATCGGCCATGGAAACATCAGGTGTAAGACCGAAGGAGCTCGGCGCCTACCCGTTCCGGATTTGGCGTCAGCCATTATCATTTTCTCATTAAGTGATCATTTTTATCATTAAATAACATTTAATGAGGGAGTGATTCGTAGGCATAAATGTCTTGTATTGTTAGCCATATAGAGAGACCAACCTCCATGTTGGAAGGACATCTAATTCTCAGTACTGGAACTCGTATAATTACATTTAGAAGTACTCTTGTTTGCTCTTGATATTAGCAAAGACACGAAGCAGTTTAGCTGAGGATCCACCAAACCTTCGATTCAGTCACAATCAAGATTACGACATTATAGGATAATTACTTGTTTATTTCTTTTATTTATTCTTTCATTTGTTTTATTTATTTTTAATTGATTATTTCACTTATCAACAAATCTATCCAGGTATCCTTAAAATCACTTACAAATTCAACTGTACCTTTTTTTGGGTAAACAATTTGACGCCCACCGTGGGGCTGAGGATAATAGTGGTGATTTATTCAAACTCAAATTTCACTTGTTTCTTTCGAGATTTTGTGATTTTAGGTTAAAACTAAGTGCTGCAGAATGTCTTGTGACATGCAAGTTGAGTTTAGCAATCATAATGACAACAACAACAGGAACAATGATGCTAACAAGGATCTTGAAGGTCACGTGGAAAGACACCAAATGGTGATGAGGAAGAAATCAATTTGGCTCGAATTTTTCACATGTTGAAGGAGTAACAGGAGTCAATAACTCAGTTGCAAAAAAGAAAAGCAGTGGAGCGACTGCGGCAGATGAGCCTCTATCGGTCCATAATGTTGATCCAGGCCGGGAAGAGGATCGGGCCGATGAGATTGCCAATGGTTCGGGGACTAATGAGCCCTTGGAGGTTTTGAAGATGCTCGAGGCTTTAACCAAATGGATTGACACTAATGAAAAGAAGGTGAAAACTTATAACTCACTGGTAGACCAGATTCTGGGAGCCCCTCAGATCTTGAAGGGACCGGATTCGAAGAGATATATCCAGCTTCCATTTCCACTGAGTGTTGCACCGAAATTGATCCCGGAGAGGTTTAAGATGCCTAACCTCCTGAAGTATGAAGGGACAACAGATACACAAGAACATGTGACGTTGTATACTTGTGCAGTAAAGGGCAATGACATGCATCCGGAAGATTGAATTGGTGTTGCTGAAGAAGTTTGGCGAAATGCTGTCTATATGAGCAATAACATGGTATTATATGTTGCATGAAAATTCTATTAACTCGTTTGAAATAATTGCAGATGCTTTTATAAAGGCACATGCTAGAGCGCGGAAGGTTCAAGTAAGAAAGACAGATATATTCAAAATTGCTCAGAAGGATATGGAGTTATTGCGGGAGTTCGTGTCGCAGTTTCAAAAGGAATGGATGTTTCTTCCACGGGTACCGGATGAATGGGCAGCCAAATCTTACACTAAGGGGTTGAATCCCAGGAGCTCTAGTGCGTCGTTGAAGTTAAATGAGAACTTGTTGGAATTCGCGATAGTAACTTGGACAGACGTGCAATGATCAACTTGAGCTTCAACCGGGGTCAGCAGGTCGGAACAAGAATTTTGATAAATAATATAGGGTAGTTGATTCAGAGTCAAAATCTTCAAAAGATAGATATCAGCCCTAAGGGCAATCGGAGAGGTCTAATTTTAGGTCAGATAGAGGTCGAAACAATTGCAATTTTCAGTCGAACAGAGGTGATAGGCAAAATGATCAAGGGTCTACCAACAGAGGCTTGTAATTCATGAATGATACTAGGGGGTCTTCTTCCAATAATATTGAGAACCCAAGGTTATCTGAATATAATTTCAACATCGATGCTACCGGACTCGTTTCGGCTATTGGGCATATCAAGGAAACAAGATGGCTAAGACCACTCCAGTTAGAGACCGACTCAAAGGGATCCAAGTTTGATTTGTGATTATCATGGAACTTACGGTCATCAGAACGAGGACTGTCGTCAATTGAGGGATGAAGTGGCTCGGTTGTTGAAAAATAGCCACACGCGTGAGTTCTTAAGTGATCAAGCAAATGGGAACTACAGAAATAGAGAAGCAAGCAAACAAGCAGACTCAGTCGAGCCCCATCATATATCAATATGATTATTGGAGGAATAGACGTTCTAAAGGGAGCGTTCATGACGGCAAAAAAGACAAAAGTGTCAATTACTCAGGAAAGATCCAGAGATTATGTGTCGGAGGGAAGAATTTCCTTCAATGATGAAGATGCAGAGGGTATCATTCAGCCTCACAATGATACTTTGGTAATTTATGTCTTCTTCAATAAATTGTAGATTAAGCGTATTTTGATTGATCCAAGTAGCTCGACCAATATTATCCGTTGGAAAGTGGTAGAGCAGTTAGGGTTGATGGACCAAATTGTGCCGGCGGCCTGGGTTGTCAATGGAATTAACATAAAAGCGAGACAACGAAGGAGGAAATTACTCTTCCAGACAATACAGCTAGAACAGTTGAGTAAACGAAGTTCTATGTTATCGAAGGCGAAATGAGGTACAACGCACTGTTTAAAAGGACTTGGATACATGACATGAGGGTCGTGCCTTCGACATTACATATGAAGCTAAAGTTCCCGACTCTAGAGGGAATAAAAATAGTTCGTGGTGAGCAACCGACAATAAAAGAAATGTTTGCTGTAGAAAAAGCAGTGCAAACACCAAGAGAAGTGAAGGATTCAAGTAAAGGCAAAGAGGTTAAATATAAATCACAGGAGTTGGGCCCTACGAGTCCGAAGGAAGACAAGATTAACTTCAAGGACGAATAAGATTATTTATATGTCCCGACGTCATTTGTGCTGCCAGATGACTCAGATGCCATGAAGTCAATCGTAGAGGAATTGGAGCAAGTAATGTTGTTCATGCATCTACCAGATAGGAAGGTATACCTGGGCACCGAGTTAACCTCAGAGCTCAAGATTAAATTAATTAAATTTCTTAAAGCTAACTCCAATTATTTTGCCTGGTCCCATTTAGATATGATGGGTATTCCACCGGAGATCACGACTCACAACCTGAGTTTGGATTCAAGCTTTCCCCGGTAAAGCAAAAGAGGAGGCCAATGGCTAAATTCAAGCACAAATTCATCAAGGAGGAGGTAACAAAAAATTTAAATATAGGTCTCATCCGGAAAGTATAGTACCCAGATTGACTAGCTAACATACTGATCGTACCTAAGAAGGGTAATACGTTGATAATGTGCATAGATTTTAAAGATTTGAACAAAGCATGCGCGAAAGACTCTTTTTATTTACCGCACATCGAACGATTGATTGATGCTACGGCAGGGCATGCAATACTAAGTCTTATTGACGCTTACTCCGGGTACAACCAGATTCGGATGAACCCGGAGGATCAAGAGAAAACTACTTTTATAACTAGGTACGAGACTTATTGCTATAATATGACGCCATTTGATTTAAAAAGTGTCGGGGCTACATATCTACGCTTAGTTAACTGCATGTTCAAATATCAAATAGAAAACACAATGGAAGTTTACATTAATGATATGTTAGTTAAGTCCCTAGAAGAAGAGGACCATTTAAAGCATTTTCAGAAAACTTTTGACGTGCTCCGAAAATACAACATGAAGTTAAATCCTGGAAAGTGTACTTTTGGAGCGGGCTCGAGAAAGTTCTTAGGCCTTTTGGTCTCAAATCGGGGAATAGAGATTAATTCAGATAAGATCAAAGTCATCGAAGAAATATCGGAGGTGCTTGACAATGTGAAAGCAGTGCAAAGACTCACTGGGAGGATAGCGCTTTAAGTAGATTTATTTACCAGTCATCGGAGAAAAGTCACCGGTTCTTCTCTTTGTTGAAAAAGAAGAATTACTTTGAGTGGATGCCTGAGTGTCAACATGCCTTGAGGGATTTGAAGAAATACTTGTCCAGTATGCCGTTACGACATAAACCGAAGGTAGACGAGCAGATATTCATGTACCTGGCAGTATCCGAAGTAGCGCTAAGCTCAGTGTTGGTTCGAGAATAAAAAGGTACGCAATTTCTGATTTATTATATGAGTAGAACTTTGGTTAGTGTAGAGACTAGGTATCCCCACTTAGAAAAGTTGGCTTTAGCATTAGTAGCGTCAAAAAATTGAGACCGTATTTTTAATGTCATCTTATATGTGTAGTAACAACTTATCTACTAAAAATTGTGATGCATAAACTGAAAATATCCATTAGGCTAGCCAAATGGGCGGTAGAAATTAGTGGGTATGACATAGAGTATAAATCGAGAACAACTATAAAGTCTCAGGTTTTAGCCGACTTCGTAGCGGACTTTACACCTCGAATGATTCCCGAAGTAGAAAAAGAACTTCTGTTAACTTTGGGAAAAACCTTGGGCTCTGGACCTTGTAAAAAGATGGAACTTCAAATGTGACAGGGTCCGAGCTCAGGGTAGTACTTAAGGCACCTGCATGAGATATTAAGTCGATAAGAACTGTGAAATTGACTAACAATGAAACCGAGTATGAGGCTATGATTAAAGATTTAGAATTAAGAAGGAGCTTGGGAGCCGAGGTCATCGAAGCAAAATGTGACTCACTTCTGATCGTTAATCAAGTCAATGGCATGTTCAAAGTAAAAGAGAAAATGATGCAAAAATACTTAGAAATGATTCAAGTGATATTACATCGGTTCAATGAAATGGACCATGGAGCATGTATCTCGGGAGAAAAACAATAAAGCGGATGTGTTGGCTAATTTGGGGGTGTCCATAGATGCAGAAGAATTTAATTCAGGGACAATTGTGAAGCTACTAAACTGCGTGATTGATGGTGGTCATGCCGAAGTAAACACAATGAGATTAACTTGGGATTGGTGTAATATGTTTATTGACTACCTTTGAGATGGGAAGTTGCCTACGGATCCGAAGAAATCAAGAGCACTTTAGACTAAGGCAGTCAGGTTTTGTCTGGTTGATGACCAGTTGTACCGAATCTCTTTTTATGATCCTTTAGAAAGGTGCTTAAGGACCAGAGAAACTAATTATGTGATGTGTGAGGTTCACGAGGAAACTTGTGGTAATCATTCAGGAGCAGAACTTTTAGTCTGAAAATTGATTAGGGTCGGATATTATTTGGTTAAGATGGAAAAAGATGTGAAGAACTTCGTCCAAAAATGCGATGAGTGTCAAAGGCATGCTCTTATGATTCACAAACTTGCGGAATTAATGCATCCGGTTTTATCTCTATGACCATTCATGATATGGGGAATGGACATCGTGCAGCCACTCCTATGGACACCCAAAAAGGTACGTTTTATCTTGTTTATGTCTGATTATTTTTTTAAGTGGGATGAAGAGAATGTCTTCAATAAAGTCAAAGAAAAACAAGTCATTGATTTAATATGGGATCATATCATTTGTCAGTTCGGCATACCGATGGAGATCATTTTTTATAATGGGCGACAATTCATTGGGAAGAAAGTGAATGACTTCCTCGAAGGGTTGAAAATTAAGCAGATTGTGTCGAATTCGTACCACCCAAGTGCAAATGGGCAAGCAGAGTCAACAAATAAGATAATTATTCAGAATATGAGGAAAATATTGAATAAGTCAAAAGGAAAATGGAAAGAAATTTTACCGGAGGTGTTGTGGGCATACAGGACAACGCCAAAATCTAACACTGGGGAGATTCCATTTTCTTTGGTTTATGTGTGGAGGCTTTAATACCAGTGAAAGTGGGCAAGTCGAGCTTAAGGCTCATCCATGCAACTGAAGATTCAAATAATAAAGCGATGGTCGTAAAGCTCAACTTGATCGATGAACATCGTGAATTGGATTTACTTCAGCTAGTTTCTCAAAAGCAAATGATGGGAAGATATTACAACCTTAGAACTAATCTTCGGCACATTCAAGTAGGAGACCTAGTTTTGCGAAAATTGACCCTTAACACCAAATATTCCAACGAAATAAAATTAGGTCTAAACTGGAAAGGTCCCTACAAAGTGTCAGGAATCACTGCTAAAGGCTCGTGCCTAAAGGTAAGATTTATCCTCCTCTATCTATATTTATGATTAATTGATGATTTAGAGAGAGTTGTGAAAGGATTTTCGTAATCGGAACTCATAAACTTATGAAAACTTTGTAGTATGAGTTGTTGGACTATTTTAGTGAAATTCTTGAGGTTTTTATGGCCAGATGTGATAAAGTATGGTAATTGTAATATTGATGTTGTAGTAGTTGATGAAGGGGAAGTGATTGTGGCTAGTTGACATGGAAATAGAAGCATGAGAACTATGCACGCTAGGTGTTCGATGAAATGTTTGAATGAGTTTTCTTATGAGATGTGAATCCGTTATTAATATAAATCATTTGTATGCCGTAGATAAGAACTCGTGGAGCATACGAGGACTCATGGAATTCATATAACTAAGGAGAAAAGGTATGTAATAGATATCTCTTCTTTCAATTGGCATGACTCAATTGAAAGTGTATTTGTCTAGTAGAGTTAGGAAGTGTAATTGTCATAGGTATTCTACTCTTTTAGTTGAAGTTAATTTTACTATCAGTTGTTTGGTATATAGTTGGATTGAGAATGCAAGTTATTCTTAAGTTCCGTAACTTTCTATTTGATCCATTGTGCAAGTGTATACTTTTAGTTGAAGTAGATGACTCGGTTCGTTGGTAGGTGTGTCATTGGGAGAAATCTACTCTAAACCATTAGATCTCTACTAAATGTTGTAGCATACGAGGTGACCATAAGGCATTTGGAATCGTTAATGTTTTCCTTAAAATAAGAATTAGGTTTTATTCTTGTTCGTGGCATAGTTGCTATGTTAGTTCCATTATTAGAAATAGCGCCCTAATTGTACACCTAGGTACTCGGTTAGAGATTCGAGGGGAAATCTAGTCGTAGTTGCATCAATTGTAGTTAATTGTGCGCGCTATAAAATGTTCTTAGCAAAGAGTAGGTGAAGCGACTTGTAAAGCTCCACAGAGCTGTCGTATGCGGGCACTACGAGGCCCACGACTTTCTTGATCTAGGAATGATGTTGCTTGTGTTTTGAAATCTCAAAAGTAAGCACTAGTTGTTGGTAGTGATAAGAGGCGAGGACCCATAAGAATCCAATCTAAATGTTAGTTGATAGTTGCCCTTGTCCATTACACTTGTAGCCCAGTCGAATACATATGCCTTCATATAGTTGTCTGTAGTGATGGCAGTAGTAGTTTCTACCCCTCTAGTTAGATGCTCGTGTATTTGGTTGGACTTAGAAGGTAAATGAATCTTTATTTGCATAATTGAAAGGTAATTGTCGGTAAGAATCTAAACTAGATATTTGTTGATAGTTTGACGTGATGAATTGGACCCATTCCAGTTTAGTAAACTTTCATTAAATGTTATGCCACTTCATGTTCCCGTATACAATAGTTGGAGTTATTAGTTGTTTTCCTGAAATGAAAGTCATCAGAGGTTGGGTGTAGTAGGTGTCAGGTTGCGTACTTGCTAGTTGTATAGTTTTCCCTTGTCAGTTGCACTAGTTGCTCGACTTCCCTAGTTGAATATATATGCACTTGTGTAGTTGTCAATGGTGGTTGACTTGGTAGTTGTTACTCCTCTAGTTGGAAGCTTGTGTACTTGACTAAACTCCGAGGATAAGCGAGTCTTTAATTGCATTTCTCAAAAGTAATTATCGATAACAAGTTGTGTCACCTCAGAAGAGGAATTGTAGTTGAACGAGTTGATGTATCAAGAACTTAGTTGAGTTATGTGATACAATTTGTTAGCCTTCGCGACTTATTTACCAGCTTGATCTTATTTGCTAGCCTTCAGACTTATTTGCTAGCATTCGGGCTTATTTGCTAGTCATCGAGGCTTATTTGATGGCCACCGAGGCCTATTCGATAGTCTACAGGACCTATTTGTCGCCCTAAGCAGAACATATTTTCTATACAAAGATCGACTAAATAAATAGACAACACTTAGGCCTATTGTGATATGTTCACTGGTATAATTGACAAGCGTTCTAGTAAAAGGTCACCTACAGGTAAGTGACAGTCCTTTTATACTAGTTGTTACTTGTTTTACTTCAAGTTAAAGTACTTATCATTGGTCTTATCCGCCTTACATACTCGGTGCATTATTCATACTGACGTCCCTTTTGTCGGGGGCGCTGCAGGTCCAGGTTCGCAAGTGGCAGATTTGTGGGTAGATTCTCCAATTGATCATCAGAATTTTGGTGAGCTCCACTTCCTCCTGGAGTAACCGAGTCGAGTCACTTGGGATATAATTGTATATGTTAGTTGGGTAGGCCGGGGCCCTGTCCCGATCAAATTATTTTGTCAAACACTCTTAGAGACTTTGTAGATAGATGGACACCTGTGGTCAGTAGTGTTATGTGATATTGAGTTATACAGTTGAGGCCTTGTAGGCCCACATATCAATATACTTATTTTGGGCTCTTCTGTTTGCAAGTAATTGAACATAGTAAACTACTTGTACTACTGAGTATATTACTCGTATAGATGTGGCACTAAGTGCCCCATCCACCCCACCAAGATTGAGGTGTGACATACATTTAGAAGTACTCTTGTTTAATCTTGTTATTGGCTCAGACCTGAAGTATTTTAGCTGAGGATCGGACCAAACCTTCGGTTCAATTACAATCAAGATCACGATATTCCAGGCTAATTACTTATTTATTGCTGTTGTTTATTTTACTTATTACTAATTGATTATTTTACTTATCGATAAATCTATCCACGTATCCTTAAAACCACTTACAATTTCAATTGTACCTTTTTTTGAGGTAAACACTGACAATTCGGTAGTTTGGGCATAAATATATTGGTAAAATTGTGGCAATTAACTAACTAGTAAGAATTTTCTATTCGTCCACACTTGGTCATTGACGATGTCGAAAGTCGTAACATAAAGATTATGATGGCCAGTAAAATCTTTTTATTTTTAATTAGATATTTTGTATTCGAGTTTTGAGAATAAAATCGGCCTTAATAGAAAGCACTTTACACCTCAATATAAGATTTTTTGATGTAAACTCAAATTAACCGGGCACCAAAGCGATATGCACCGGATGAGAAACAAACAAAAAAAAAACACCATCAATTTGACAATTTGCATAGGGAGGGGTAGAAAGTTAGCTAGGCTCCCAATCCTATCGCTAATGTTTGTTATACGTTATAATTTGGTCCCCGTTATTCAAATGCACCGACTACGTATAAATATAATCAATTTTCAGTATTATATACCATGTATGTTTTCCATATATAATATGTATTCTTACCATAACTTATCACTTAGCCATGACAAATTAATATAGTTTTGTTTCATGTGATATGCACACTTTGTTTTTGTCCTTATTGGCTCATATAAGGACTTAATTTTCCCATTATTAACATTTTCTCGTACTACAATTTAGATATTTCTAAAGCATATCAGAGATAAATAATATACAAGTTCATTAATATTAATTTGGTTTCAATTGTGTCAACTTCATTAAAACAACTCATATTATCATCTCAATTTTTTAATTAACTCACTAGTTCCCTCAGTAACATTTGCTGCAAAAAAATAACTTATAACATGAGAAAATAATCATTTAGATTTCAAATCCCACCAACAAAACGCCTTATAAGTCATTAGTACTACCACCGAGAGTTGTAGACTCGTAGTTGATGCATATGATCTTTCCCTCTTAATTAGACATCTCAGGTTCGAGCTATATAAATAAATTATTTTTAATAGGGAGCGCTTTCTTTTATAATGGATCTTACACGAGATGAATTTTGATTGACTGGTTTACACAAAATTTTCTTTTTAAACCACCATTTAAATTTCGTAACTATTTTTAAAAATTATGCAATTATGGCTCTTGAAAAATACCCTCCAGGACAACGTTATACTCTAGTTTCGGGTCTAATATTTACTCACATACTGTTGAATCTTACAGATAAAATATTAGATCATGGACTTGCTTTTGCAATAATTTATAAAATTTTGGATGGTGGTCTAACGTTTTCTCATAAGATTTTCAATCTGTCCAAACAAGATTGTTAGACCGTAGTTTAAAAGATTCATAAATTACAAAAAAAAAATCATTTAATTACTAAGAAATTGTCCCAAAAGGGACAATCGGACAATCGGTGCAAATTTCATATCTTGATTAATTAGGTCCCAAAATAAATATCGAACATCAAATTAAAAAAAATATCATTAGTAATAGCCTTGTAGCTTCGTGTTCTCCCTTTCCAAGACATCGTTTTTCAAAAAACGAATAAAAGGTAGAGAGGAAAATGCGTAAAACTACCGGAGCCAAAGGTAAATATGCAGTGGAATCGTTCATTTCAGTGGGTCTCATTGGTGGTTATTATTACTAGGAATATAATTTATTTATTTTTGATACATAGGAATATAAGATTATATAGGCAGAAAATAGACAATGTTAAAGTAGTTTACATGGCTCTCACTTTTCGAAGAATGCCCCTTTTTTTCACCCGATATTTGATATTTATATTAGAGTTCGATTAAATTCGGATTCGCACCGTTCCAAAGAAAAAAAGATCTCCGAGAGTTATTTTCTGAATCCGAAAGAGAGTACTTGAGTTCTTCCAATAACTAAAAAGTGTATCATGCCTGAATCTAACTGGGGTTCGCGTTGGTGGAGGAACTAGATCGAAAAAAAGAGGGATTCAGTCCCACATTGGGAAATCAAGCGCTCCCTAACAAAAGCGACCCCACACCTAGGCGGACTCGTACACGAAAAGTAAGGATGAAAGAGTACTTACTACTCCACCACAACCCTGGTTGGTGAAGGATGCCTTCTTTCTCCTACCACTGATTTATTTGAGTACTTTTTTGATAGTTTTAAGGATAAATTTAGATTATTTAATTTATCTAACATAATTTTAGTGTGCAAAATATCATAGCAAAGCTAGACAATCATTAAAAAGAAGGGCATATTTAAAATAAAAGATAATTATTAGTGAATATTATAATATATCCACCATATAATTTGTAATTAATAGTAGTGTATAATTGTGGTAAATATATGATCCTTATTCTATTATGATTCAACATTGTACACACTATATATATTGAGTACGTTTTCCCGTTTGACAACATCCAAAAATTTCGAGTCACTGATTACAGATTCCTTGATTATTCGAACACCTCACCTCTAGTCCAAAATGCACTACAAAACACACTATCTGTCGTCCACCCGGCACACCCACCCATCCCGCAAACTACCGCAACCCAACCATCGATCCCGCACTGCCTCGAAATGACTCGCTGCCCAAATAATGCCAACAACACCCCAACCCACAACCTGCCACCGCCTGCCTCCACCCTGCCACTATCTCGCTTCTACCGGCCACCGCTGCTCCCACCCCAGACACCCAACCAACCCGCAGTACACCGCCACCCAGCCCCGCATACCCCCACATTCTCCTGCCACCAACTGCCCAGCCCCACACCATATTGCCCCATCCCGAACCCCTCCTCACCTACTGTCACATACCCCGAGACCCACTGGCCCGCTCCCACACCCACACACTACATGGAAACTCGTGTCAAACACGGGATTTTCAAACCCAAAGTCCACTTTAACCTATCCACCAAATCCATATCACCTTTACCTAAAAACCCAAAACTAGTCAAACTTGACCCGAATTGGAATACGGCTATGCGTAGGGAGTTTGATGCGCTTACCTCTAAGCCAAAGGGGGTGAATGTGATTCGTTATATGTGGCTCTTTCGTCATAAGTTCAGATATAGTGGTGATCTTGAACGTCACAAGGGCAAATGGCACATGGCAGCAGGAGGGTATTGATTGTGGTATGACTTTCAGTCCGATGGTCAAACCGACTACTATTCACACTGTTCTGAGTATATCTATGGGTAAGAACTGGTTGATTCATCAGCTTGATGTGAAAAATGCGTTCTTACATGGAGATTTGAAAGAAACAGTTTACATGCACCAAACTCCAGGCTTTGTACATCCAGAGAATCCTCATTATGTCTGACGTATCTGTAAGTCCCTGTATGGTTTGAAATAGGCCCCCAGGCTTGGTATGAGCGCTTCGCTACTTACATTATGCGGATTGGGTTCGTGTGCAGCAAATGTGACCATTCCTTATTGTTCTGACTGCCTCGTCTGATGTGTTGAAAAATGAGATCATTCAGCTGCTCAAATCTGAATTCACTATGACTGACTTAGAAAAGTTGAGTTACTTCTTGGGGATTTCTGTGACTAGATCTGCAAATAGCATGTTCCTATGCCATCGTAAGTATGCGGAAGAAATTGTGTACAGGGCTAAAATGGCGAATTGCAAAATTATGCCTACTCTGGTTGACTCGAAGTCGAAACTTAGTGATGTTGACGGTTATCCAGTGTCCGATCCCACTTTCTACAGGAGTCTTGCAGGTGCACTTCAGTATCTTATATTTACCAGACCTGATATTGCATATGTTGTTCAGCAGGTTTGTTTATTCATGCATTCCCCCAAGGAGCCTCACTTTACAGCTCTTAAATGTATTATTCGATACGTTAACAACACTCTTGATTATGGATTACATCTCTACCCCTCTGCACCGACCAGGTTGATATTATACATGAATGCCGATTGGGTAGGTTATCCAGACACGCGGCATTCGGTGTCCGGCTACTGTGTGTTCTTAGGATACAATCTTATCTCGTGGTCTGCCAAGAGGCAAGCAACACTCTCTCGATCGAGTGTGTAGAAGCAGAGTATAGAGGTGTTGCAAGCATTATACCTGAGATTTGCTGGCTCAAAAACCTCCTCTTAGAGATCCAGTGTCCCTTACGTAAGGCTTCTATGGTCTACTGTGATAAAATTTCTGCGGTCTACCTATCTCATAACCCGGTTCAACATCAGAGAACCAGGCACATTAAGATGGATATACATTTTGTTCGTGAGAAGGTTGCTATAGGTCATGTTAAGGTGTTGCATGTGCCTTCTTCGTACCAATATGCATATATTTTCACAAAGGATCTTCCTCGGCAGTTATAAATATAGAATCTTTATTCTATTAGGATTCAATATTGTACACACTATATATATTGGTATTAATGAGAAAGACTCCCCAAGGGAGATTAATATAATTCTACAATAATGATGTAGACTTTTATGGACATGTTGGTTTAACTAGTACTCTCTCAGTCTTAAATTATTTGTCATGTTTCTTTTCTACAATCGTTTTAAGAAAAAAATAATTAGGAAGAGTTTTGACTATTTTACTCTCATTTATGTCTTAAAATATAATTTATCTTCATTAAATATTTGCTCTATTGAGGTATTTGTAGTCTTTAAAAACAATTACTACTAAGAAGAAAATGAGAAAAGAATAAATAATTTTATCTTGAACTTCTAAACTAACATATAATTTGAGATAACTATTTTTTGGATTCACGACAGATAATTTAGGATGGAGGGAGTACATGGTAAATTTGATTAAGTTACTACTATACCATTTCCCGTATAGAAACTTCATTAAGATTAATATTTACCCGTAAAATGGTACAATTGAATTTGTATACGTGGTCAAGGACATGTGGATCTCAAGTGATACGTTAGATATGAATTCTAAATAAATTATGCTATAAATAAATAATAACGAAATAGGACAAAGTAAAGCTTAGCCTTAGCCTTCTAATAGCTTCTGGGAAAAGTGATTGTAACTTATATGAAAGCATAGAAATCAAGAGAACAATAATAAATAATTTGTAATAGCTAGAATCTGATAGGTTAAAATGAAATGAAGTGTCCTATTTATACATGAGCTACACGGGTACACAGTCCACGAAATATGCCCCCATAAATGCAGGAGAATAAATATTGTAATAATTGGACAATCAATCTCTCAATAAATGTCATTAAAAGGTTTAAAGAAGTTGCATGACCGGTTTTGGTAGCAGTCGTCTGTTACAATGCAAATGACTCTTAGCCTTCTTTATTACCAGTACCGGCCCTGCTCGTGTCGCTCCCGGTATCGTGTATACCAAACCAGTAACACTATAATCTGACGTGACTCAGCCTCATGCACCACGTGTCATACCATAATTCGTACAACTGTCTTATACGAATTTTGCTCTATACAGATAGTTCTTGCACTTTCTGATCGTAACTCTTGTACAACCGGGAAGTGGATTTGACATATCAACCAATCGACACTCTATGTTCTAGCGAGAATCTCCGAAGAATGTTGTCCACATATTTTGATGATCCAATCATCACCTTAATAAAATGATGGCACCTTTTCGACTTCTCTTCAATTTACGGAAGACCTGTAGAGTAATGATGAGGCGTTCCCTAACCTGACACTCACGTGTTGCCGTTGGTTGGTATTCAACACATCCTTCTTTCAATGATGCCACCACTTCTTCACTTATATATACTCCACCAGCTTGAGGGTTTAGCTATTCATCTCTTATTTTCACAAAAGCATCGTCGACTTTCTGATTAATATCTCTATGTTTACCACGAGCATGACTAACCCTTCAAAATGCAGCAATACTTTTTCTCACATGAAAAACCCTAACCCTCAGGTAGGGACCTCTTCCAACCAAAACCTTTTGGTTTCTTCTATTTTACCAAAGACATGGTGTTTTACTCATGATCTCCGAGAAAAGAAAACTTCCAAGGTCCTACCCAGCGGTAGGGATACCTCCGCCGGTGACTTCAAAACCTAAATCACTATCGATATTCTACTAATGATGAAGGCCGATTGCGGTTGGGAAACGATTGAAGTCCTAATTCCTACTAATGAGGAAAGGATTACCTCTTACAAAGAAGGGTATTCTTACGTTTATACTTATCCCTTTTCCATGAAACTCTAGGACGATATTGACAATATTATTCTAGAATTCTACCGTCGGTACAAGGTATATATAGATCAGGTGGGCCCTCATATCTGGAGGGCGGTCGCGTGACTCTGGCACTTTGCTCGGAAAGCCAAAGTAGACTTCACTTTGGACCACCTGATTTATCTTTATTCTCCACACAATTTCCTTGACGGAGTTATCAATCTGCATCACCGAGGAAGCAAGACCATTCTTGCCAGTCTTGATGACGACCGTGATCGAGGCTGGACAGAAAGATATGTTATTTTTCAAACTGTCGAGCCTCGACAACAACTGTCCAATCCCAGAGTGATGGAACCGCCACCATAAGTTTTATTTTACGATGTCCTTTTTCCTAAGAAGTCCATTTCCTCTTTTGACCGAGTTAAATTCTTTCCTTTAGCCACCATATGGGAGCCTACGAACATAGACAACCTTGGGACCTGGGTTTAGAAAATCCTCAATGTATCCACCCTGGAACTCCAGACGTGGTAAAAACTTGCTCTGAAGAAAAAATGGGTACCCCACCACCACGGTATACACCATAATTCTCACTTCGAACTTATGTACTTGTTTTTTGACCTTTCAACAAATTTGTTCTTCTTGTTGCTAGGTCTCTCCAAATCAACAGACACCTCTCCCTGAAGAGGAAATTACTGACCTGGAAGCGGCTGCACTCATAATTCATGAATCTCTTGAACGGAAAAGGCTACGAGGTGAATCTTCAGCCAGCCCCCGTATGAGGAAAAAACATTTGAAACAGAAGACCCCTAATCACTCTGACCGAACTCCTCCCAACAACGTTTATTTAACTATTGGTTTTTTCCCCGTGGTAGACTTGGATGAGGAAGGTCCAAAGGGAGAACAACCTTTGGAAAGAAGGAAAAATGAAAGTCGCCAGTCATGGCACCGGTTACACCAATGCCTTTCACATCAGCCCCTGCACGCACTAACCAACACCACTCTACCTTCGATTACTGAAGCTCTCGGGTCTCCATTCATGCTGACCATGGTTCAAGAAGAAGATAATGAAATTCCTACTTCCCAGACCGGGTTTCTTCTTCGCAGAATACCCAGCCCCGGTAGCTCAGCCTGCAGCATTTCGAACCGCCACCTTTCAACTCCCTGCCGACTATCATCTTTATTCTAAATCCATTGGAGTGGCTAATTATATGAAGCATGTGGCGTTGAAAAATGACAAGATGAAGGCTCGTCGAGTGTCCTCCGAATGCGTAATCAATGAAGGGATGCATGTTACAGCCAAAATATCATTTTTTTCTCATCCGCTCATATTTTATTTATCACCGTGTAACCTCCTCTGACAATTATGCCCATTTTCCAGGCCAACTTCCTCTGCTACGAAGGGATTCAATGCATGATCGAAGAAAAAGCCACCCTGCAAACTGAAAGGGACAACGTCATTCACCGGCTGACAGTAGCAAAAGTGAAACTTACCAAAGTTGACGAGTTATGTGGCAAACTTAAGCATCTAAAGGAAAATAAAGAAGCCTACAGGCAACATGCTATGTTACATGAGGATCAGGCCGGGGATTGGTACAAAAAATGGAATGAGGTATCAGACACTATGTCAAATCTGACGATGCACTTATATGGCCTTAAAACTGATGTAAGATCTTTCTCCGAACGTCTCTAAATTAAAGAAATAGAAATAGAAGCCCTGAAGAAAGAGAGCGAGTCCTTGAGGTCCCATCTTTCTTCTTCTATTGCTCAGAATGAGAAACAATAGGAAGAAATTGTTGAGTTGACTCGAGCAAACGAACTCCTTCATGCTATCGGCACCGAGCTTACTCAAGTCGTTCAAGTTGTGGAGGAAGAAGTCCAGGCCACCATTGACAAGTATACTCTGGCCATGATAAAAAATGACAACATGATACGCCATAAGGCTTTAGAGGCATTGAAGATCGGGCTCATCAACATTGACGAGGAGATTATTAAGGCTCAACAGCTAGAGATGGCCTCTACTGACAGCCCTGATGGCTTCCTACCTATAGAAGAAGACAGTGCTTCATCCGGGGGCTGAAGATGATGAAGTCCTCCCGGATGCTGAAGCTCTTCACTCCCCCGAGCATGGACTTTCTACCTTTAACAATGTACTTGGTGCATCAGCCTCATTCAACCCCTACTTTTCATAATTTGTTGGAAACACCAAGAACATCCCCGGCGGACCATGGAGCGGACATGTCGTAACCTTTCGCGTGGATTTTTATTTTGGTGTTTTATTATTATTTTTACCGGATCACTTTTGGGTCCAGTTAGTATCTTTTTATATCGGGTCTGATTTCAGTCTAGAAGAATATGAATAAATGGATTTCCCTTCCGCAATTCTATCTCAAGTTTTCACTCTTAATTTATTTTCATAAGCAAGCATTAGTTCAGACTTCATTACTTTACTTTTTGACCCGGAACCTAGCTTTGTGGTTCTCTTTATCAGAATAGGTTAAGATTTGAAGTTTACAAACTTTCCAATAACCTTAATTAAATTTCAAAGATGTATTTTTCTTTTCATCCTTTAACTGGGGCCTCTTATGGCCTCCAACATTAGTTTTGGACTTAACTTGTCTCCGAACAACTTAAAACTCTGATACCTCTGGTACCTAGAGCCTTAACTTTTTGTTAAGGTTTTAATAAGAGATGGACCTTATTTTTAATGGTGTTGTAGAAAAGTATGTCTCCTGTTCATTATGGCACGAAATATTCAATATGTTAATATAACAACATAGATTTCATGCTCGTGACGGCAAAGATTTATTAATCATAAAAGAAATTTTTTATTAATTCCTTTGGCTTACAACTGTGAAAACAATTGCAAGAATAATTCGACTGTCATCTAGTGTGGTAAATCCTATTACATATAGTTTGAATATCTGGGCAGTCTCCATCATCTGGGAAGTCCCCAGTATCGGTGCTCCTTAGAAGCGTTAAAATTTCAAAATCTTCACTCCATTCCGAGTGTGTATGGCCCCCCAATATATGAGACTTCATGCTATGAAGACTTGGATACTGGACAACTCTTGCTCGGTAGCAAGATCATGAACATGCTTATATCGTAATACTGTCTCATTAAAAACCTTGCTGAAAAAATCCAATTGGAATAGAATCCGGTTGAAGGGAAAAAGAGTGAAGTGCATGCTCAGACCTACTACACATAGTACTTATTCAAGTGACTTACATTCCAATTGTTAGGAAGTATGTTACCTTGCTGGTCATCTAGCTGATAATCTCATTTACCGGAAATATCAGTTACAGTATATGGTCCTTCCCAGTTTGCTCCTAGCTTTCCAGTATTATGCTCTCGGGTACTTTGATTGACTCTCTGGAGTACTAAGTCCCCGAGTTTGAAGTGTTAGATATTTGTGTGTCGGTTGTAGTAACGCAACATTATTTTCTTTTGGGCTACCATCTGGACGTATGCTAAATATTAACGTTCCTCAAGCAAATCCAGGTGTAAGGACATTGGCTCTGCATTTGATTCCTCCTCATCCGGGAGATATCTCAAGATAAGAGTTCCAACTTCTACCAGGACCAGAGCTTTTACACCGTAAACCAGGGAAAATGAGTTTCTCCGGTACTCTTTTTTTTCATGGTTTGATATGCCCATAAAATCTCAGGTAACTTGGACGACCAGTTTCCTTTTGCAGCCTTTCTCTTCAAATTCTCGATTATAGTCTTGCTTGTTGACTCTGATTGTCTATTTGCACTAGGATGGCAAGGAGTAGAGGTTATCCTCTTGGTGTTTAAGTCATCTAGGAAATCTATGACCTTGGCTCCGATAAAATTTCGGCCATTATCACAAGCTATCTCCTTAGGGATGCCAAAACGACAAATAATATGTTGCCAAATGAAGTCCTTCACCTCTTTCTCCCATATTTTTACATAAGCTACAACTTTAACCTATTTAGAGAAATACTAAGTCATAAAAATAATATGACATACTTGTCCTGGTGCCGCTGGCAGAGGTCCGACAATGTCCATCCCCCACTTAATAAACGGCCACAGGGATACTACCGGATGCAGCTCTTCTCTAAGTTGGTGTAACAGTTGTGCATGGCGCTGACACTTATCACATTTTCACACAAATGCCTTAGTATCTTCCTTGATCCGGGGCCAATAGTAACCGACCCTCATGAGCTTCCTCATTAGGGATTCTGCTCCTAAATGATTTCCACAAACGCCTTCATGAACTTCTCTCATCATGTAATATGCTTCATCGTAGCCTATGCACCGGGCTAAGGAATCATAAAATCACATGCGGTAAAGCTTTCTGTCTACGACCCAATATCGGGCAATCTTGGTCCTCAGAGCTCTGGATGCCTTTGGGTCGTTCGGAAGCTTTTCGTGTATGAGATAATCCAAGAATTCATTTCTCTAATCCCAAGTTAGGTTGGTTGAGTTTATTTCATCGTATCCAACAGGATCCAGCGTCGAATGTAACAACTGAACAACCGACTCAATTTTAGAACCCTCGGCCTCTATGTAGTGCATCCGCCTCTATGTTTTCCTCCCGGGGTATATGCATCACCATCCATTCTTAGAAATAGAACAACAGCTTCAAAGCTTTTTCAAGGTATCTCAACATTTGCTCTTCTTTGGCCTCGAACACTCCATGGACTTGGTTTACTACCAGCAACTAGTCACATTTGACTTCGATGATTTGTGAACCTAGTCTCTGGGATATTTCTAAACCTGCAATCGAAGCCACATACTTCGCTTCATTGTTAGTCAATGGTACACTATGTATTGCTCGCCTTAAAAATTCACCGGTGAGAGTTCGTAATACAACACCCACATCGATCCCCTTGACGTTGGAGGCACGATCTGTGTAAAGCATCCAGATCTCGGGGAAAGTTCCCGAGACCAAGATAGCCTCCTTTTTCGCTTGTGAAGTTACTCCCAGACTGAAATCGACCATAAAATCTGCAAGGACTTGCGACTTTATTGCAGTCCGGGGTCTATATTCAATGTCAAATTCACTTAATTCTACCGCCTATTTAGCCAAGCGCCTAAATAGTTTGAGCTTATGCTACACATTTTTTAAAGAAAAAATTGTTACTATGGCAATTAGATGGTATTGAAAATAAGGTCGAAGCTTCGACGATGATATTACTAAGGCAAAAGCCAATCTTTCAAATAGCGGGTACCGGGTCTCGGCCCCTGAAATTACCCTACTTACGTAATAAATAAGAAATTATGTACTTTTTTTCTCCCGTACTAGCACTGCACTTACCGCTACCTCCGAGACTGCTAAGTATAGAAGTAGTTGTTCTCCGTCCTTTGGCTTTGACATGAGCAAAGGACTGGACAGGTAAGTCTTCAGATCCCTTAAGGATTGCTGGCACTCAGGCGTGCATAAAAAGTCGTTCTTCTTTTTAGAAGTGAGAAGAACCTGTGGTATTTTTTTGACGATCGGGATATAAATATGCTTAAGGTCGTCACACGATTGGTCAACCACTGCACTGCTTTGACATCCTCCTATACGTCCGGTATATCTTCGATAGCCTTTATTTTATCAGGATTTATCTCGATGCCCCTCTGGGAAATAAAAAAACCAAAAATTTATTGGAACCAACCCTGAAGACATACTTCTCGGGATTTAGCTTCATATTGTACTTCTTTAGCACCTCAAAGGTTTCCTGCAAATGACTTAAATGGTCTTCTGCACGAAGATTCTTAACAAGCATATCGTTTATATATACTTCTATTATTTTACCTATTTATTTTTTGAACATTTTATTCACTAACCTTTGATATGTGGCCCCAGTATTTCTCAGTGCAAAAGGCATAACGTTTTAGCAATAAGTACCAAAAGTAGTTAGAAAAGATGTTTTTCTTGGTCTTTCGGGTGCATCCTTATTTGGTTATACCCGGAATACACATCGAGAAAACTCATTATCTCGTGTCCTACCATAGCATCGATCATCTGATCAATGTTCGGTAGCGCAAATAAGTCTTTAAGGCATGCCTTATTTAAATCTTTGTAATCAATACACATTCTAAATTTATTTCCCTTTTTAGGTACTACAACTATGTTTACTAACCAGTCCTGGTATTTTACCTCCCGGATTGATCCTATATTGAGTCGTCTAACTACCTCTTCCTTAACAAACTTATTACGGAGTTCGGCTATTGGTCGTTTTTTCTATTGTACCGGAGGGAAGCTGAAATCCAGGTCCAACTTATGAGTTGTGAGAGGAATGTCTGTCATATCTTCATGAGACCATGCGAAGCAATCAATGTTAGATATAACATATTTAAGAATTAAATTCCTGAGCTCTGGGTCAATTTGGTGCCCAGGTATACCTTCCTATCAAGAGTTTCCGGATGTAGTGTGATCTTCTCCAATTCCTCTACAGTGGACTTGGTGGCATCTGATTCATCCGACACTTGAAAGTATCTGGGTACTTGATGCCGATCTGAAAAATCCTTTTCCGGATAGGCTGATACTATTTCTACTAGCGAAACCTGGCGATCCTTTTCTGGTATCAACTCCGCTCCCTGTAATTGCTATTTGGTATTTACTTCCACCTCTAGTTCATCTATGGTGTACATTTTCCTGCCAGTGGGTTGTTCACCTCGAATTTACTGAATCCCTTCCGGTGCAGAGAATTTCACCAACTGATGCAATGTTGACAGGACCACCTTCATGTCATATATCCACGGTCTCCTGAATATTGCATTGTACCTCATATCCCCATCGAGGACGTAGAACTTCGTCACTTTAATAACTCTCATTGCGTCCACTGGTAGGGCCACTTCCCCCTTTGTGGTCTCACTTGATATATTGAAACCTGAAAGGGTTGTGGCACCCGGAACTATCTTATCTGTCATATTCATTTCTTCTACAACCTTTAGCCTGATTATATTAGTTGAACTCCTGGAATCAATTAGAACTCTTTTCACTTGGAAGCAGTTAATAGGCATCGCGATCATCAGTGCATCATTGTGGAAAAAAATACATCGGCTATGTATTTTTTAGTGAACGTGATAGTATGTTCGTCGGGTATCTCCTGGAACCTGTTTTCCCAGATCACAAAAATTTTCATCTTTTTAGCCGCTGTGAAAGATGTGACGACAATCATTGACCCACCATATATCATGTTACATTGGGTGGAGCAGCCGGACTAGGTTTACCTTCTTTGGGTGGTCCCCACTCATAATTTTTCCGAGCTCTCTCGCTCAAATATTTCCGAAGATGGCCCCTGCTTAGCATTCCTACCACCTCTTCTCATAGATATCTGCAATCCATAGTTTTATGTCCGTGAGTGCCATGGAAATCATATTAGACGGACTGATCTCTTTTACTCGGATCAGACTGCAGTGATTTCGGCTGTCGAGATGCCTGATGAGTTCTTAACACTGCCACCATCTGTTCTTTATCGATATTGAAATTGTATTTAGATCATTTCAGATATCCGACACCCTTAGATGAATTACCTTTCTCAGAATTCACCAATTCTTGATTATTTCACCAGAAACCTCCTATGTTATTTGATTTATCAAATGAGTAGAAATCGTGTCCCCCTCCTTGCTTTTCGGTGGGAGGATAAGGTTGATAACGGTTTTTTGAGAAATTCCCTTTCTCTAACTTTGTGAAGATACTTCCGGCTTTAGTTCCGAGCATATCATCCTCAATCTGGATCTTGGACTCATACCGGTTGTGCACGTCTTCCTAAGTCGTAGCCTAGAATTCCAAAAGATGTTCTTTGAGCTTTCGTGAAGCATCTGAACTTGAAGGATTCAAACCCTTCGTGAAGGCCTTTGCAGCCCATTCATCCGGGACTGCAGGTAGTAGCATCCGTTCCTTCTGGAACATGGTAACAAAGTCTCTAAGGAGATCTGTCTCTCCCTGTGCAATGCAGAAGATATCCACCTTGCGTGTCTTCACCTTCCGAGCCCCCGCATAAGCCTTTATGAATATGTCAGCGAGTTGGGCGAAAGAACTAATAGAATGCTCAAGAAGTTGTGAATACCATATTAGAGCGCCCTTAGCGAGTGTTTCAGCAAATTTCTTGATCAGAACCGATTCTATTTCGTGTTCTCTTATATTATTTCCTTTCACGGTCGTAGTATAGGCCATGATAAGCTCATGTCGATCAGTAGTTCCATCATACTTAGCCACGAAAGGCATTTTAAACCTTTTGGGGATCAATTCAGGCACATCCTTTGTTTTATACGCTAATTGAATATACTTCTTTGCATCTGGGCCGTCAACCACGGGAGTAGCCCCCGGTATCTGACTGAACTGGTGCCAAAACTCCTGTGTAGTTTTTCCTGCCTTCTCTACATTAGTATCAACTTTGCTAGTCATTCCTTCATGAATTTCAAAACCTTTTCCTGGAATAAGTTATTGGGGATTTCGCTCTCTGAGCCATTATTTGCATATCTGCCTTGATCATCACCAGTTCTTCCCTGTCCATCACTGGTTTCTCCATGTGTATTTGGTGGGGGAACCGGTCCTCCTGTTAGAATACTGCCATATTTTTATATATGAACTCCTCTTGAAACCACTTCAAATGCTCCAACTCTTTGTTCATTGCAGCATTCTGCACTCGAAGATTCTGTATGGCTTATTCGGGTGTTTCATCAGTGGGAATATCATCATATTGACCTTGTTCTAAAGTGACTTCGTCTGTATGCGTCGAATCTCTGGGCGCTGTGATTCCTCTTGTCAAACCATCCGACCCCAGATTGCTTGTGTTGTCTCCGATGTTACCCACTCATGTCATCTGTCCGATCTGAATAAAGAATAATACTTAAAGGAAAATTTTGATTAGTAGAGGGATCACTTGTGACACCACAATTGTTCAGGCCCCACGGTGCCAAACTATTTACCCGTAAAATGGTACAGTTGAATTTGTATACGTGGTCAAGGACATGTGGATCTCATGTGACACGTTAGATATGAATTCTGAATAAATTATGCTATAAATAAATAATAACGAAACAAGACAAAGTAAAGCTTAGCCTGAGCCTTCTGACAACTTCTGGGCAAAGTGATTATAACTTATATGAAATCAAGATAACAATAATAAATATTTTGTAATAGCTAGAATCTGATGAATTACAATGAAATGAAGTGTCCTATTTATACATGAGTTACATGGGTACACAACCCACGAAATATGCTCCCATAAATGTAGGAGAATAAATGTTGTAATAATTGGACAATCAATATATCAATAAATGTCATTAAAAGGTTTAAAGAAGTCGCATGACCAGTTTTAGTAACGGTCGTCTGTTATGATGCAAACGGCTCTTAGCCTTCTTTATTACCGGTACCAACCCTGCTTGTGTCGCTCCCGGTACCGTGCATACCAAACCAGTAACGCTGTAATCTAACGTGGGTCTCACTCAGTCTCATGATCCACGTGTCATACCATAATTCGTATAGCTATCTTATACAAATTTTGTTTTTGTAGAAATTACATCAATTCCAAAGGTTGAACATTTTCACCAGAAAAATGAAGTTACTACTTTCTTTCGCCAAAAACTTTTCCAAACACTTTTTTTTTCAAAAATTCAAAACCTTACTTAGTAAACCTCAAACACACGCAACCTTAATTAACCTTTGGAAAAAAATTCATTTCTCCTTAAAGAAACTTTCCTTTTTGTTTAATGGACGAACATATTATTTCTTTGAGAAGTATTTTTTAAAAGCACAAAATATTTCTTGGAACTTAGCTCAATATATATACATAACAATTACTTTAAATAGTATTTTGTTTTATTAAAAGCACAAATTGGACTTTGCTCAATATAACAATTACTTTTGAACAGGAGTAGTATTTTGTTTTATTAAAAGAATAAAATATTTCTTGGACGACTTTACTAATATAACAATTATACTTTGAATAGTATTTTACTAAAAGCACAAAATATTTCTTGGACTATTTCTCAATAAGTAACAATTCAAGCACACAACAATGTGGTCAACGTGGTTTTATATTTCACAATGACTTTCCTTATTAAATTCTAATGTTAGACTTAGACAAGATCAATTTTCATGTTCCTCACAAGTCACATATATGCCTTATGTTCCATTATTAGCACCAATTGGAAGATTCCTCTTTCCATATTATTGTTCCTTTGAATTGCCTTCCAAGAAAGTCATCAATTGGACAACTATAAATACCCATAGTCCTTTCTCCCTTTCCCTCCAAGCAATTACCAAAAAACAAGTCATTTATAATTCTCTCTATTTAGTACCGAAGTTCAATTAAAACTCATTATTTCCAGTTTTTCTTGTTCTTTATCTCTATTTTTACAACAATGGTTCTATCGAAAACTTCCTCTGAATCTGATGTTTCTATACACTCCACTTTTGCTTCTCGCTATGTTCGAACTTCCCTTCCACGGTAAGTACCATAAACAATTTCGAAATCAGAAATTTCGTGAAGGGTATTCAAGGTTTAATATATATGTGTGTATAACGTTCAGAGACGTATCCAAAAAATTAATTTGACGGATTCAACCTTTATGTTCTTACTACTGAACCTATTATACATTTGAATTATGTGTTTCAAAACTTTTCTTATTAAAAATTTTAGTAATTTTTCATATATATTTCTATACTCTTCATCGAAAACGTTGGATACAGAAGCACCCATTACTTATATTTTCCATCTGCCAGTGATAACTTTAAAGGTGTTCAAGCTTTTGAATCTACTCATATAGAGGGGCGTTTGACTAAGCTTATTAGCCAGTTAAACTGGTTTATAAGCATCTTTTAATTTATACATGCGTTGGTGAACATTTAGGGGTCGTTTGGTAGAGTGTATAAGAATAATGTTGAATAAGGTGTGTTAGTAATGTTGACATTAGTTATGCAATAATTATTTTTATCCATCGTTTTGTTTGGTGTATTAGAATTAACATGCATTGCATAATTTCTAAAAATAATTGATTGTTTACAAAAATATCCTCCATACTATACTATGTGAGGGACTTTATTGTAATTATGTCTTTAACCATGTTTATGCATGCATTAAAACTCATTGCATTGCTAATATCATAGTTTTCTATGCATTAGTTATGCATAGGATAATACCAAATAGAGTGTCATTAGTTATACATAGGTTGAAAAAAATGTACCAAATAAGATATTATTAATACACAAAATTAATACATGCATTATTTTATCTAATGCATCCTACCAAACTACCCCTTAAAGCGCTTATAACCCAAAATCAGACAAAAGCAACCAATTTAATTTGGTCAAAATCTTCTTTGTTTTAATTACAACATTTTTGTTACTTTAGGTTTGAGATGCCGGATAATTCGATACCAAAAGAGGCAGCATACCAAATAATTAATGATGAGTTGATGCTTGATGGGAACCCAAGGCTGAACTTGGCATCATTTGTTACAACATGGATGGAGCCAGAGTGTGATAAGCTTATGATGGCTGCCATTAACAAGAACTATGTTGACATGGATGAATACCCTGTTACCACTGAGCTTCAGGCAATTTCTCATCTCTTCTCTCAAACATTATCATTTTGGATTTAAATTGTATCAACTTGACAATTACAGGTAAATTCATGATTTAAAATTTATGGGTTTTGAATTCTTGAACATGACGGTTTACTAGGTTCGAAATAAGATTATTTATGCATTTTAAGTGATATTTTTTTGTACAAATATAAGGTGTAGACTAAAATTACTGGATTCTGCCAATCCGTGATGTAAATCCACCTCGGCTGACATTATAACGTTTTTTCCCACTATTAATGTATTTTATTATGTTATAATAGATTATTTACCATTTATTTTAATTACCACTTAGTATTATTAAATAAAATTACTTGAAATTATTACATAAATACATATAACTTAAACTAATGGGTGTCTGAAAGAAATGATTTAATGTTATTGTCTTTATACCTTGGACCAACTGTTTGAAGAAAATGTTTTCTGTATTCTTTTCCCTTTTGCCTAATATCCCAAAATCATGGAGTCTCTCGTTGGATTAATCTTTTGGTCAAATTTTGTTGACAAGAAAAGGTTTAAAGTGGGGTCAAAGTGTCAATAAAAGAACTTTAAATTGACTTTTATAAGTTTGACGGCCGCAATACGCGGAAAAGCAGATGGCCTACGGTTGTATTTTAAAGCGAGGGCCTTTTATGTTCTATTAATTAATTAATTCACGTTGCTTATTTGACCAATAGAAAATTTTGCAATATAGAAATCAGAATATTTAGTAAAAGTTGTTCCTTTTACGTGATTTAAATAATATTCAAATAAAATTTTAAAAAAATCACCTTGGATTTTGATTGACAAATTAATTCTCCTCAAATAAAATAGGATGGATTTTTTTGAACGGATTATACAAGATATGTTGTTATTGTTGGATTCTTTGGATGGTTGACCAAATAAGTTTATAAAAAAAATGGATGCAACTCCAAATCATAATGTTAGACGCATAAAGTAGTTATACCAATTTAATGAGTACATGACACATGATTATATATACACTCTTATTAATAAATCATGTAAATTAATGCATGACGTATATCTTTCATACAATCATTTATCACTTAATCATAACTAGATGATTGTATATTTTCACTTTCATTTTTAACTGCTAAATTAAATTGCTTAACTCTATGTAAACACCAAATACAGGTTAATTTTTATCATTAATTGATATATATTTTCTACGTAATTTATTCTTTAATCATGATAAATTGGTGTGATTTGGTACCACATCGGGTGCTAAACCAAAATTCAAGTAAAGTATGATTTCTTAGGTACAAAACCAAAATTCACTGAATTATTTTACTAGGACAATTCTAATGTAATTTCACAAATGGGGTCTGACGAATATTTAAGTTATTAAATGTTATATAGCTCAACATTATATGTCATAGTTCTTTTGAGCCGAGGGTCTTTTGCAAATATCTTCTCTACCTCTCAATATAGGGGTAAGGTCTGCGTATACTCTACCCTCCTCAGACCTCACTTGTGGGATTATATTGGGTATATTATTATTATTGTTGTATGTTATATAGCTCGACGTTATTAATAAATAAATATGTAAATTGCAGAATCGGTGCGTGAACATGATAGCGCGTTTATTCAACGCGCCACTGGAAGAGGAGGAAACAGCAATAGGTGTGGGCACAGTGGGCTCATCAGAGGCCATAATGTTGGCGGGCCTGGCATTCAAGAGAAATTGGCAAAACAAACGCAAAGCTGAGGGCAAGCCTTATGATAAGCCCAATATTGTCACTGGTGCCAATGTTCAGGTTATCATTTTCCTCCTGTCTCTACTACATATACAAATATTGTGACATTTGTTCTTATTTTTAAAAATTACATGAACATAATTTTTGGAACTGATAAAGTAGTATCATCTAACTCTACAATATTTTCGATAGTGGTCTAACGTTTTCTCATAAGATTTGCAGTTTCTTCAAACGAGATCTTTAAACCGTGGTCTAAGAGATTCATAAATTGTAAAGAAATTAAAAGAGACATTATTAAATGATTGAACCAGTGAAATTTATGAAACAATACTCCTTTTGTTCCAATTTATATGACAACTATTCTTGTATTTGTTCGTTAATAATTTTTAACTTTTAAGTTTTTCCATTCCACACTTAATAAGAAGCTTTTTATAACCAAAAAAATTAGGGCATGTTTAAAGAGATTTTTACACTACACAACAAATCACAAAGCTCACAATAAAAAATAACTACAATATTTGTATTTTTACAGATTTTCCTAGTATAATTACTATATAATGTGTGTACAATTAGTGTTTATACGTTATACACTGACTACGGCTATAAACAGTTACTGCTAGGTGTGTGTTTTTTTTTTTGGCCCCATGACTAAAATGTTATAAATTTTTATGTTTAAAATCACAAATTTTAAAAGTCTTGACCAGTCCCCATATGCGCATAAACATTTCAAGAACATGTTATATGGATTAAAATTAGTTTTCACCTTTTTTGTGCCTATTTTTAGGTGTGTTGGGAGAAATTTGCAAACTACTTCGAAGTGGAACTGAAAGAAGTGAAGCTACGGGAAGGGTACTATGTAATGGACCCAGTCCAAGCTGTGGAGATGGTAGATGAAAACACTATTTGTGTTGCTGCAATTTTGGGTTCAACTCTTAATGGAGAATTTGAAGATGTCAAGCTCTTGAATGATCGTTTAATTGAAAAGAATAAGCTAACTGGGTAAAGTACTTCTACTCTCTAATTATTGATACTCTCTTTGTCCCAATTTCTGTGTTATAATAGTCTGTCTTGAAAAAAATGATATTTCTTTATTAAAAAATTATTTAATATAGAAGTTCTCATTTTATCTTTAATGAATGACTTGTTGAAATTCTCACCATCACTCGTTTAAATAAAAAGACATGTGAAACTCCCACTACTTCTTTACTCAACTACCAGATCGGATTCACTGTTTACTTTTCCTAAACCTATATACATAGATTATACACTGATTAAACATATATCAAACATGAATTTTATATATATATATATATATATATATATTATACATTCACCTACTACTTTTAGCTTAAGCAGTTTGATGGACGACTATATAGATAATTCTTTTTTCTTTCTTAAACTTCATGTCTAGCCAAATACTGTCTCATTAAATGAGACAAGGGAGTACAAATAGATGCGGAACCAAGATTTGAATTTTATAGGTTCTAAATTTTATATTAAATGTTAGTTACTAGATTCTGAATTTAAATTTTTTGATATATATTTAGTGAATTTCTTAATATAAATACAAGATTTAAATTAAAATTATTTATTTAAGCTGAACCTGTATGTCGGCTTCTAGCTCTCTGAATACAAAGTTTTGTTAACAATGAAAGATTGTTAAATCACAAGAGTATTTATTACATATAGATACCAACAAGAAAAGAAATTTGAACTAGTATGAAGAAAAGGTGAAACATATTTTTAATAAAGAATAAAACAATGAATATTTATGATTTTTTTCTTGTTTTGGCAGATGGGAGACACCAATTCATGTGGATGCAGCAAGTGGTGGATTCATTGCTCCATTCCTATATCCAGAGTTGGAGTGGGACTTTAGGCTTCCTTTAGTGAAGAGTATAAATGTGAGTGGTCACAAGTATGGGCTTGTTTATGCTGGTATTGGTTGGGTTATTTGGAGGACCAAACAAGACTTGCCTGAAGAACTCATTTTCCACATCAATTATCTTGGTGCTGATCAACCAACCTTTACTCTCAATTTCTCCAAAGGTATACTTCAATCTCTTAAGTCATTATCCTTCATTAAGAAAAAAACTAAAACTAGTACATTTTTATCACTAATCGGTCATTAAAGAGTTTGTAGCTAACAATTTGTTTTGATACTTCATCGCTAATTTGTCCCTGAATAAGATTAGTGATAGATTTTGTTGTTTAGCTACAAAAACTTTATGTCGGTAATTCAAGTTTCTTTAATAGTGTTTCCTTTGATCTCTCAACCCTTTCTATCTTGTAAAAATTACTCTCTCCGTCCCAATTTATGTGTTGCACCTTCTATTTTAGATTGTCCCTTAAAAAATTGACATATTTTATTTAATGAAATTATTTATGATCACACAAATTTCTATTGCTTCTTTCAAACTACAAGTTTCAAAAATCAGGCTTTCTTTCTTTCTTAAGTTTCGTGTCCAGTCAAACACCACTACATAAAATGAGACAAAAAAAATACTTTTTTTTGTCCTATTTTTATATGAAAATTGAAGAATCGAGCACTTATTTTTATGTAACTGTGAGTATGTTATAGAATTTATTTCAAAATTTGACAAATCTATGTCCTTATTTGCATTGAAAATTAGATTTTTCTATCATCATAATTCAAACGTCGTTATTCTTTTTTCTTATATAGAAAGAGTGTTATAGATGTTATTAGAATTATTATAGTTTTGATCAAGTCTCAATAACTTTTTTTGTAAATGTAGGTTCAAGTCAAGTCATTGCTCAATATTATCAGCTTATCCGCTTGGGCTATGAGGTAACCCCAAACAAATTATTCATGTGACATTGCTAAATTCAATTAAACATGTGATCCATGATTATAAAATGGTTAATTTTATATTTAATTAACGTTGATAACTTGCAGGGATATCGAAATGTAATGGAGAATTGTCGTGAAAATGCAATTGTGCTAAGGGAAGGACTTGAAAAAACAGGACGTTTCAACATTGTGTCCAAGGATGAGGGTGTCCCTCTGGTAGCCTTTTCCCTCAAGAACAATAGTATTCACAACGAGTTCGAGGTCTCGGAGTCTCTTCGTAGGTTCGGGTGGATCGTCCCGGCCTATACCATGCCAGCTGACGCGCAACACGTCACAGTGTTGCGCGTCGTGATCCGGGAGGACTTCTCCCGGACCCTGGCCGAGCGTCTCGTCCTCGACATCGTCAAGGTCCTGCACGAGCTCGACACCCTTCCGGCTAGGTTGAGTGCCAAAATGGAGGAGGCCGGAGAGAATTTGATGATCAAGAGTGGAAAGAAAACAGAACTTGAAGTTCAAAAGGAAGTTACTGATTTTTGGAAGAAGTTTGTTTTAGCTAGGAAAGCAGCTGTTTGCTAGAGAAGAGTTGATGAAGGAATTTAGTAGCTCAATTGGTTGACTAACTGAGGTTCACCTTGTTGGTGAGGATTCGAATCCCACGTTGTAATTCCATCTCCATTTTCCCTTTTCGTATGTAATAAAAAATAAAAATAAAAAGAGTTGTTGAAGGAATAAGTATAACTATTTATTAGTCACAAAATTATGAATTTTCTTTTCTTTTTGGGTTATTTTCTACATATATTTCATTTGAGTAACTAACGGAATTTGATCGAAGAGTGATGAGTGTATCATCAATTTTTTATTGTAATGGTAACTTTTTCTTAAAACATACTCTATATATGTTCGTCTTTTTATTCTATTAATTTATATTATAATTGTTATGTTACACTTCTTTTAATTACTTACGTCTTGTGACTTGTGAGACTTTTGATCTTTAAAGAGGTAATTCAAGAAAATGCATGAATGCCAAGCTTAATTTCAAATAAAAATATCTGAAGTTTGAGATTGGTCAAGCCAAACTTCAAACAAAAATATCCGCGATTGGAAATATTTGAAGTTTGATTACACAACTAAATGCCAAACCCGAAATTAGGTAATAAACCTAACTTCAGACACTCGTATAACTAAAGTTAATTTTAAAGTGATTAAACTTAGAAATATATATACACACTACGACTATTACCTAAATATTGATCTCAAATTGACTATATATGCACTTGCCACAAGATCTCAAGTCTTGTTATAGGCCAGTGGCGGAGCCACAACCCAACAAGAGTGTTCAACCCAACATCCTTTGCCGAAAATCTATATTGTGTAAATATATTAATTATTACATATTATTTATATATATATTACCATACATATTGAACACCCTTAAAATATATATTATATATTACTTTTTCAAAAGTTGAATATCCTTGAAAAACTTTTTCGCTCCGACACTGTAATATAGGCCCAAAAGAAAGCTTCAATATTTTCACTTTTTCAGCCACATATTTGGATTGCCCAGTAACTAACAAATGACAAGTGTCAATTACTTTTGCTTGTGTATATTTTGTTGATGGTGTTGTCCAAAAATTAGATTATATCCTTTATAACTGTTGCTTCACACATTGTTCTCTTCACTGGACAGTAATCAATAAGCCACTATTGTTTATTCATCTTGTTATTTTCGCTTAACCTAAATAAAAGAAAGAAACAAACATGATAATGAAATTGGCTATGCTAGACAAATACAATTGCTGGATGTCGTACAATGGAATGAGTCAAACTTTTATGAAAAAATAATAATTACAACACTGAAATGATTTATTAGTGCACAGACTTAACCATTCCAACCCTCCACGTAGCTTCAACCACCCCACTAAGCAAAAAAAAATCAATCCCTAGCCCTTTTCACATTTCAAGTTCACACAAGAGACTCCTCCAGATCATCATCAAAAGATGTGATGAGATGAACAAAAAAATTATATTCTTACTTAATGTAGTAGTATCGGGTGCGGGTGCGGGTGCGAGTTTTGAAAATGTAAAATTTCCTGATAAACGTATTACAAGAAAATCATGAGTCAATAAAAGATAACTTCCGTAGCTAAACAACAAAAAATTATCGTGAATCATATTTAATGATGGATTATCAAAAAATCAATTAGCTACGGACTATTTAGCGCGAGATAGCGATAAAAATTGTAAGTAATTTCTAATCTTCTTATAATGATTGAATCGATCCAATGCGACATCAATCTAAATTAATCGGGTTAGTAAATTGGAGACACCAAATGATTATACAAAAAGTAGAAAAGACACTCCTCCACAACCAAAACCCTATATATAACCCAAGCAACTAAGTCCATAAAACCACCTTACACGCTTAGAAAGAAAAAACACTTCTCCACTTCACCAATATCATGGCTTCCAATTACATTTACAACATTTTCTTTGTGACCATACTTATTTACTTTCTAACCATAAACAACAATTCACTTCTTCCTCAAGCAAATGCAGCTGGAGGAAATTGTGGTAATGCACCAGCTGCTAGCCTAGTCCCATGTCTTGGTGCAGCCAAAAATGCAAGAGTTAAAGTCCCTCCAATGTGTTGTGGCAAAGTTGGGGCATTGCTAAAGACTTCTCCAAAGTGTTTATGTGCTGCAATATTGTCACCAGCAGCCAAAAATGCTGGAGCTAATCCTGCTATTGCTGTCACTATCCCAAAGAGGTGCAACATCAAGAATAGGCCTGTTGGAAAGAGATGTGGAAGTAAGTGTAACATATGCTTTTTCATTAATGAGTTTAACTTCTATATATACCCAAGCACATGGTAAGAGACTTTGTACAGTGTCATCTAAAAGATAGTTCAAGTAGCGATTCATAATAAGTGGCTTAGAGGGTGTTTGGTTAAACTTATAAGATAATCAAACTAGCTTATAAGAACTATTTAACTTATCTATGCGTCAAGTGCTTATTAAGCCCAAATCAACCAAAAAAACATAAGTTGGTAATCCTAACTTATAATTTTATAGCTCATAAGTACTTTTGTTTAGAGGAGAATCCAGAATTTTAATTCGATCTGTTCAACCTTCAGAATTATGGGTTAAGAATATAATCTAATACTAGTTGAAATTATTGTTTTCACACATATATATATATATATATATATATATATATATATATATATATATATATATATATATATTTCACGTAGAAAGTAGTGAGTTCAGTTGAACCCATAGGCGCTAAGGCTACATATGCCAATGCTTTGGTTAAACCAAATCGTTTACGATTTTATCCTTAACATCTTTTGTAATCTCGCATATACTTAAGAAAGATAATACATAAACTTAGAGAAAAAAAATGAAATTCTAGAGAAGAAGAGAATTAACTGAAGATATTCTTTTACATTTACAGAGCATCAATAATTCAATATAATACATATTGTACAAATCAATCTATGCCTAGTTTTAAGGCACTAAATCAGTGATCCATATTATATGGGATCTAATTTACACTAAATAAGGAAAGTGAATATATTATAATATTATATTTCTTAACACTCCCCCTCAAGTTGGAGAGTGAATATCATGAAGTCCCAACTTGTTGCGTAGTGTCACAAACAAATCCTTTCCCAATTCCTTGGTAAATAAATCTACCAACTGAAAATGCGTAGGTACATAAGATGGACTAATCATTCCAGCTTGCAACTTTTCTCGAACTATGTGACAATCTATTTCAATATATTTTGTACGTTCATCGAAGACAGGATTAACTGCAATATGCAAAGTGGCTTGATTTTCACATAATAGTTGTGTAGGAATTACTTGTGGGACTTTCAGATCTTGTAGAATGTAGTGTAACCATGTTAGTTCCAAGCATGTGTTAGCCATGACTCGATATTTTGCTTATGCTGATGATCTTGAAATATTCTTCTTGGACTTTCATGAGACAAGAGAATTTCTAAAAAAAATGCAATATCTTGTAACTGGTCTCCTTGTGGCACTGCAACCTCCCCAATCCAAATCACAAAAGGCCTTTAATGTAAGATCATTGGTGGAAGGGAATAATAAACCTTGACCTGGAGTACTCTTAATATATTTTAGGACCCGTAGAGCAACATTCCAATGAGGTTTTCGAGGCTCGTGCATGTATTGACTTAGTGTATGAGCAGAGTAGACTATGTCAGATCGTGTAACTGTAAGATAAATTAGTCTTTCAATTAATCTTCTATACTTTGTTGGATCATTCAATAATTCACCATGTGTAGGAGTAAGTTTCAGATTTTGTTCCATTGAAAACTTGTCTGGGTGCTCCCCTAGAAGTCTTGAATATTGTAAGATGTCCAATGCATATTTCCTTTGAGACATGAAAATACCTTTACGTGATCTGGAAAATTCAATGCCCAAAAAATATTTCAAATCTCCAAGATCTTTAATGCAGAAGCATTTGAAAAGGAACATTTTCAGATGCTCGATTTCTCTAAGATCATTTCCTGTAAGAAGTATATCGTCAACATATATCAAAATTGCAGTAAATAATGCACCTTGGGCTCTGGTGAAAAGAGAATAGTCGGCCTTTGATTGTTCATAACTAGCCTTTTAAATGGTTTATGAAAAGGTGAGAAACCAATTTCTTGATGCTTGTTTGAGACCATAGAAATATTTGTGTAGTCGACATACAATGTTCTCCCCCTGTCGGCGAAGTCCAGGTGGAGGTTCCATAGATACTTATTCATTCAAGTCATCGTGAAGGAATGTATTTTGGACGTCTAACTGATAGGCAAAACAATTGCCCGCAGCAATAACAATAAGAAGACAATGAAGTGTAGTAAATTTGTCTATAGGAGAAAATGTTTTCTGGTAATCAGTTACCCTCTACTTAAGTGTATCCTTTAGAAATAAGACGAGCCTTATATATTTCGATGGTACCATCTAACTTGTACCTAATTTTGTAAACCCATTTGCAACCGATGGGTTTATGTCCAGTAGGAAGAGGTACCAAACTTTATGTATTATTCTATTGAAGTGCTTCTAAGTCTGCATTCATGGCTTGTTTCCAGTGAGGATCAAGGAATGCCTGATCATAAGAGGTAGGCTCGGTATGACGTGTAATGTTAGCTAAAAAGGTACAATGTGCAGATGATAAACAAGAGTAAGAAAGAAAATTAGAAATACGGTAATGAGTACCAGATTGAGAACTTGGTGTTGAGTTTGATTGATTGACTTTTGATGACAGTTTGTAGTCTCTTTCTCATGTCGGAGATTGTTTAGGAGGAATGGATTTTCTTATAGGAGGTGAAGAATGATCTGTAGGGGTAGAGGCAGGTGTCGTCGATTTGGTTGAAGGGCTTAATGTAATATCTGGTGCAAGAGTAGGTTCAACCGAAGCTGGGGGTTCAAAATTTATGGTTTGTCTTGTGATACTTCTGTTCTTCAATGGGTTAGGCAGGAGATGATGATTCAAAAGATGTGGACTCATGTAAATCATGGTACGCAGTTAGTTGAGGTGAAATATTAGTGAAAGATTGAGAAATATTATCCATCACAGAATGCTTATTTGGTGAAGTTGAGAATGGGAAAGTGGTTTCTAAAAATTTGACATCTCGTCTTACAAAATATCTTTTAGTATCTACATCAAAAAAATTGTAACTTTTGATTAGTACAATACCCAACGAAAATGCAACATTTTGCACGAGAGTCAAATTTATGAGCAGGATTAACAACTGTGGCGTAACATAGACAATTGAAAATTTTTAAGTGATCAAGTGATGGAGCATGATTATATAATAACTCAAAAGGCAATTTCGAAGATAATAATGGTGATGGAAGTCTATTGATGAGGTAAACAACAGTAAACACTTATTCTCCCCAAAAAGTGAGAGGTAAATGAGATTGAAATCGTAATGCTCTTGCTACAACTAGAATATGATGATGCTTGCATTCAACTACTCCATTTTATTGAGGAGTAGAAACACAAGTTCGTTGACATTCAATGCGTTGAGACTGAAAGAAACTTCTTATAGATAAGATTTCTCTGCCATTATCTACCTTTATTATTTTATCTGAGACTTGAAATTGAGTATGAGTAAAGGCAATAAAAGACATTATTAGATTTTGTGTATCAGATTTTTTTCCATAAGAAATACCTATGTGCATCTTGTAAAGTCGTCCACAATAGTAAGAAATAAGTGTTTCCCTGAATGTGTGAATACCTTGTGCAGACCCCAAATATCACAATGCAATAAATCAAATGGATTATGACTCGATATTGAGCTTGAAGGAAATGGAAGTCTAGTTTGTTTAGCCACAGGACAAATGGTGCAATTATCATTAAAAGATATATTATGAGAAGACAATAGTGGAGAAACTAATTTTAGACGAGATGGTGATGGATGACCAAGATGCATGTGCCATAAATTTGACGGTTGAAAAACTTGGTGAGAGAAAGGTATCTTTTACAACGGAGACATGTAATAAAGATTACCACACAGTTCACCCAAGATAACCATCTTCCCTATAGTCAAGTCCTGCAAGGCACGGAAAGTGAGAAACAAATGGGCACAACAATTCAAAGCATTAGTAATCTTGCTTACTGACATTAAATTTAAGCGAAAATATGGAACACATAAAACATTTTTTAAGGTGATATTTGAATCGAAAGGTATAGTGCATGTGCAAGTGATAGAAGCAGGTGATCCAGTGGGTAAATTAATAATTGGTATTGATGGGGATTTTATTTGTGTAAAAAGTGTGAAATCATAAATTATATGATCAGTAGCTCCACTATCAAAAATCTATGACTTACTCGATACAAAATTAATTGAAGCATATGGGAGAAGGGATAAACCTGCTGCGTTTGCATAAAGCATCGACATTATTAGTAGTGAAATTTTGAGTCATCTTAGAGAAAGCATGAGCTATTTGTTGAAGTTGACTTGCAGAAAATCCATGTGAATAGCTCTTGGTATCTTGAGAATGAGATCCATGTGAAGTTTGAGAAGAATTTGTAGCATTAGCCGATGGAACAATATTTTGTAAGTTACATTGACTCATACGTGAAGTTTGAGAAGGTTCAGGGTGCTGTTCGCAGGATGCGCAGGGGACGAGCGACAGGACCTGATGAGATTCTAGTTTAATTTTGGAAGAGCGCAGGTAGAGCGGGTTTGGAATGACTGACAGAGTTGTTTAATGTCATTTTTAAGACGGCGAGAATGCATGAAGAATGGAGGTGGAGTCAATGATTCCTTTGTACAAGAACAAATGTGATATCCAGAGTTGCAACAACTATAGGGGTATCAAGCTACTAAGCCACACTATGAAAGTTTAGGAAAGAGTCGTGGAGATGAGGGTGAAAAGAGGCGTGTCTATCTCCGAGAACCAGTTTGGATTCTTGTCGGGGCGCTCGACTACAAAAGCAATTCATCTTATTAGGAGGTTGGTGGAGCAGTATAGGGAGAGGAATAGAGACTTACATATGGTTTTCATTGACCTCGAGAAGGCATACGACAAAGTCCCTAGGGAGGTTCTATGGAGATGTTTGGAGGTTAGAGGTGTACATGTGGCGTACACTAGGGTGATCAAAGATATGTATGATGAAACCAAGACCTAGGGTACGGACAGTAGGAGGAGACTCGGAGCACTTTTCAGTGATGATGGGGCTGCACCAGGGATCAGCTCTTAGCCCATTCCTATTTTTCATGGTGATGGACGGACTGACGAGACAAATCCAAGGGGAGGTACCATAGTGTATGTTATTCGCAGACGACATAGTCCTAATTAATGAGACTCGCGGTGTAGTGAACGCCAAGCTGGAGGTTTTGAGACAGACTCTGGAGTCTAAAGGGTTCAGGTTGAGTAGGACCAAGACAGAATATTTGGAGTGCAAGTTCAGCAACGGGAGCGACCTTGAGACAGGCGTGGAGGTGAGTCTTGGAACTCAGGTCATTCCAAAGAAAGAAAGCTTCAAGTACATAGGGTCTATTATCCGATGGAATGAAGAGATTGATGATGATGTCACATATCGTATTGGGGCATGGTGGATGAAATGGAGGCTCCCATCTGGAGTCTTGTGCGATAAAAAGGTGCCACTAAAACTTAAATGCAAGTTCTATAGGGTGGTGGTTAGACCGACTATGTTGTATGGGGCGGAGTGTTGGCTGGTCAAGACTTCGCACACATAAAAGATGAAAGTTGCAGAGATGAGGATGCTAAGATGGATGTGTGGGCATACAAGGAGGGATATAATTAGAAATTATGATATCCGGGACAGAGAGGGAGTGGCCTCGGTGGAGGATAAGATGCGGGAAGCGAGGTTGAGATTGTTCGGGCACGTGCAGAGAAGAGACACAAATGCCTTAGTGCGGAGGTGTGAGAGGTTGACTATGGATGGGTACATGAGGGGTAGAGGTAGGCCAAAGAAGTATTGGAGAGAGGTAATTAGACGGGATATGACACAGATGCAACTCACTGAGAACATGACCTTAGATATGGAGTTCTGGAGGACACGGATTAGAGTAGAAAGGTAGTAGGTAGTCCAGTGTAGTCCTACATATGCTTACAAATTGGTAGTTATAATATTATTACTGTAGGCCCTCTTAGCCTATCATACTAGTAGGCACAATATTTCTTTTTAGTCCCATGTCATTTGATTTATGTTGCTATGTGTATTTTGTTTGTCTTATTTAACTGTATTAGATATTACCTCCTTTTCAGAATTCGCTATCATGGCTTAGTCGCTTTGTTTGTCTTACTTTTCTTGTGCTTTGTCTTGAGCCGAGGGTCTCTCGGAAACAACCGTTCTACCTACCAAGGTAGAGGTAAGGTATGCGTACACTCTACCCTTCCCACACCCTACGTTGTGGGATTTCACTGAGTATGTTGTTGTTGTTGTTGTTAGGCACAAATTGAGCCTGAATGAAGAAAAGTTTTACTATGCGTCTCACATAAGTAGGTTTTTTTTGTGAGAAAAAAAGAGTAGACCCACGTCTTACACTTTTGAGTCCACAAATTCTGGATCTATTTTTTGTCTCACAAAAAAGAGCCTCACACAACTAATGTCTTGTGTGAGGCACATTTTAAAAAATTTCCTTAATGAACACTTGAGCTTTTTTGAATGTGTAGGGTGGAAAAGATGTATGGGCTTAAAAACCAAAATATTAGTCCATTTACTCAAAAGCCCACTTCACTTGGCTACCTATTTAGGTCCAGTTCTTCTACTTCTGCAAATCATATCAGGGTTCTTTATAGAAAAACAAAAGTATATAACAACCCAACAAAAGCCATAAAAAGACGATCCTAAATTTTACTTTTTAAATTTAGTCGGTATGTAGTGTGTGATCAATTCATAATCATTGTATTATACACTTATTATACACGGAGTAAATACCGGGGACGACTACAAACTACAACGGCTAGGAGGGTGAATTTTTATTAACCGTCTAGCTAAAAATATTAAGATCCCAAAACAAAATCAGGGCCTATTAATCAAATTCTTTTTTAAAACCTTGCAGGATATATTGTTCCATGAATATAGAATTCTCAGCTTGGATGGAGGAACGAAGATGAATTTTCAGCTGCTTCATTGTCATGTTTCACAAATATAAGAGTATTTCCAGTTTGCTATAAAATAAATTGTTGCTAGTTTGATGTTATTTTTAACAAATGTACTATACTTCCATAGTTCCATTCATCATGTTTAGATGATTAAATGGACTATTATCTTTTTTGTTTTCCCTGTTCCAAGAAATTGACCCTCTGTTCAGCTAATTTTAAATTTAATCAACGGATAATAACACTTTTAATCCCTAAGTTATTGATAAATTCTGCTTTTGATTTTTGTGATAAATGATTCAACATTTCCTTTAGTTAATTGAAATGTGTGTTTTTTGCCTCTTTTGGTAGAAATATGTTATGCTTGATTATTCATGAAACTATATTAATGTTAAATATGGAGTAACACTACAAATTTAACATAACACATGAGTAATTAAGTAGTGAAACGGTTAATAATTATGGTAAATTTATGAATATTCATAAAGAAATTGAATAAAAGTACACAATTTAATTACTTGAAAGACATGCTTAGTCATATATCATAGAGACTAAAATAAAAATCTAGCAATAACTGAGGAACCAAAAATGTTATTAACGCCAAAATACATAACATTTGATTGTTTCGGAAAGGACATCTCAGATGTTAAGAAGTCACAACTCCAACTATAGTATCATGAGTTTAAATTTTACTAATTGAGACTTCTCTATAATCCTAGTACTAGTATTAATTATGTGAAAAAGAATAAAAAAATGTTTACGTGACTTTAATCGTCTCATATCAAGGCACTATTTAACATCAAACACATAATAACTTGTGTACCGTCCAGAAAAACAATAAATGCATAATATCATTGGCCAAATTTTGATACATGTTCATATGTTTTCCCTCTATTTTAGAATTTCAAAACTCATGATATATATCTTACCTCACACAGTCATCAAATGTACATCCCATTTTTACGCAACATGATTATGAAAATTCACGAGAAGCAACTGAGCATATTTTGTCAATTGTCAATTAGCTAGTAAGCCTATGGATATTTTAATTTAGGAGCTTGAGTACTAGGAAGTAAGGTCTTGTAACATGTACAGCCTTCACCCTTAATCAGAGATCTCGGTATCAATTCTTGGGTAATAAAAAAGTTCTATTAGAGAGCGCTTTCCTCTTTAATGGGTCTTACACGACACGAATTCAGATTAGTTGAAGCTCCAATGTGGGTATCGAATACCGAATGAGATACCAAAAACAAAAAGAAAACCTTGCCCAACCTCGACCAAAATCAAATATAAGTTGAATTATGATAAAAGATTTACACTCCCAGAGCAAGTGGTTTTGGATTGGGACGCACCAGAATAGACTGCTTAACAAAATCATGACAGAGTTGTGGCCCAATGGACGTGTTATCCTTCGAGGTAGTTCAAGCCCAATAAGACCAGACATATATACTATTTTAAGTAGTGTCTCCAACAAGACTTTTTCTTGCTGAAAGGACAACATACAACGGGAAAAGACTGGGGGATTAGGATTGTAACTTTTGAAGAGGAATGTTTTGAAACGTTGTTAGGTAACATTAACTATTGGATGCGGATTCAGAATTTGAAATTTATGATTTCATATAATAATTTTTAAGTTAGTATACGATAATAATTGGGTTCTCAATCACATATTTATGAATATTTTATGAATAGTTTAATAGATAGACAAAGTTGGAACAAAAAATACTAGACTCCTTTGAACTCCCAGGCGACATGGTGGATCGCCCCTGCTGACCTACCATGTCTGTGTTAATAGCTAGAGAGGTTGTGCAAGAGAGTAGTATGAGATTAGTTAGCAAGCACATACACGTGGTGAAATGCATTTACAATAACAACAGTGTAATCTCATAAAGTGGGTCTGAGGAGGGTAGAGTGTACGCTACCTTGAAGGTAGCGATGTTGTTTCCGACAGACCCTCAATCACATAAATAACTTAAATAAATCTCATATTTTCTTGCATAAAAACAACTCTACCATGCTATTGTCTAGAGTCGTTCTGGGATGGATAGAATTTCTTCACCTTTGATCAGGGGTGTCAGGTCGATATAAGAGGATGCAACTGGCGTTGCACTACCGAGTTCATCTGAACATACCTCGAGCATAAATTATGCAAAAATCTGCTAAAATAGTGACAAATAGTATGTATGAACACATAGTTTAAAATTGCAATGGATTCAATGCTAAGAATCTTAAAGGTAGAACCCATAGAGCTAAACACATGAATCAACCTCTAAGTTCATATTCCGGATATGAAAAAGATCCTGGTAAGGCTTGTTTCCCCTTTAATAAGCGTTATGGTGGCCGGAATCCCAATTAGTCAGTTTTTTTCTTAAAAATCAACTTTCAATAATACAAACTCACATTTTTTTTTAGGGACAAAACCAATAGAAGATTGTCGGTAAACAGGAACTTCAGAGAAAAAAAATCAACATGTGAAGCTTTGCCGAAATAATCACGTTGGTACAATTAACCCGTTGATATTATTTGAATTTTTTGATAGACACCATCGAATCTTTTAGATACAAAACTTTTTCAAAATTTCGATTCTCCTTATTAGAATTTCTGACTCCGCCACTCCAAAATGAATTACTATAGTAAGTGGTTTTTGGATTGGGACGCACCATGGTAGAGTGCATGACAAAATCATAACAGAGTTGTGGTCCAATGGATGTTATTTTCATAGGAAATTCAAGCCCAATGAAGCCAGACATACTATTTTAAGTAGTGCCTCCAAAAAGAGTTTTTCTTATTGAAAGGAAGATGTAACAAGGGGAAAAGACTTTAGGATTAAGATTGCGACACTAGAACAGGAATTTTTTTTTTATGACATGTTGATGTAGGCAACACTAACCAGGCTCTGTTTAATTGGAAAGCACATCCACGCGTGTGAATTACCTTGTATCATTATGTGGTTGTGGTCACATAAAATTACTTAAATTAGGTCTCATATGGCCTCCAACTTTGTTGTTACGTCAATATGAGAGGACGAGTACAACCAAATAGGATGGTAACTTTCTAACATATGTGTTAGATAGTGTATATTCCCGTGATATACATAGTGTATGCGTATATCACGGGACTTTGGTCCGTTTTAGGATTGTAATTAGTGTAGAATATTTATATTACTCATCATTGTACACTTATCATAATTATAGAAGTCTTGTACTACTAGAATAGGATTTTAGGAGTATGTAAATCATTTTCCTATTATGAAAATATGTAAATTGTATATATACTCTTTCAATTAATGAAAATAATCAAGGGATTATTTCTTTCATGGTATCAGAAGTCTAGGACTAAATTGCTTCCGCTCTTCTCCAAAATTTCTCTCGGTTTTTCGTGCCCCTTCTCGACCAAAAACTGCATCGATTTCTGTGCCCCTTCCTTGGATTTCGTGTTAAATTTTACCTCCTCTCTTCCTAAATTTTCTACAAAATCACCTATTGTTCTTTCGTTATGTCGACGAAAAAGAGTATGTTTTATCATGACCGTGTTGTTTCTAACATCAAGAATCACATACCTCTCATTCTTGAAATAGAAAACGTTCAATACGCGACGTGGGCCGAGTTATTTAAAATTCACGCTCGCTCGCATCAAGTCATCCATCACATAATCCCCGCGGCTCATGAGGATACGGAGGTGCCTCAACGTGAGGATGATCCTAAGTTATGGACAACGCTTGATGCCACCGTCCTTCAGTGGATTTATTCCACCATCTCTACTGACCTGTTGCAGACGATTATTGAGCCAGGCGCTACGGCAATGGCTGCTTGGGATAGGTTGCGTGATATATTCCAAGATAATCAGAATTCCAGAGCTGTTACTCTTGAACAGGACTTTTCCCACGTCACCATGGAAAATTTCCCGAATGTTTCAGCATATTGCAAAAGGTTGAAGGAATTGGCGGACCAACTCTGCAATGTTGGTGCGCCCGTTAGTGAAGATCGTCTGGTTCTACAGATGGTTGCTGGCCTTTTCGAGGCATTTAGTGGCGTTAGGACCCTACTTCATCAAAGTAACCCTTTCTCAACGTTCTATCAAGCTCGTTCCATGCTTACTTTGGAAGAAGCCGGATTGGCTAAGAAGGCGGATACCAGGGCAAGTCCCGTGGTCATGATGACGTCCTCCACAAATTCTCCAAGGTGTGTTGATAATTCGGGCCAAAACCGTGCTTACGGTGGCAGCAAGAATACTAGGAAAAATAATGGAAGAAATCGCGATGGCAAATGCGGTGGTAACGTCAATAGTACCGGCGGCAGTAGGACCCACCCCATCAACAGTGGGTCTCAGCCCCACTGGTCCCAACCTTGGGCCCCCTGGCCGTGGGCCTTGACCACTAGGCAGTGGCCTAACAATCTCGGCTTTTCAGCAACTCTAGCCCACGGTAATTGGGCCCAATTTCAGCCTTCTTTTTGGCCCAGCTACTCCAGCCCAGTCTCGGTCCAACGATCCAGTGGGGTACCGGGTCAGCAGGGAGGCAGGCCTGGGCCCCACTAAGCCCATCATGCAGCGGGCCCCACTTCTACTGACATCAAAGCGCGATGCACACACTTGGAATAAATCCTTCGGACCCAAATTGGTATATAGACACCGGCGCCACGACTCACATGACATCCGATTCAGGTACTCTCTTGTCTTATTCCAATTTGAGCAACAATCATGGTATAATTATTGGTAATGGTAATTCAATTCCAATTCGTGGTTATGGTCATAAAATATTCAAATTCTATGGACACAGAATTATCAGTGGTGAATTTTCGGACAGACACCAAATTTTTAATCAATTTTGGAGCGTGAAGGGTATTTTTCAAAATAAGGGGCGGATGAGGGGGAGACAATGTTTCATGACCATAATCACGAATTGGAATTGAATTACCATTATCAACAATTATACCACAATTATTGCTCAAATTGGAATAAGATGAGAGAGTACCTGAATCAGATGTCATGTGAGTCGTGGCGTCGGTGTCCATGTACCAATTTGGGTTCTCTGTGAAGGATTTCAAAATGGGGAGTCCTCTCATGAGGTGTGATAGTAGAGGAGATCTTTATCCTATCACGTCATGTTCCGGTCCATAGAGTCAAGTCTTGCCGTCAGCGTTTGCAGCCCTTGCTCCTTCCTTGTGGCATGCTCGTCTAGGTCATCCGGGATCGTCTATTTTGTCTTCCTTAGAGAAAAACAATTTTATTTCTTGTAAGGGTGAGCGTAGCACTCCGAATTGTCAATCTTGTTCTTTACGGAAAATAGTTAAGTTGTCATTTGTAGACTCTAATTCTCATACTTTAATGTTATTCGATATTATTCATAGTGATCTATGGACGTCTCATATTCTTAGTTCTTTGGGTCATCGATATTATGTTCTCTTTTTGGATGATTATTCTAAATTTTTGTGGACTTTTCCAATAGCAAAAAAATTTTAAGTTTTTTCCATCTTCTTAAAATTTAGAGCATTCATTATAACCCAATTCGAACGTGAAATAAAAAATATCCAATGTGATAATGGCAAAGAATATGACAATGGGGTGTTTCGGGAATTTTGTGCAAATAATTGGATCAATTTTCATTTTTCTTGCCCTCATAGGACTTCACAAAATGGGAAAGCCGAACGCAAAATTCGTACCATTAATAATATTGTCCACACTTTACTAATTCATGCTTCCATACCCCCATTTTTTTTGCATCCTGCTCTACAAATGACAACATATCTTTTTAACATTATTCCTTCCAAAAGTTTGACATATTCGTCCCCCCTTCAAATTTTATATAATACGACTCTTTCGTATTCACATCTTAGGGTCTTTAGGTGCTTGTGTTATCCACTCTTTCCGTCCACCACAATTAACAAACTTCAGGCCCGTTCTACCCCCTGTGTGTTCTTGGGTTATCCGTCCAATCATCGTGGTTACAAATGTTTAATTTATTTTCTGATAAAATCATCATTAGTCGCCATGTAATTTTTTATGAATCCCAATTCCCGTTTGCTAAGGTTAGTACTTCCGTGCCTAGTTCGTATAATATTTTGGATGATGATATTTTCCCGAAACTTATTCACTATTTTTCGGACGTGTCCCGCATCCCAACTCAGCCAGCGGGCCCACTACCCGCTGGTCCTCCCCAAACAGCGTCGCCTTTAAGTGTAGGTCCAGCAACTGAGCCATCCAATCTACCCAGTTTCGGGTACTGCTTTTTGGGACCAATATTGGCCCAGTTCCCGTGCCCAGCTCCAGCTTTAGTTCCCGATTTGGGCCAGCAGGCAGTGTGCCTGCTGGCCAGTCCATCCCGAGTCCCCAAAATTCCCAAAATCCACCCACCTCTGCCGTGAGTCATAGACCAGTCACTCGTAGTCAACGGGGGATTTTTAAACCAAAAGTACATTTTAATTTACATTCTAATGTTCTTAAATTACCCTTACCCCGTAATCATGTGTCTGCCTTAAATGACCCGAATTGGAAAATTGCTATGACCAATGAATATAATGTTCTTATTGATAATAAGACGTGGGAGTTGGTGCCCCGTCCGTCTGGTATTAATATTATTAGGTCTATGTGGATTTTTGCTCATAAGGAAAATTCAAATGGTTCATTTGCCCGACATAAGGCGCGGCTTGTAGGTGATGGTAAGACTCAACAGGTTGGTATGGATTGTGGTGAGACGTTTAGTCCGGTGGTCAAGCCGACTACCATTCGCACTGTGCTTAGCTTAGCTCTTTCGAAAGCATGGCCTATTCATCAGTTAGATATAAAGAATGCTTTCCTCCATGGTGATCTTAAGGAAACAGTCTATATGCATCAGTCTTTGGGATTTAGGGATCTCAAACATCATCATCATGTCTGTTTGTTGAAGAAGTCCTTATATGGTCTTAAGCAGTCTCCACGGGCCTGGTATACGCGGTTTGCCGACTATGTTTCGACTATTGGGTTCACTCACAGCATGTCAGATAATTCTTTGTTCATCTATCGTCGTGGTTCGTCATTGGCCTATATTCTGTTATATGTGGATGATATTATTCTAACTGCCTCTTCCGATGCCTTACGCCAGTCTATCATGACAATGCTCAGCTCTGAGTTTGTTATGAAAGACTTGGGGCACTTGAGTTATTTTTTGGGGATTGCTGTCACTCGTCATGTAGGTGGGTTATTCTTATCTCAACGGAAGTATGCAGCTGAGATCATTGAAAGGGATAGGATGGCATCCTGTAAGTCCACTTCCACTCCCGTTGATACTAAGCTCAAGCTTAGTGCTGTGGCCGGCGCACCATACGAGGATCCGACCCGATATCGCAGTCTTGCAGGGGCCCTTCAGTATCTTACATTCACGAGACCAGATATTACGTATGATGTAAATCAGGTGTGTTTGTTTATGCATGATCCCAGAGTTGAGCACATGAATGCACTTAAACGCATCATTCACTATATTCAGGGTACACTTGACTATGGGTTGCATTTATATCCTTCTTCGACGTCCACACTTGTCTCGTATACGGATGCTGATTGGGGTGGCTGTCCAGACACCAAACGGTTTATGTCTGGCTATTGTATGTTTCTTGGTAATAACCTGGTCTCATGGTCGGCAAAATGCCAGTCAACATTGTGCCGGACAAGACTTTCAACACTCAACATAATCTGAAAAACGGCGTAACTGAAGATTTCGCTCGACATAGTTTATGTTTAACTTCGTCATATGCATCATAACATCCACACAAATTATGCCAGACAAGACATAATTTTCAATACAAAATATAATCTGAAAAAATACTACAAAACTATGTCACATGACTTAATTCCTACCGAATTTATGTCGAGCGAAACAAAAAATCAATTTTCGATAATAAAAATATTATAGAAACTATGTCATGCGAGTAGCCCTAAGTCATGGGCAGATATCGTGTAGGCAAAAGCATAATCAAATTTCTCAGGTACGCAACAATCACCTGGTGCTGGTATTAGTTGGATCAATGTAGTGGGCTCTAGCCCTAAATCGGGTGCTACTGAGCTCATCGCAGAGGAACCCATTAGTAAGGTAAAAATTATGCTACATGATATCACAGAGGAGCTGTCTTATTAGAATACGGATGTCGTATGTTACGTGCTAGAATCTAACCCCTCTCAATTGGTGATGGAAGGGTTCTGTAAGCGGATTTGGTGGCAATGGGGGTAGAGAAAGTTGCACAGGTTAATCGTGGGGTGTTTATGGTGCATTTTGAATCGAATATCGCGATGGAACAGAGAATTTAGATGTTTGATAGAAAACCAGTGATTGTTAAGCCATGAATATCTGGGATGGAGCTTACAAAAGAAGCAATGCAGAAGATTCTTGTGTGGATAAGGCTTGTGGGATTGAATATCAAATATTAGGGCCCTAAAGCTTTGGCAAAGATTGTTGGACTGGTGGGAAATGTCATTACGTACTAATAGTGCAACAACACTCAATGAGAGATTGACATATGCTAGTATACTGGTTGAGGTCACAATCAGAGTTATTCAACTATGGTGTTGTTTGAGAATGAGCATGGGCACAAAGTTGAGCGGGAAGTATTTTTTGAATTGAAACCTATATTATGCCCACATTGCAAGAATTATAGGCATGCTATGCAGGAAAGTAGCAAGCTAGAAAGGGGAAGATGCAAGTACAAGAGAATAGGACAGGACCATGGGAAAATGGTAATACTATTAGAAATGATCAAATGGTAGAATAAAGGCAAGGGTATGCAAATAAATATGTGAGATATGCTAAAAGGGGAGGGGGTGCTAAACAATACAATGTACAAACTAGTAATAGGTTTTGGGACACTGGAGGAAAGGCAAGGAGTGGAAAAAGGTGTAGTACAACAAGTTGTTGCTGTCATGCCTAGTTCCTCTACCCTATGGAGGATAAGGGTGTTGGAGTTCCTGGAAATAGTGGTGGGGAGAGGGTGACCCCCCAACCTCATGAATAGTCTGGGGTTCTGGAATACTAGGGGATTAAATAACTCTACCAAGCAGAAGGAGATGCAGTTGTTTATGCAGAATGCTAAGGTGGGATTGTGTTGATCTCTTTGGCAACAAAAGTTAAGAGGGCAAAAGCTCATAATGACTCTTTTAACTTGTGTAGTGGATGGTCTTTTAGCACAAATCTAAATAAACATCCAAATGGTAGGATATGGTTGTTAGGTCCGGGTATGCTATGGAATAATAAAAATAAACTGAAAATAAATTAACTCGAATGTCAATTCAGTTTTCGAATGTCGGTGATAATGTCGTTCGGCACCAGTGATAAAACTTTAGTAAAAACAGAAAACTTTAAAGAGCAATGCAGCGATAATTTAAAGAACACAAATGTTTAAAATTTACATAGGTTATATATATTATATAACCTATAACGATCAATGACTGAAAGTATTGTATATATTTATTATATACAAAAATTACAAATTCATTTCTTTACAATTTTACAAGATGAAATGGAAAAGAATTAAATGTTGAAGTCGCAGATGACTTTCTGCATGAAAAATCTACCTAGATAGACATAGACAACTTCTCATTACAATTGCTCAATACAAAGCTAATCTAGAATCTAAACTGCAATTGTAATGTTGGACAGAATGTTGTCGACACGCTCAGGCAACACTTGTGATCCAGTTTTCTGAGATGAATTCTCGAGAGCTCTCTTGATATTTTTACAATTTGTTTCTGGATATCGATTCACTGTAGTAGCCTCTTTATTTATAGTAGAGAGTCTCCCTTGAACAACTCATCGATCTGTTGTGAAGGGTGAGGGAAAGGTGGGCAGCTGGTGTGTTTGTTAGAGAAGATCATAGAGCAAAATCCTCTAACTTCTTGGTCTTGTTCCTCACGTATAGCAACAACCTTGACTTGTTCTTCCTACGTTTTTCATCAGCTCTTATTTATCTTGCCAAGTCACTTTTACTTCGTAGTAATATTTTCACAAATATTACTTCATTCCGTGAAGTAGGAATGAAGTAAGGCAAAACTATTTTTTTCAGAAGATGTTGGTCCGAATGTTGTGACATTTGTTCCAATATTGTATACATTCAAATCAGTCCTTAAAAAAATATGTTGGTTAAAATGTCACAACATCAAACCCAACATTAACAATCTTTCCATTTTTGTCTTTCTTCACAAAACCCATTACAACATGTGCAAATGACTTAAGGCAACATCATAGCTGTTGTCCAACAACTATGAATACAGTTATGCTCCCCCTTAACCTGTGATAGTACACAATCAAAATATGTGCATACTAGTGTATACCAAGTCATTGGATTAGTAGACGATATTAGCACATACACATATCATCCAATATACAAATACAAAGAAATACCCAAATGTCAATTTAAACCATTGTCACAGAAAACATCCTCAACACTTAATCAAATAGTTCACAATTCAATCAATAAAAACATTGTTCAGCATATCAGATAGCAAATCAGCATGTTCCCCCTAGCTTATTATACAGCAGTAATAGCTTCCAGCCGATTTCTACTTTTGCATAACATTCTCATCCTTATACTCATCTTCATCTTCATCTTCATCTTCATCTTCATCCTCATCCTCAAGCGGACCAAGATTTAAAGATGGCAAGAGCACCACTAAAACAAATTTAAGGAAGTGATAGAGTTAATTAGGAATTGAACTTGGGTGGTCATCTAATTAGGCACGTAGAACTTACAGGGCGAACTCGACCAGTTACCCCAATCAGCCTTTATGTATTTGGGTACGTGCCTAATCAAATATATATCGTCCTTGATGGTATATACACATATAGATATATAAAAAAACCTTGAGATTACTCTGGTCCGGTGACCACCTTGCCTTCTACATAGGTCTGACTCGGCCTTCATCCTGCCCTCACTCTATCATATTTGTCTAGATTATATATAAATATTTTTGGAATAATATTTTCTCTTTACTTACTAAATACTAGAAGATAAGTAAGAAAATTATTTATTTTTTTAAAGAATAATTTGTAGAAAAATATTTCTGTGAGAATTTTATTTCCTTACCAAACACACTCTTACTTTGACTTGAAATACAAATCATTTTGCTTAAAAACTATTTAGTACTCTACAAAAGATCACCTACTATGTCTAGGTTAGCTATAATCTGATTCTGATTTATATCTAACCCCTTGTATTTCCAACGACAATATCTCAATGATATGCAACACAAATTACTATGTGATGAGCCCAAAATATTATTCCCTCCGTCTATGATTATTTGATCTTGTTTGACTTGACACATTTCTTAAGAAGTAATAAATAAAATGATAATTTTATTATATCACCTCTAATTATTATAAATTATTTATATAAATAAATTAATCAAATATATTTTAAAAATTGCAAAACCACTAACAATTCCTTAAAGTTCCAATCTAATAATTATAATAAAAATAAAATATCTATAAAATGATAAATTATCTTTTAAATTTTTAAATTAAACAAATAAAATAAACATCTATTTTAATATACCCGACAAGATCGATAGAGTATCAGAAACAAATCAGTCTCATTCGCAAAAATTTGGATGTTTCTCTCTACACATACAAAGACCAAACTTCTTGCTCCATGTTTGAAAAATCCACTAACATATGGTCCAACATCTCACAAAATTCTTCATTAGGGGGCCCACATACCTATTTGACCCAAAGCCAGCATAACATTTTGTGGGTCCCACTAAAGTTAGTATAATTGGAGTGCTAACCAACCCCATGGAAACTCTCAAAAGATTTTGGGGTCTACTTTTTATTATTTTTTGTGTGATATGCTAACTGATGTGACAAAGAGGAAGCCCCACAAACAAACCTAAAGTTTGAAAGGAGTAGAACAGTTGGGAACCATGTCAGAATATTAAAAAGTTCAAAAAAAAAAAGGAGAGGAAGCATACACACACTGTTTTAAAATGAAGGGCATGATACAAAGTGATTTACGTAGGGAGATTTAAAAGGAATGATGTATTTTCTTATTTTATAATAATTTGGTTTTAATTTTTATTTTTTATGTTTAACGAGATGATCTATAATCATATAAATATTTTTGATTTATTTTAGATCATAAAATTCAAAAGTCTTCATTTATTTCTTAAATTCTATGCCGAGTTAAAATATATCACATAAATTAAGACGGATAGAGTAAAATTTTGACTTTGAATAAGTTGTGCAAAAATAACTTTCAATAGAGATGATGGAGTCAATTCCTGATGGATCGCTAAAAACTTGCCTTGCATAATTCATGACAGATCACTAGGAGTTTTGATGGATGACTTGCTAAAACTCATGGCGGAACACTGACAGTGATCTAGTACAACAATGTCTGGTGGATCACAAAGTTTCTAATGGATGAGTTTGACGAATCACCATGAGTTTAGTACAAAAATATCTTGATGGATCATTAGGAGTTTCTATAGATGAGACTCGTCACAAGTCCTAGCGAATCACCAGGTGTTTAGTACAAAAATGTCCTGACGGATCATCATGAGTTTCTAATGGATGAGTTTTCCAAACTCACAACGAATCACCAATATTTAAGTACAAAAATGGGGCTTGTCACAAGTCTTGGCGAATACCAGGAGTTAGTACAAAAATGTTATGACGGATCACCAGAAGTTTCTGATGGTTGACTCACCACAAGTCCTAGCAAATCCTAGAGTTTAATATAAATTGTGTCGTAACTTTAGAATAAAATTTCACAAATCTTGACAGATAATCGGAATTTTCTAAGAAATTTCATGACACGTTTTTACTTCAAAATTTGTCCAAATTGGTCAAAATCAATGCCAGATAACTTTAAATTTAATTTCGACATTCTCATCACAGTTCACAATAGTTAGATTAAACTCAAACTATTAAATTTTAATTGACCCACTTTGTCTTCTTCAACAAGCTTTTTTCAAGCTCAACTGAAAGAAATAATCCCCTTGATTATTTTCATTGATTGAATATATATATACAAGTTACAAAATAGGAGAATTTTATTCCTATTCTATTCCTAAAATCTTATTCTACCATAATTCTAACTCTACAATTATGGTAGTGTATAAATCTACTTTAGGTAACAAATACATTACAATATACTACACATATATTTTCCAAATATATAATATTTTTATGTCCCAAAATCTGTAAAACCGATCAGCCCAATATGGCAATTATGGGTTGATTTTGTGGCCTCTTAATAAGGCAATATACACTTGTATATTGTGTGTATATTGCCTTATTTAACACACCCCCGCAGTCATAGCGGACGGTCTTCGAACGCTGAGACTGTCCCTAAAGTCTTCAAAGAGAACCACTGGTAGACCCTTTGTAAAGATGTCTGCAATTTGATAACGCGACGGGACATGGCATACGCGAACTTGACCCTTTGCAACCTTTTCACGGACAAAGTGAATGTCCATTTCGATATGCTTAGTACGTTGGTGTTGAACTGGGTTACCTGAAAGGTAGATGTCACTAATGTTATCGCAATATACCAAGGTTGCCTTCTGAATGGGACAATGAAGCTCCAAAAGCAAATTACGTAGCCAACATGATTTGGAGACCACATTCGCTACCCCTCGATATTCTGCCTCTGCACTTGAGCGTGATAGATTTGCCTGACGTTTTGCCGACCAGGAGACCAAGTTGTTGCCAAGGAACATACAGTAGCCAGAAGTCGACCGTCTGGTATCGGGACAACCACCCCAATCAGCATCCGTGTACGAGACAAGTGTGGATGTAGATGAAGGATACAAGTGCAATCCATAGTCCAGTGTCCCCTGAATATACCGAATGATGCGTTTGATTGCATTCATGTGTTCAACTCTGGGATCATGCATGAATAAATACACCTGCTGAACCGCATACGTAATATCCGATCTGGTAAATGTAAGATACTGGAGTGCCCCTGCAAGACTGCGATAGCGGGTCGGGTCCTCGTATGGTGCACCTGCTGCGGCACTTAGCTTGGGGTTTGCATCAACTGGCGTGGAGGTGGACTTACAGGATGACATCCTAGCCCTTTCTATGATCTCAGCAGCATACTTTCGTTGAGACAAAAACAAGCCACCTGAATGACGCTTGACGGCAATCCCTAAAAAATAACTCAAAGGCCCTACGTCTTTCATAGCAAACTCATAACTGAGCATGGTCATGATAGACTGGCGCAAGGCATCGGAAGATGCAGTCAAGATGATATCATCAACATACAACAGAATGTAGGCCAAAGACGAACCACGACGGTAGATGAACAAGGAATTATCTAACATGCTGTGAGTGAACCCAATTGTTGAAACAAAGTCAGCAAACCTCGTGTACCAGGCCCTTGGAGACTGCTTAAGCTCATATAAGGACTTCTTAAACAAGCATACATGATGAGGACGGTTTGGATCCCTGAAACCCAAAGGCTGATGCATATAGACTGTCTCCTTGAGATCATCATGTAGGAACGCATTCTTGACATCCAACTGATGAATTGGCCAAGTCTTTGAAAGAGCCAAGCTAAGCACAGTGCGAATAGTAGCCGGTTTGACCACTGGACTAAAGGTCTCACCACAATCTATCCCAACCTGTTGAGTCTTACCATCACCAACAAGTCGCGCGTTATGTCGAGCAAAAGACCCATCTGAATTCTCCTTATGAGCAAAAATCCGCATAGACCTGATAACATTAATACCATATGGACGGGGCACCAACTCCCACGTCTTATTATCAATAAGAGCATTATATTCATCAGTCATAGCAATTTTCCAATTAGGGTCATTTAATGCGGACACAGGATTGCGGGGCAATGTGGATTTAGAGACATCGGAATGTAAATTAAAATATCTTTTAGGTGTAAAAATACCCCGCTGACTACGAGTGACCGGTCTATGACTCGAGGACGAATTGAGGGAATTTTGGGATTTTTCTGGGCTCGGGATGGGTGGCGGCGGGCGGTGGGCTCTTGGCCCAAATCGTAGCTTGGAAGCCTCTTACGGGCGTTCGAGTGGTGGGTAGCCCAATTCTGGAGCCCATTCGATTCTTTGGAATTTCTTTGGGCTAGGCGGTATTGTGGGTCCAGCGGGCAGTGGGCCCGCTGGAGGATTTTGGGTGCGGGAGAAGTTCGAAAAATTCTGAATAATATACGGGGATATTTGGTCATCTAAAAAAATATACGACTTAGGCTCGGGAGTATGAACTTTCGTAAAAGGGAATTGAGTTTCATCAAAAATGACATGGCGATTTATTATGATTTTCTTAGAGGATAAATCAAAACACTTATAACCACGATGCTTTGACGGATAACCCAAAAATACACACGGGGTAGACCGAGCCTGAAGTTTGTTAATTGTGGTGGATGGGAATAACGGATAACATAAGCACCCAAAAATCCGAAGATGAGAATAAGAAGGGTTCTTATTATATAGGATTTTGAGGGGAGAAAAATATGTCAGACCTTTAGACGGAATTATGTTAAGAAGATATGTGGCCATTTGTAGAGCATGATGCCAAAAATATGGAGGTACGGAGGCATGAATTAAGAGAGTTCGGACAATGTTATTTATGGAACGAATTTTGCATTCCGCTTTCCCATTTTGTGAAGATGTATGAGGACACGAAAAATGAAAATTTATCCCATTATTAGCACAAAACTCCCGAAACTCCCTATTGTCATACTCTTTCCCATTATCACATTGAATATTTTTTATTTCTCTTTCGAATTGAGTACGAATGAATGCTCTAAATTTGATGAAGACGAAAAACACTTGTGATTTATTCGCAATTGGAAACGTCCACAAAAATCTAGAATAGTCATCTAAAAAGAGAACATAATATCGATGACCCAAGGAACTAAGAATCGGAGACGTCCATAAATCGCTATGAATAATGTCAAATGGCATAGAAGTATGAGAATTGGAGTCTACAAATGGCAATTTAATAATTTTTCCTAATGAACAAGACTGACAAATTGGAGTACGACTCGTACCCTTATAAGAAATAAAGTTATGTTTATCTAAAACCGATAAAATAGATGAACCCGGATGACCCAGACGAGCATGCCACATGGAAGGAGAGATGGCTGCAAAAGCTGACGGCAAGGCTGGACTCGATGGACTGAAACCGGGCATGATAGGATACAGATCCCCCCTACTATCACACCTCATGAGATGACTCCCCGTCTTGAAATCCTTCACAGAAAAACCGAAAGGATCAAATTCAACAGAAACAGAATTGTCATTTGTGAATTTGCGGACAGACACTAAATTTTTAATCAATTTAGGAGCATGCAAAGTATTTTTCAAGAGGAGTGGTGGATTGGGGGGAGACAACGTTTTCTGACCATACCCTAGAATTGGAATAGAACTGTCATTATCAATAATTATCCCCCGAGGGGTGCTCAAATTGGAATAAGATGAGAGAGTACCTGATTCGAAAGTCATGTGAGTAGTGGCACCGGTGTCCATATACCAATTTGGGTCCGATTGAGATAACCCCAATGTGTGCATTACGGCCTCGATGTCTGTTTGAATGGGGCCTGCTGCATGATGGGCTTGCGGAGGTCGGGGTCCAAGAACTCCTGGCCGTGGGGGAGTTGGGTCGTGCTTCTTTGTTGTTGCCATTGTTGGGCCATCGCTGGCGATGGTCGCCACCGCCGGGTGTTGGGCCTGGGTGTTGGCTGCCATCGCCGCTGGAACTCTTCTTTGGCTGGTACGGGTTCCACTGACATGGGCCCCACTACTGGGCCCAGGGGGTGGTGGGACATTGTACCCTGGCTGGGACCCACCGCCTGTTTGTTGACCACCGGAACCGCCACCAGAACCGCCGCGTTTGCCCCCGCGGTTTTTGTTATTATTTTTGCGATTATTCTTGCCGCCACCATTATTATGGTTTTGGCCTAAATTATTCACAAAACCCGAAGAACTAGGAGAGGAGGCCACCATGACGACTGGGCTTGCTCCGGTAGCCGCCTTTTTAGCCAAATCGGCTTCTTCCAACATAAGCATGGAGCAGGCTTGATAGAAGTCGGAAAGAGGGTTGCTTTGGCGAAGGAGAGTTCCCACACCATTATAGGCCTCCGAAAGATCGACAACCAACTGTAGAACTAGACGATTATTTGTTATCGGTGCGCCAACATTACGAAGTTGATCTGCCAACTCCTTTAGTTTCTTGCAATATGCAGAAACGTTTGGAAATTCGTCCATTCGAACGAGAGAGAATTCCTGCTCGAGTGTGACGACATGTGAATGTTGGTTGTCTTGGAATATGTCACGCAATCTATTCCATGCAGCCATAGCCGTGGTATCCGGCTCAATAATCGTCTGTAGAAGGTCCACCGAAATAGTGGCGTATATCCACCAGAGAACGGTAGCATCAAGTGTGATCCATAACTCAGGATCCTCTGCATGAAGGGGTCTAGTGGGAGGAATGATGTGATGAAGAACTTGATAAGAGATAGCATGAATTTTAAACAACTCCGCCCACGTCGCATATTGGACGTTTTCCATCTCAAGGACAATAGGGATACTGCTCTTGATATTGGACACCGTGAGGGCAGGGTGATAATTGTTCTTAGACATATTGGAAGAACAAAGGAAGGGAAATTTAAGAGAGGTGTTTTTTAGAGCGGAAGACGAATTTTGGAAGAGAAACCCGAGGGGGGGTTGTCTCGGCCGAGAGAGGCAAAAGTTGGGAGAGAAAAAACTTTTGTTTAGACCTAGTCTCTTGATACCATGAAAGAAATAATCTTCTTGATTATTTTCATTGATTGAATAGATATATATACAAGTTACAAAATAGGAGAATCCTATTCCTATTCTATTCCTAAAACCTTATTCTACCATAATTCTAACTCTACAATTATGGTAGTGTATAAACCTACTTTAGGTAACAAATACATTACAATATACTACACATATATTTTCCAAATATACAATATTTTTATGTCCCAAAATCTGTAAAACCGATCAGCCCAATATGGCAATTATGGGCTGATTTCGTGGCCTCTTAATAAGGCAATATACACTTGTATATTGTGTGTATATTGCCTTATTTAACATCAACAAATCTAGTAGTTCTCATAATTTATTGCCAAACACAACACATAATAAGGAGGTAAAGTTGGGTCGAATGAAGAAATAGATAGAACTGTAGCTTCAATTAAATTATGAGGAAAGAAAAAAGCAACAAGCTTAATTTTTTTCATTTTTATCCATTAAATAATATTTAAATCTAATAACTTTAAAATTCAAAGATGGAGAAGAGAGAGGATAGATAAGAAAGCGTAGGAGGAGAAAAGAAGCGGAAGAAAAACAAGGCCAAGTTCTGGCAGGTGTGTAGCGTCGATGCTACTATTGCACAAATTTCTTTTAATGAGACCAAAAATTAAACACCATTACAGAACATCCGATAAAATTTCTTGATTTATTTAAAATATAAAGTGATTTTCACAAATAGAAACTTTCAATGTCACAGTTTATATTTTGACTTCTTTAAAGAAACTATGCAGAAAATCGCATATTCACCATAATAGGGAGCAATATTCTAGCGAGTCGCAAGGTGACATGACTTAACAACAAGTTATCGTGATGGTCATAATTTTTTACTAAATTTCGATAGTCACCATAACATGTTGCATAAAACCCAACAACACATCATGTTATGGTTATCACCAATATTTGTTCATAAATCCTAACAAATAGCCATGATTTTTTCAACATTTGCGGCTGAAATTCTGTCGATTCATGCAAGGGGTAGTCCACACTCAAATCTAAAATGTGTCTATGAGGCATCTATGATGAATACCAATGTAGATTCCCACAAAGAGAATACCAGTATATCAACTATTAGTACTTAGTGAATCATAATAATCCCTTCTCTAAAGCTGGAACGAGACGTGAAAAATATATATACGCATGAACATTATATTTAGGAATGTCCTAAAGTTCACTATTTGAAGTAGTGAAATTTTTGTAATGAAACACTTAAAAAATTCAAAAGAAAACCACAGTTTTTTCTTTCTTTCTCTTTTTTTTTTTTAAGGAGTTCATTCGACTCTGACTTCTTCTGATATGTTAGTATATGATCAGTATGATAGACAATCTTAGTCCGATCACTTGTTGTGCTACGCAGTTCAAGGGTCTTGCATGCTTCTAATTTTGTGCCCAACTATGACATTATAATTTGACTATGGTTATTAGTAACCCTATTATATGGTTATTCTCTCATACTACGGCATGAATAGTTTCGGGGTATATCTCAACCCAACTATGGCTACGAATACTCTTTCCAAATATCTAAACAACTACAACATAATATGTAGTGCAATCCTATAAGTGAAGTCTGGGAGAGTGATGTATACGCAATCTTACTCCTACTTTGAGAATGTAGAGAGGTTATTTAATATTTTAAGATAGGTTTGAAAAGTAAATACAGTAATGAAGAAACCATGTTGCAAGTAATGTAGAAAAATAACAATAACAACAACAAATATTATGATAATCGAAGCAAAGGAAACAACAAGTAATGATAAAAAAAAGATAATGGGGAGTGATAATAAAAATACTGAGAAGGAAAAATTAGAGAACGCTCAACAATCTATTAATCTTTTACCTTAATCATTGACCTCTATATCTTCCTATCTAGGGTCATGTCTTCGGTAAGCTGCAGATGTATCATGTCCTATCTAATCACCTCTTCTCAATACTTCTTCGGCCTACCTCTCATTCAACTCACCATAGGCAACCTCTCACACCTCCTCTCTAGGGCGTCTGTGTATCTCCTCTTCACATGCACGAACCATCTAATTCTCACTTCCCTCATCTTGTCCACAACGGAGGCCACCCTACCTTGTCCCGAATATCTTCGTTCCTAATATTATCTCTCCTAATATGCCCCACACATCCATCTCAATATCCTCATTTCCACTACTATCATTTTCTGGATGTGCGAACTCTTGACTGACCAACACTCCACCCTATACGATATAGTTGGTATAACAATCACTCTATAAAATTAACATTTAAGTCTTGCTAGCACGTTATCACATAAGACACCGGATGCAAGCCACCATCTCATCATGTACCCCGCTCTAATATGATGTGTAAATCTTCCTATTTTCTTGAATTATAGACCCAGGATACTTGAAACTACCTCTCTTGGGGATGACTTGATTATCGATCATCACTTCCACATCTGCCTCGTCAGTCACGTCATTGAACATGCACTCCAAGTAAATTTAATCCTTCTCAACCTGAAGTCTTTAGACTATAGGGTTTATCTCCACATATTTATCCTATCGTTAACTCCACCACATGTCTAAAGTACGTCCAAAATGATTCATACAATTTTTACTATGGCTCCAAATCCTCAACTTCATTTAAACTTGTCTTTAGAAGTTTATTATAACATTCTTAGTTTTACAACACAAAACAAGTGATAAACATCGCATAGGAAGCATAAAGTAAACTTTGAAACTTATATGAATGCATAAGCAATTGAACACATGTAAACACGGCCTAGGGAAATCAAATAAGCTTTTCTTTCATAGTATTATAATTAACATGTAAACCCTAGGTTAAGAAGTGGATAAATAATATATATTAGCGTGCTTCAATCAAACATGCAGTACCTCATTTAGACATTTAGTCGAACACTTTAAAGTATAATTTTTGTGAAAAATAACCATAGTAAAGACATATCTTAACTCAACTCAAAATCACATATTTCCAAGCATGTTTGCTCAAATATCAACCTATGTCAATTATTCGCTATCTACAAGAATAGTATCGATTTGCATTGATGTTCTTCTCTTCTTCCCGGCTCAAGAACCCTACGTTCATGACCTTTGATTTTCTAAGTTCTCGTTTTTGCACATGTTTACATTATGTTTTCTAATTCCAATTACGCTAAAAAAAACTATCATGAAACAACTAATTTAAAGTTGAGACAACATTTACCTTCTCAAGAGAAACCCTAGCTTGAGGAAGAATCTCGTTCTTTGAGGAATCAAAATGTTTCCAAGTAGATCTTGTTAGGTTAGCGTTTAGGAGTAGTAATTTGACTTTAAAAAGCTTTAGGAACTTACATTAGGTGATGAGGTTACCTTGGCCGAATTGGGATTGAGAGAGAAGTCTTTATTCTTGAATCAAGATTAATTTTTATCTCCTCAATCTCCTTTTATACTTGGACATAGGCTCCAAGGTTGTGACTGGTGAGACAGGGCAGCCATAGCGCCCGGTAGGGAGGCATTTATCGGTTTAAACCGAAAAAATCGACCGAACCGAACTGTTTTTAATTTCAATTTTGGCTTTTTGATTTATTCGGTCCGGTTTGATTTTAATTTTTAAAATTTCGGTAATTCAGTTAGATTTTCGGACTATGAAAATTTTAATTCGATTAAACCGAAAACACGGATTTTAGCAACCCTATTTATCTCTGAAATATTGGGTTCTGCCCCTAAATAATAACACAAGCCAAATCCCAATTATTGAATCCCAACTCCTAACTCCTAAGTCCTATCAGCTAATCCCTCACTTCAAACCTCAAGTAATATCGACGAACAGCTACTGTGCTTAGACTTGGCTAGTTGCTGCCTTGTTGTTTGTACTACTATACTAGTATGACATATTTTTATACAATGTGAATATACAAATGGCTTCCAACTTTTAATGTCTCTGTCCGTTACAAAAATTCATGTAGTTTAATTGTACTTTTCATATTTCCTTAACCATGGTGAAAGAATTAATTTAAGATAACAATCATTGGTACACTTTCGAAAGCCCAACTATCACACAGAAAGACAACATAATAATATATAAACTGAAAAATCAAACCGAAATATATCGAACCAAATTGCAAAAATCGAACTGAACCGAAGTTATTTCAGTTCGATTTTGAGTAAAGGCAAGCAACTTTTCCGCTCCTTTCCTTCCTTACAATCAAGCAAGTGGGTGGAGCGCCTCTCTTTCCTTATAGTCAAGAGAGTTGCTTAGAACTCCTCTCAGTACTCGGTGTTCTATTGGCACGACGCTCTGGCAGGACATTGGAGTTCACCCTCTGAATGGCGTACAATCCTGCAATCTTTCTCTATTTAAGTTTCTCAATGTTTCTTTCAATGCTTTCTTTACATATCATTTTTCTTTTTGAAGCCCTCGTTAAACCTAACTTAGAGTTCAAAATTTACCAAATTTTACAAATTTGATGAAGTACAAAAATCTTAAATTGACATTAAGGAAATAACCATGAATTTATTTCAACTTCAAATGCTAATTCATGATATTAGAATTGTCTATTTGGTCATTCTCTTATCCAATGTTTTAAAAAGTGATTTCTGTGCTAGCCTCGAGACGAGGCATACCAAAAATGCATCAAAGAATATTAGCGGGGAGCAAATATTGTGGGACGTAAGCCCCAATGTTCTGGACATTCGCTTAGACGTAAGCCCCAATATTTTAGGCGTTATTTTGGGCGTAAGCCCTGAAAACTTCTTCAAATTTGCGCAAAAATAGCTTAATAAATCTATTTTAGTACTTAAGTATGATCTGAAAGACTCAAACTGAAAATCTCAAAAGTCAAAGGTCTTCTCTAATTGTTTATCCTAATTTCATAATCTTTTTTCTTTATCGTTGTAACGACCCGTATAGTCGTTTTTAGTTAAATATCTTTATTTGACTAAATTATCCTTCCCATATATTTTATGTGAGGTTTGTGACATGCGGGGATGGGTGACATGGATCCTGAGGTGTCTTTATGTGATTTTCAAAAGAAAAACCCAAAATAGAGACTTTAGAATTGATAAGTTCCCAAAGTTGACTTTCGTGTATATGAGTTCGTTTATGGGATATGTTGCTTCCGGTAGTTCAGAGGGTCATTTATGACTTAGACGAGTCATTGGTTTGCTTTCCGATGCATTCAGATGTACTTTATGGCTTTATTTGTAAAATTGTGAAATTGGATGTTTTGGATGATTTCATAGAAAAGTATGTCTTAACTCGGTCTTATGAGAAATCCAAGTGCGCAGCTAGTTTGTAGCACTGTTTAGCTCAGGGTAGCATGTTTGGTTTGTATTCGGGAGATCCCGGGAGCGTTTCAGGTGTTTGGTGGAGAATTGGCTAAGTTCTAGAGTTGCTGATTTCTAGTGTCCACACCAGTAGTTGATAAGTTATAAATTTTAGGATTATTAGCACTCACTCCTTATACTTTTAGATGTCTTTTAGACAAGTTTCCTCTTTATTTATAGTGTTTTCATGCGTTTTCAGGTATTTGACGCTCAAGGAATAAAAAGAAATAGAATAGTAAAAAAAGTCTAAAACAACACTTGAATGCGATGGAGATGATGCACCGCATATACTGTATGCTGCCGCAAACGGACCTCAAACTCGGAGAAGAAAATTTGACAGAATCAAGCCTGATACGATGAGTATGCGACACAGCAATCCCTCAAATGTGGTCGCATACTCCAGAGGAAATCAACTAGTGAGCTGAATGAAAAAGGCAGTATTGCGATGCAAATGCGACACCGCAGACCAAAAATGCGATCGCATACCTAAATCTCAAACAAAATAGTGAAAAAGGACAAAATGATGAAAATGCAGTGTCTTCTGAAGTATGCGACCGCATTTCAAAGAATGTTTCTCTGCATACCGAGCGGGAAAATTTTTTGGGCATGAGAATGCGGCCAGAATATGACTGCATACTCCTGATGCAACCGCATTCTGTTCGGCGCATTATGACCCGTCAACTACTATTTTGTACTTTTTGCCCCTTTCATATAAATACTCTGTATAGATTTTTGAGCTGATTATTATGCACATTATTCTCTGAGCATACTTTTAATTTTTAGGATTGAAAAAAAGCTTTTGGAGTGTAACTTTCAAGTTATTCCTTTGTCTTCATCTTCATTAATCATGGTAAGAACATGAATACTTTTACTTTAATGAATGCTTTTGTTTATTTTACATTGAATATGAGTACCTAATTTCTTAGCTAGAGTTGTGGGGCTAAGGATTTTGGTATGTGATTGGATTGTGTTTAATTCATTGGGTTACTTGATGGTTCTCCAATAACTATTTGCTTTGTATTATTTATTAATGGTGACCAACATTAATAGTGCCTAAATTCTTTAACTAGCTTGAAAAAGTACGTAAAGATTAGAAAAGAGTTATTGAGAAGGATTTGGGGCTTTAACCCCAATCTAATAGCTAGAGCTAGGAATAGTCTAGTTAACTTGAAATTCAATTGGGTGTTCTTAATTGCACATCTTAGGGCTTGGAAAAGTCTTTCATGAAATTTATCAATTGAGTTGGAAAACCTTTTGATAACCTATTTATCCAGGATTTAGAACTTGAATGGTTCCCATTTAAATTGAACAATAGCCTAATTGCATCCTTTTCTCGAAGGCATCACAACTCTAATCATCTCAGTTTGATATTTAAACTCAATTACTTGATACTTCTCTATTGAATTGTTCTTAAATCAAATACGTGTCACTTTGCGATACAATCATAGTTATAAATAATCAAACATATATCCCCTTTCCCTTTGAAATATAGGCTAATAATTGAGGTTTAAAATTAAATTGTACGTTTCTCGTCGTATTCCTTGAGATTCGACCCCAACCTTCGTTGAATTCTATATTTGTTAATGACCGCTTTACATCCTTTTGGAGGTGTAATGTGGGTGTATTAAAATTTGACACCGTTATCGGGGAATACGGTTTAGAAATTTATAAATTAGTGTAATTCTCTGCTTTTAGTCTTTATTTCTCATATCACTCTTTTTGTTGTTTTTGTTGTGTAGGTTTTATGGCATACGATTCTGAATTCGATGATGAATTCGTGGGGGCTCATGGATACGTTGTCTCTATCCAACCTCCACCACTTCAAGAAAATGCTAGTTTCCACCTCAACACTGTTTTGTTGCACCTACTCAACACTAAGGGCCTATTTGGAGGTTTAGCCATCGATGACCCAAATAGACACCTTAGAAATTTCCTTGGGGTGTGCACCACCAATGTTCAACCTAATGTCTCAAGTGAGGCCGTCAAGTTGACGCTCTTCACGTTCTCTCTCACGGGAGAGACATCCGCATAGTTGGATGATCTTCCATCCGGTTCTATTACCACATGGGTGGAGTTGACCGAGGCATTTCTCAAGAAGTTTTTTCATCCATAGCAGATGTTACAACTCCGTGAAGAAATCAATAAGTTTCATCAACTTCCTAATGAGCCCCTTCATGAATGTTGGACTCGATTCAAGAAGAAAATCAAAAGTTGTCCAAATCATGGGTTGTCCAATAGTGTTCTTCTCCAAACTTTCTATAGGTTACTTTACTCGGTCAACAAGTTTGTGGCTAACAATATTGCGGAGAGGTCTGTTATGGACAATTCTTATGATATGTTGAACTCTCTAATTGACAAGATAACCGAGACAAATGAAGCTTGGCATACTAGACAGTCAAAAGTAGTTGGAGGAAGTTCTTCCAAATTCTTGTTGTCGAGAGAGGCAATTAGGCGTGGGTCCCCCATGAACGTTTGTATACTGGAAATGAAAGGTACATGGCATGTGCATTGCATTCATATCATACATACATTTATATATTTGACTACCTATTGATTGGTAAAGTGGTTTGGAACAGTTAATGAAACTTGGATGAATTCGTGATAAATGATCTTGTTAATTGATCTCATAATACTCAGATTATTGGTTATTGAACTCCTTCGTAAATAAGGTGACTTATATGATTCATGAAATCTTAAGTGAACAAGGTGATTTATGTGATCCATTGAACTCTTATATGAACAAGGTGTTGGAAATTTGCCTTTGGCGGGGAGATGCGTCCACCCATCTTTAATGAATTAAACACTAGTGTTCCGCATGTTAGAGGCTCTGTCTCTTCACACATGCATAATCTACTAAGTGAGTAGATGACCGTAGGGCCAAGAATCGTCAAATTTCGTTGAGAAATGAAAGAGATATTGGTCCACGAAGTAAGGTGTTTGAGGCATGGAAATATGGTGTGGGACAAATCTACCACATCGGTGGGAATAGGAAGAATTGCTCTTTATATAAGTCTCTAATGTGGTAAAGGGTTTGGGACCCCAAGGGGTATCCCATGTGTTTAAAGGAGGGAGGACCTAGATGTGCTTGGGTTCAAGGCTAAGCCCACACGCACGCCGCCACCGCTCGCCCGTCTCGGGCTGTGGGACTTTCTGATATTATCTTTTTGGCCCCCAAATTGCTTAATATTTACAGTTTGGTCCCTAAAGTTTCTGGAAAGTTAATTTTGGAACAACGAAAGGCAAAAACTTTCTGCCTACCGTTGAAACTATTTTTGAGGCATTAATCAGCCATTACTTGGCTGATTAACTCCTCCATTATCAGCCCTTCTTTAATGGCCATGAACAACCCTTAAACTACCCATTAATCTGCCTCATAATGGCCATTAACAGCCCTCACTAATGGCTATTAACAGCCTTGTTTGTGGCTGTTGGGCAGCCCTCCTTCATGCTATATATTGATGTCTCATTTGGCTCAATTGGTGATAGCAATATAGTACACATACGTGACTGAAAAACAGAATATATATACACAGAAAATAGTAAAAACTAAGCACAAAACAGTGAGCAAAATAGTCACAAAAATCACTACAAAACAGTGATGATATACACAAGGTATACACCACAGAGACACAGTATATACACAGAGACAAAACATAAGAAAGGATAGAAACTCTTCCTTCCTTTTCCATTTCTTCAGCAAGTCGATTCATATTTGTTTTCTTCGTCAGGCTCAACATATTGGTTTTGTTGCGTTGAGATTAAAGTCTTTGTTTTATCTTGGGAGACTATTGCCCGCTAACGTAAAAGCATATATACGGGGCAATCTTGTCTTAAGGACAGAGGGCAATCACTCGACTCAACACACAACGTTATAACCATCCAGATTTAGTTGTTTCTTGATTTCAGGTTATCAAGATTCAAGACACAACAAGCTTGCGGCAGTTTTGAAGATTGGCCTGTTTCTTCAACAAGATTCAACTTCTGAATATTGAATATTTGTTTATCCTTTCGAATACTTGTAATAGTTATTTACTTTCCGTACTGCTTTATAAAGTACAATAGAGTACCAACACAAGGTGACTTACATGAATATCGAACTACTTAGTATAGGATTACTTGAGAGTCAACTTAATGTTTATTTCTGTTATGTATCTTTTGTCGTTGCCGGCGTATGATGCCTATGAGGGTACGTTGTGTACTCATGCTATACTTGTTGCATTCTTTTTGGATGCAGATACATCGTCATCTACTAGCTTAGGACTTCGTGGTTGAGTCTGAGTTGGAGGATTTCCTGTGTTCGGGTGAGGATGCTTCTATTCAGCATGCCCTGAATGCTCTTATCTCATTTCTCTTGTCTTATAGTTGTTCATGATACAATTTTAGATTTTCAGACTATGCTACTATTTATTTAGTGCTCTTGTATTCACAGACCATATTTTTGGGATTGTAATAACTTATTCTCATACTTATTTTCGCATTTATGTTATGATTAGAAAGTCTTAGTAATTATTTTGTTATTTTAGCTTTTCTTATTTAATTGTGTTGTAATTAAGAAGTGGTTCGCCTACCGGCGAAGAAACGGTAAGTGTCACCCCAATGGCTAAAAAGAGTCGTGACGATCGTTTACTGAACAACAATACAGTTTGGACCTTTGTCTATAAAGTATAAACTGCAAACTATAAAGCAAGAGTTTTGTCCTACGACCCTAGGGATGGCAACATATCGGATCTGGACCGAATCCTACTAGATCTAGATCCAGATCCAGATCCATTTTTCATACCTGAATCCAGATCCGTCGGGTCCATAAAAATCAGATCCAAATCCGGATCCACTGGGTCTACGGATCGGATATGGATCCACATGTAAAAAATTTTGTCTTGCTAAGAATGTAACCTTGATAAGAATTTTTTTTTGAACTGACAAACGATTTTTACTTAGCTAACAGTTTACTGTGTTTCAATTTTGAAATGTTCATATGAGATATTTTGTTCGTTGTCTCGTTTTGATATATTTTGTTCGTTGTCTCGTTTTGATTATGACCTATTAATTGAAAATGTTGACAATGACAATAATTGTGGAAAATGCTGACTAGTATTTCCACAATGCAGAACTTGCATGTGCTTGAAATCTTCACAAATGAAGTGAATATAATTTTAACTACTTGTCTATGGAGATGTTAATCATTCACTAATATAACATTGATTTTATTATCGAAGTTACCTCTTTATTTTTTGGTTTTTGAGTTAACGCGTGGATAAATTAAACTTGTTTTGAGAATTAAACTTGCAAGGATGTGCTTAGCAATTTTAAGAAAATACTTATAAACTTACATTCTAGGTTATGAATATATTTAATAAAAAATGGATCCACGGGTCGGATCTGGACCGGATACGGATCTCAAATACAAGATCCAGATTCAGATCCGATCCGTCAGAAACGGATCTGGGTCCGATCCGGATCCGTCGGGTCCAAATTTTGAAGATTCATATCCTATAAAACGGATCTGAATCCACCGGATTCGGACTGGATCCAGGATCCACTGCCATCTCTATACGACCCTTAGCTTACTTTGCTTCCACGCTTGCAGTTTGCTTCTTGCTTCATTTTCTTCAAGATTTTTCACTTTCTTTAATTTATTCTTTTCAAGTTATTTTTTTGTTTTTGATATTTAAATATTATTCTGAACTCTATTCTGATTATTTGTATTATATGAGTATTTTTATTTAATTTTTAGTTTTAGTTTTTCAAACAATAACTTTGTACTATTCTCATTTTTATTATTTGAATTATTAGGAACTAAAGTATCATTTTTACAACTCTAAGTATGTTCCATCATAGTCATGGTGTAGATTGTAATGCATCTTTACATTATTAATTTTTTCTAGTAAGAAAAAAAATTGTAAGGTTCGTGCACATGTGTTAGCATGTTTATAATAGATGTATATATTTTCCTAATAATTTTATAACTTTCTTGAATTTTTTTCAATTATAATATTTTTATTTATATATTTATTTTATTAATTTATATAATATTAAAAATTAAATACGCATGTGGCTTACGCCCCACGTCTTGAAGCTTACATTTCACTTCGTATTAAATAAAACATCTCGTCTCACGAACACTGCTCTTAAATGACCTGGACACTCTAACAGAAGAACTATTCATTAAGTTATTACTCAAGTTCTTATCCGTTGGATTTTAGGCAAGAAAACTTCAAAAATACAAAAACAAAAAGAAGCAAAAGAAAGGAGAAAAAAACAAGAAGTGGAAAAAGCTGAATTTGAATTCGTGTTTGTCTGCGAAGCATGTAAGTATATGCAGTCCTTCATGCATTGCCTTAATATTAGCCAGCAAAATGATATCATAAGCACTGCAATTATTTAGTCCCCCACCACACTCACTTATTTAATCATGCAAAAGGTGAACAATTTAACGAATCCCAAGATAAAAACAAAATATATTTCTTTTTTGTTCTTTAAATTTTGTTTACTTGCTTGCTGGCAGTTGACTGAATTTGCTTCTTCTAAAATCATGATTTCACTATCACTTTATTTCTTTTCTTGCTCCCTTACTTTACTCCTCTGTCTTCACTCTTCACTAATGTTTTCAAGACATGAGAACCAAGAATTTTGAAACAAACTTTAATAAGGCAAATTTTCTTTCCAAATTCTGAATGAGGAATACCTTTAATTACTAAACAATGAACTATTAATTATTCTATCAAAAAGTACTACCATGTATATCAAGAGATGAACAAAAAGATTAAATTGCCAAATCTAACATGGAGGCTAGATTAAAATTGTAGTTTCGAAGTTAGCTTGCACATCTCGATTAATCTATGAAGTACTAATTATCTCTCATCAATATAGATATAAAATAACCTTATTGGTTAATGCTTAAACAGATGGTAGCTATCAGCCTACCCTTATGATTTTAAGATGAATACTCAAAAGCTAATCCCTAAATTGTTTAGAGGAAAATTAAAGGACTAGAGTACTAGAGGACAACATTCGGGGATCTTTAAAAAAGATAAATGAAGAATAAGGAATATTTTTTAAAAACAAATTCATATAAATAATATCCTGTATGAATTTCAACATTCTTTTTTCCTTTCCCAATGTTTCAAAATAAGTATTAATAGAAGAATGTGAAATCAAAATTTAAAATTTATAGGCTATGAATTTTAATTTTTTTTAAATTATTGAATTTTAAATAAATAATTTATATATATATAATAATATTTGAAATTATTTATATATATGGGTCTTGCTAACATATTACATGAAGGTAGTAAGTTAACAAGATACCATTTTTATTTCACCAGAAATACCCCTATTAGTTCTCCATCTCTTTAACAAATTCTTACAAAATTGTCATTTCGCCATTACCCACACCATCGCAAAGATCAATTGCACCATGTTGAATCTCTCATATCTTGGATGATAATTAAAATCAGAAATATTCTTCAACTGTTTCAGGAGCATCGTGAGGTACTCCATAACCAAAACAAACAGGAAAGAAGACAATGGATCCCCTTGTCGCAATCCCTTCTTAGCTTGAAAGGGAGTACTAACCTCCGCACATTGATTAACACAAAGTAGGATACTGTTTGTGTTAAAATCACCATCGCCTCTCTCATTAGTAGAACATTCTAGATTAAGTTATATAATTATCTAGAAATGTGGTAAAGATTTAAGAAATATATAGGAAAATAATTACTAGAAAATTCTAGAGTCAATGCCCTAGTTGTGTACCATGTTGGGCCAAGCCCATTATGATGTTATAGCTAGAATCTTCTAGCAATGTAAAGTTGGTTGATGAACCGACATTGATCATGTATATATAGGGACATTGGGTCCTTAAGGAAGTAAGTCCCAAGCGAGCATTAGAATAAGCATTGAGACCAAAGCGAGGACCTGTATAGATGTAATCTGAAGTGAATTGTGCCTTGGACGTATCGTAAAATACGTTTGAGGGTATGCATGTGTACTTCCGTCGAATTGTGCATGTGCAAGCAGATTTATTGCACGGCATATGATATGTCTGATCTCGTAAATGTGAGATACTGCAGGGCCCCAGTCAGGCTACGATATTGAGTTGGGTCTGAATATGGAGGGCCGGAATCATCGCTGAACTTGGAATTGGTGTCTAGTGGCGTGTAGGATGGTTTGCAAGATGTCATGCCTGCATGGTCAAGGATATATTTGGCGTATTTCTTCTGACACATAAATAGGCCGCCAGAATGTCGAGTGACGGAGATGACTATGAAATAACTCAGGGGGCCCAGATCCTTCATAGCAAACTCAGAGGAAAGGAGAGACATAATGGATCGGTGGAGAGCATCAGATGATGTAGTGAGGATGATGTCAACAACATATAATACGGGGTAAGCCATGTCTAGACCCTTGTTGTAGATAAACAGGGACTGATCGGATCTGCTGTGTGAAAAATGATAAAGGAGACATAATCGGTGAACCGCTGGTACCATGTTCGAGGAGCCTGTTTCAGTACATAAAGCGATTTCCGCCACAGACACACATAATCCGGATGAATAGGATCCTTGAAACCCATAGGTTGATGCATATATACCATTTTATGAAGATCCCCATGTAATAATGCATTCTTGACATCAAACTGATGATGGGCCAAGACTTGGATAGGGATATGCGGAGGACGGTTCGGATGGTTTCGGGCTGAACGTTTCATCAAAGTCCACTCCCACCTGTTGAGACCTGACCTCACCTATAAGACGAGCCCTGTACCTCTCAAAAAAACCATCAGGTTTATTTTTATGTCTAAAAATCCATAAAAATGAATCAAGACCAGAGGTCGGACTGGAACTCACAGCAAAAAGTATGTCACCGCTAAGCATAGCTACCAATGCAACCCAGTTTGTCTTATAATATAATGAAAGTAGAGGGCGACTGAAAAGAAGGCTCGGCCCACAGGGAGAGCGGTGGGCAGAGAGAGATTGTGAATGAAAAGAGTAAGGGAAAAGTCATCTCACTACTGGAACTGGCACAAGGCAAGGGAAAATTGCTCTTACTTCCCGAAGGGAGGTTGAAAATCTGTTACAGATTAAGCATATTAGCATCAGGTGGACGAGGTACTTGGTCTCACGTATTATTATCAATAAGAGCATTATATTAATCAATTATTGCGGCTTTCTAATTTGAATCGGACAAGGCATCCTTCGGATTTCGAGGGATAGGGGAAGGGACAACTGAAACAGATAGGTTAAACAGCCGTTTAGGTTTAGAAATTATGTGCATGGCACGGGTTTCCATTGTCTGAGAGGGTGTCTCGGGATGCTGGATGGGAGGAGGGTGGGGTGTTGCGGGACTGCCGGGAAGAAGAAAAAGGACAGGGGTGGCAGGATCGACTGGACGATGCTCGGTTTGCCGAGAGGTGGCTGCGGAATCACCCTGAGGCGGGCTATTTCGGGCCACCGTCGGCAGAACTGGGTGGGCAGTGTGTCCCTGACTGTCCAAGGTGGGGGCGGGTGCCAGGGTCTGGGACGGCGGACTATATAAATGATGAATTAGAAGATGGTTCAGACCATCATCTAAGGAGTCGTAGGAATGCCGAGGTGGCAAGTTTAAGGAGGCAAAGGGGAATTGAGACTTTTTTTCAAATTGTGTTTTTACGAAAGCACTAAATGAGGAAAAAATAGGGTAGACCGGAGATTTATTGCCAATTGAAAAAGTCTATAGACAGTTGGAATAATCGTCTAAAAACAACACATAATATCGATGGTCAGCCTTACTTAAAATAGGGGAAGTCCACAAATCACTATGTATTTTATCGAAAGGCATTAAAGTACAATTTGTGGATCCATAAAATGGTAATTTAACATGTTTTCCAAAAACACATGATTCACATATAGGAGTCTTAGAAATACGGTTGCAATTAATAAAATTATTCTTCCTAAGGGAGTGTAAAACAAAATCTCCCGGATGCCCTAATCTAGAATGACATAAGGAAGAAGAAAGAGCAGCAAAATTTAATGGAACTGAGGCTGGATTGTTGACGGCGTTTGAAATAGGGTAAAGATCTTCGGTGCTATCACATCTCATTATTCGTCTCTCTATCGTAAAATCCTTCACAGAAAAACCAAAAGGATCAAAGTCAAGGGAAACATTATTATCAGTTGTGAAACGTCGCACAAAGATTAGATTCTTAATGAGTTTAGGGGCATGGAGGACATTTATTAAGAGTAGTGGTGGATGTGGTGGGGATAAGGATGAATGACCAAAACCGGGAATAGGAATGCCTTGTCTACTACCAACAATAATATTCTGATTTAAATTACTCAAATTGGAATAAGACGAGAGAGTACCTTGTGATGCTTTCATGTGAGATGTGGTACATGTGTCCATATACCAATTTTCGTTTAGAGCATTGAGTGACATTATGTTCATAGCTGCCTCAATGTCAATCGATGCAAAAGTTTAGGGTAGGGGGCCTGTGTTGTGTAGGCATGTTGTGGACATGCGCCGAATATGCCAGGTTGGGCCTGTCGGGTCGGAGGTGGAGTCCACAAGGATTTCGGATATGGGTAAGGAGGAGAGGCTCATGATGTTATTTGACGTACAATAATTTCTATATGCCTATTATGAATCTGCACCACCTTAGGAGCGATAAACCTATTGGATTTTATTAACCAAAGAGATTCGGCTTTGCGTTATAGTTAGCTCAGCACCAATCAAGAATCCCCAAGAAATTCCAATAATTCTTGTTATAAATTTGTTCCCACGGTGGGTAGGCAGCCCACGGTGGAGGTTGCTGCCACTGCCGCGGTCGCTGCTGACTGTTTCCTGCCAGCAGGGATTGCCCCTTCCCACCGCCGTTGTTGCCGGAATTTCTCCCGTCGTGGGCCTTGCCGGATTACCGCCCTTAGTGGTTATTGCAAGTTGATCCGGACTGCTATGGGTCCTTGGGTCGATAGTGCTGGCTGCCGGAGTTGGAGGCCCGGCCGTTGGCGGAGGGCCTAGCGGTGGTGATGAGGGTGATGTCTGCAATGCTAGCCTGAGTGGTGTTGCGCTTGATTTTCCGGGTTTCCTCAAGAATAAGTTTCGAACGGGCCTCATAAAATATTGGTAACGGCATGCATTGCTGAAGGATGGTGGCAACGCTGTCACAGGATTCGTTCAAGCTTGCAATAAGTTGCATTACCAAAGGCTGATTAGTGACTGGTGCGCCGACGTTGGAGAGTTGGTCGACAAGCATCTTGAGTTCTTGACAATATGCAGACACGTTTGGAAAATCATCCTGATGTACGTCCTTAAACTGATTTTCAAGGTATAACGCACGTTGAGTCTTGTTGTCGTGAAAGATGCTCTCCAAATATTCCCACGTTTGGTGTGCAGTGATATCGGTCTCAATGATTGTGTGCAACAAATCATTAGAGATTGTGCCGTATATCCACTGGAGGACGACATCATCTAAACGAGACCAGAGGGCATACTCAAAAGTCGAAGTCGATGGTAGGTCGGTGGATTTCGATTTATGAGGGATGATGTGATCGATAACTTCGTAGACACGACAATGGATCTTAAAAAGCTCCGTCCACGAGGAGTATTGACCATTTTCCATCTCAAGGGTGATAGGGATGAAGTTTTTTATGTTGTTGACTGCAAGTGCAGGATGAAATTTGGTTTGTCAGCCATGGAGGATGAAATTTAGGAGGAGAGGGGAGAGAGAAGGCCGAAAAAATCACTAGGGTTCCGTCATGGGGGGTGGCGGTCGAGAGGTAGGGTTCGGCAGCGTGGGAGGTATAGGTTTAGGGTTTGGCTACTGATACCATAAAGGAATATGTTGATTTTATTGATGAATGATTTACAATATATATAGTATTACAAAAATATTTACCTTGCTATAGACTAGGTAACTAATCAACCTAATTATAAAATGATTATAATTATACATAAAATAGAAGATATACAATTAATACAATTAATAGAAGAATATTCGGAAAATATTCTATTAGTAATGATGGGTATTTCTTAGTCAAGTTCAATAGTTTTGATGATAGGGATGAAGTACTATATTCAGGTCCTCACATGTTGAATAATAAGCCTATAATTGTTAAACCTTAGGCTGCTGGTTTTAATCTGAGCAAGGAAGTACTGCAAACCATTCTAATATGGGTGAAATTCCCGAACTTTCCCTGAAATTGCTGGGAGACTCAGGATCTTGGTAGAATTGGAAGTGGTTTGGGAGTTCCATTGTATGCCGATGCTTGTACCTCTAATGTGGAGAGAATTTCCTTTGCGAGGGTTTTTCTGGAAATGGATATTACTTAACAAGTTCCAAGTACTATCAAGGTGGAGGACCCAAATGGGAGAATATTTGTACAAGGAGTAGACTATGAATGGGTTCCAGCCTACTGTCCTACCTGTCTTCAGGTGGGTCATTCATGTCCAGCCCCTGTGAGAAACCAAGCTGCTAAACCACCATATCCTAAGCCTACACAACACTACAACCCTCCTGAACAACAAGCCCCCAAACCTAAACAAAAGCATCAAAGATGGAGGAATGAATGGCACGCCAAAGAAGCAGGTAATCAGATGCAAAAAAACAGCCTGAGGGACAAGATGGTGCAGGGACATCTAAAGCAATCGAGCAAAGTGCAGAGGGTGGCATTGTCATGAGTCAGGAAATGCAACAACAATGGGAGAAATGGAAACAGACTAAGAACAACTTTGGCACTCAAGCACCAGTGAGTGATCAAAGCACATGAAATGCTTCAAATACAATGCAAGGGTTGAATGGGAAAATAGATCATACTAGTAAGGAGTTGAATGTGATGATTGAGGGTGGGCAGAGTTATGCAGCTGTAATTGGGCAGCACATTTCAAGAAAATCACTATGAGGTTGGCCACATGAAATATAAGAGGGTTGAATAAAGTTCATAAGCAGAAAGAAGTTAGTTTGTTTATTAGATCAAATAATGTCAAAAATTTTAGCTTAAATAGAACATAAAGTTAAAGAACAGAATGCAACATATTTGGTGAATAAAATTGCTCTTGGGTGGTCCTCGGCTGGAAACTATACATAAAATAGGTATCTTGCTAACTTATATATTATCGTCTTTAAGTATTAACTTCTTTATATTTTGAATCTCCTTAATGAAAATTCTGATCATCTATTACTAACCATTACTTGGTTAAGACTTTAAGAGAAAGTACTTACTGTCACAAGTTTTGAAAAAACAAGCCCAAAATCTTCTTTTAAAACTTTTCATTCCCCATTTAAGAATTTTCCCAAATTCTATTTCTTTAATATTGCACCTTGTCTTTTTTTTTTCTTTATTCTCGTGTGGGCCATATCTTTTGTCTCTACTTATATACATGATGACACACATGTAGAACATATTCCTACTCTTCTGTGCATCACAAAAAAATTATCAGTCAAAGAAAAAGGAATGGGTGACCTTCACTCAATTGCTTATAGTAGCAATCACCATAGCTTCTCTTCCCTAGGTTGTGACTTCCAAGGCCTTGAAGTTTTCAACAATGACATTTCTCCATGTAAATATTTACCTACTTTTCACTCTTCATTTCTCTCTTCTTCTTCTTCTCATTTTCTTACATGGATTAACACTAAGCGGTGAAGGCAGAATTTTCACCAATAGTTCAATTTCTAATATGTATTGTATATATAATATGAATTTTTGATGAAGGCAATTCAACGTTAAAGGCAGAATTTTTACCAAATAGTTCAATATATGATATACACATTTTTAAAAAGGTTAATTATATATATATAACATGATTTTTCAACGAAAAGAATTTGACTGCTCCGAACAGAATTTTCACAAAATAGTTCAATATCTAATATATATACATATAAAAAATTCACCATCTTTTCGTCCTTCTAGCTCTGCCATGCTAACAAGTGTTTATTTGCTATTGGTATATGTAGTTATGGAGAACACTCCACCATTTTTGTCAAATCTTGATTCTGACTTCTCAAGTGGATATCTTCAAGATGCTTTATTCAAATTTAGCTCTAAAAGAAGGCGTTTGTTACTGTTTGATGATGATGATGATAATAATAAGGAGAATTATCAAAATAAAGAATCAAACAATTCCATTGAGGTATAATTAATGACATTGTCTTAATCTTTTTTTTTTTTTTACTTGGTTCTATGGCAATATTTTTTTGTTGAATTGTAATTCAATTTTTTTCTTATTCATGTGCAGAATTTGTGGAGTTCTACAATGGACCAGCATTTTTCTGAGGATTATGATTCCTTTAGCCAGATAACTAAGTGTGATAGCTTTTCAGGTAATTCCAATTCTTAATTCCCTTTTAATTTAACTCACTATATTATATTTTTCTTGATGTGGAATTGATTTCCATTAGTATTTAGGAGGCTGAAGCAATTTTCTCTGTAATTCAATAAATGTAGTTATTCTGTTCTGTTTCCTATGATGTTTCTTTTCTATTTAAAAGAATTTTAAATTACACAATCAAACTTTTCTGTAACCGTCATCTTCTATTAGAATATTTCATTATAACGAACAAATTTTCTTAAAAAATGATGTTTTCATATTATGTTATATATTTTCCATAACAACATTCGATATAGAAATCGAAAAATATCCGTACAAATAATGCTCTTAAAAAAATATTTGAATGTATACACTATGAGTGCAAGGATTTTTTTTATATTATGAGTGCAAAGATTTATATGTAATTACCTAATAATTAATCTGATTATATAATTATATTTTATATTGCATAGAACTTAAATATTATCTAATTATTTCTAACAATCACTACTTTTATTTTTCCTTATTTTACTCCTACCTAGAAGTTGTCAAATTCATTTATGAAAAAAAAAAAACCGTTAGCGATGACTAATGATTAGTAACAGCCGTTATGATTTGCACATTAAATTCAAATTTAACAGAGGAGATTAATTTCTGTTATTTTATTTTATTAATTCTGTTATGACCATAATGATAATAATTTATTAATGATTATGGTGTGCATGGGTGTTATTAATTACAGGAGATCCAATGAGCAAAATGAGTGAGGAATATTCCAAAAGAACAGAGGAGGAAGCCATATCAGAAACTTACTATTATTCCTCTTCTTCACCATCATCATCTCATCATAAGAATACTCATTCCAATTCTCACAAACAACACTTACAATATGGTAACTCTCTCACCTATTCTCTTTTAATTGGTATTGAAGTTTCAATTAAATTAATTGTTTTTGGCTCAAAATATGTACTATTTTTTCGTTCAAATTTATATGATACAATTTCAGTCAACACGAAATTTAAAAAATATTTTTGAAATTTATGACTTTATATACATATTATAATATTTGTGTGATTTTAAATTTTTTGAAACATGTGTCCTTAAATATGGCTTAATATTAATGATAAAATAAAAGTGTAAAGCACTAATTATTTCCAAATTTAAAAATATGTGATTAATTTTGAACAGACTAAAAAAATATTGATACATAAATTGAAACATAGAGTGGTAATAGATATTCTAAAGACAAAAAGAAACTCATTGAATCTTAAATTTGACTCTTATAACCATGCTATCCCAGGATTATAGTCAGAATAGATAACCCCACTTCTGTAGGAAATTTGATAATCTTATAATGTTAATATATATTTTATCCTGTTTTAATTAAATTTTATCCTAAATTTTATATCGAGATAACATTTAATCTAGGTTACCAACCAACCACTAATGTCCTAAATTTTTGAAATTTTTATTAATTTCTTTTGTAGGGACGGCTACCTTTTTTTTTCTCATGACGACATAAATACATAATCATTGCATGGACATTAGTCTTTGCTTCTCGTGAGATTTTCAAGAAATGTTGAATGAAAAGACATACTGTTTGCCATTTTCATTTTTTTGCATAAAACTCTATATTTATTCTTCTCTGTTTTACTATGTTTATTATCAGTTTCACATTTTCTCTAACGTTATGTTAACAAATACTCCGTAACTGTTATTGACTTACTTTTGAATTTAGATAGTATTTCGTAACTGTAGGGCAATTAATTTATTATTTAACTATAAAGACGTTACAATAGTTTAATTAATTTAAAAAATAGTAGTCTGATGCACTAAGCTCCCGCTATGAGTTCAGGGAAGGGTCGGACGACAAGGGTCTATTGAACGCAGTCTTATCTCACATTTCTGCAATAAGTTTTTTCCACGGCTTGAACTCATGACCTCATGGTCACATAGAAAAATAGTATAATTAACTAATTAATTTAATTTTCTTACTATTTGAAGGAGGAGGTGATCAGAAGAGATGCAAGAAAAGGATGGCTGGAAAAATTGTGTATCCATTTGGGCTAGTGAAGCCTGGTGGCCAAGAAGGGGATGTGACACTAAACGACATCAACGAGAGGATTTTAATGAGACCAACCCGGCCCGTAAGGCATCCGGTCGGCGACTTCGCCTGTCGGCCGACCGTTTCTCCTACCGGACCAGGGTTGTCTGGCAAGACAATAGTCGCACTCACAAAAATTCATACCCGGGGGAGAGGGACAATTACAATTTTAAGGACTCGAGGGTGAGAATAAAAGAGAGGACCTAGCTAGGGTTGGCTTTTAAATATTTTTTTTCGTGACGAGGAGTAAGATAGGAAGGTGAAAGAAGGAGAATATGTAAGTTTAATTTTTAAACATGCTATGTAGTTATTTACAGACAAAGGTTGGTTAGTTTTCTTATTTTGTTTTGTGGGTAAAGAGCAAAATTATGTATGAAATGTATAGATATGGAGGTTAGTGGATGTACAGAGTTATGTTTGTTACTGAAAATTAGAACGAGACATGTTCTCAGTTCTGATTTAACTTTTATGTCTGACAATTTAAAGATTTCCTAAGGACTATTTTGATCTTTAAAAGGATCTTGTTTGTACGTAGTTAGCAGAATGGATTGAACTATCCAATTAAAGTCGAAAAAGTCACTCGTTACTAAAATATTACTATCTGATTTCATTTATACGGCATAGTTCGAATTAACACAAAATTTTAAAAAGAAAATAAAGAATTTAGAAATTTGTGAACTAAAATATGTCTTGTGGATATAATTTTTGTTAAAAAACTTGTATTATTATACATTTGTATGATTATAGAAAATTTTCATTAACAACAACAACATACTCAATGAAATCCCACACCGTGGGGTCTGGGGAGGGTAGAGTGTACACAGACTTTAGCTCCACCTTGGTAAGTAGAGCGGTTGTTTTCGGAAGACCCTCGGCTCAAGACAAAGCATAATCACAAACAAGGCAATAAAAAAAAAGCAAGAGTAAAACAAGAAAAACTGTCAGATTCAGATAAGAAATTAAAGCAATATAAAGTGCATTCGAACAAAAGGGAGCAATAGCTAACCCAACTAAATAAGCTAAACAAAATACACTAATGAACACATAACAGCAGAAATCAAACTACAGTGGATTATAAAACAATAATGTGTCTACAAGTATGATAGGTTAATTGAGCCTACAGTAATAACACTACAACTATCAATAAAAAATTTTCATTAACGATAAAATTAAAAGTGTAAAATTAATTACTTCAAATTTAGAAGCATGTCATTCTTTTCTAAAATGAGTAAAAAGGAGAGCGTCACCTAAACTAAGACATAGAAGTAATATTTGTCTAAGCATATTTAACTTTCAATAAATTAGAATATGTTGGTCCCACTATATATAGAAAATATATATGTGATATTTCGATTATTTTTAGAACTATTATCCTCAATTATGGAGTAACTAATAATACCAATATATCATAACACGTGATAATTGAATAGTTTTGTTAAATTTGTAAATATTCATAGTCAGAGAGATCAAAAGCTTACATATTCAATTAATTAAAAATTAAATGTGATTAATCAAAAATTATAAAAATCAGATTAGAATTTATCGATATTTGAGGGACTAAAAACGCTAAATTCCCTTAAAGTTTAGTGTTAGCTTGTGTGTCGGAGAGTTGGAAAAAGGAGATATAAATAAATTGGACGAGTCGAGTGAAATTATTTTCCTTTTCTTTATATATTTGTGTTTGTAACTTTCTCATTTTTTTAAAATACTCTCTTGGTGGGTTAGTAATTAATTGTTAGAAAGAGATATCAGGAGAAAATCTCATATAGGTTAAAACGTAAAGGTACCATTTAGCAATATTAGATAAACTGTACATAATTATTTATTAAAAAATTGTAATCCCTAAGTGGTCCTTTTGCATCATCTTGACAATTTTGTTATACCAATAAATTAATATGATCAAGTAATTGTCAGGTCTAATTTTTTCAAAAATTAAAAAAAAGTTAGGTTATAAGAAAAAGAAATACTTGGAGGAAAGCAATGCATGTGATAAAGTAAACTATCCCTTTGACTATTGCATCCTAAGTCTTTATATATTATGTTGAAATTGGTAAAGGGGTGAAGGATAAAAAAAGAAAAAGGAAAAGAAAAAACAAAGAACCAGAAGAAAAAAGAAAAATAAAGAGAGAAAAAGGTAAAGCGTTGATAAAGAAAATCCTTGACAAGTACAGTTGATGTGTGGATAATATTACTGGTAATTCTTTTTAGTTATTAGTAGTTCATTTCTCGTTTAAACTTTTAATCATGATGAATTGAAAAATAAAATAGTGTTTTGACTAATGATATTGTCAAAACAAATTGTTAAAAGGTATAACAATTATAATTACGGAAAATCTTAATAGTTCAGTTGATTGACTATTTAAACTTTCACTTTTTTTGTGAAAGTTCGATTCTCCACATTGTAATCTCCTCTTCATTTTCTTTCCCCTACCCCTATATAATAAAAAATCATTTTAAAAAAAACGAGCATAATTACCCCTCACGCCGTTACACCAAATTACATTATTAGTGAAAAGAGTATGATGAGAATGTCTTACTAATTAATTACTCCTATAATTTAATAACAAAAAGTTTAGGTAAAAAAGATATCATATATCTACTGAATTGATGTAGATATTGGGGTGTATAAGGTTCTTTTCATAAACATGCACCTTAGATATTACTCTCTTTACGTATTATTCGACTTGACCATGAGAAATAATATCGAAAGTAACACCTTCATTAATGAAGGAAAAATCAAGTATCCAGAACACACACTTTTTTTTTTATAGCTGGCTAGTGGGCCGGGCTCGGATCTGGCAGGTTGGGTTTGGCGGAGTCGGGATCGGGGCGGGACGGGCGAAGGAGGCGGGGTCAGGCGGGACTTGCCGAAGTCCTGTCCCGATCCCGATCCTGTCGGAATAGGGTCGGGGCGGGGGGGGGGGGGGGGATCGGGGCGGGTTCCGGCAGGTTTTCCTTTTTTTTTTAATAACATATGTATAAAAAAAACTTAATAAACAAGACAAGATAGTGTAATAAAAACATCTCAAGGTTGTTTTTGTGCCTCTTATATTATTTAATAGACATATGATTTTTTTGTAATACAAATACAATTGTCTAAATTACAACTTTGTGGTGTTGTCCAAAAGTTGCAAATTACATAATAAAATTGCAATAAAAAAATTACATTCTGAAAAAACCTGTTCTAGTTTCTTGATAATTTCATTTGGTTATTCGGTTGAAATTGGTATTTGTTGATCAAATTGCTCCACATCGCTTCCTCCACCTTCGGATAAGATTTAGTTATAGTTTTCGTCTTCTTCTTCGTTGATCTCCGATTGACCGCACCTTCTCCGCTCCGCTCGTATCCAATCTCTGAATAATACTACAATCTCAAACTGTCTCCGGCAAATGAGTGTATGTGCTCTCCTATTTGATATCTACCGGCAAAAAAAGCACTTTCAGACGCCGTTGATGACGCTTGAATGTTCAAAACATCTCGGGCCATCATTGAAAGTGTCGGAAAGGTCTTCTCATTCCCCCTCCAGTATTTCAGCAAGTCTTCACGTCCTTCTTCATTGAGAACTGTTTGATACGGTACAGAACCCTGCAAAACAAAAATATCAAACTCGTTAATTTGGTTAGTAGCGGTATGGCCGCACATTCTATTTCTGAAGTTTTTAATACTAGCCGCAGAAACAACATGTCTTGTGTGATGTCGTGTTGAAGATGAAGAAGATGGTATGGAAGCCGATAGGTTACTAGCACTTTCTTGTTGGTAAAACTTATATATTTTTATGCATTGGTCTTCTACGCTAGACAACACTTCTTCTTTAGTTTGTTCAATAGGTGGTGGGTGATTTAGATTTTTTGGACTTGTAGGTGGTAGTACTTCTATACAATCGTAAATAGTTTCAATAAGTGATTTAGTACCGTCTATTTTAATAGTCGGATTTAATACAACACCAATAATATAAATAGTGGGAATAGGAATAAAATATTTTTTTATTTTGATAAACATTTTTTAATAGCTGCCATATAAGCTGATTTTTCCATATATTCACTAAGTAATAAAAATATTAAAGTTATATAAAACAACATAGTTGAAATAGTAGGATAATATATACCGGAAAATTCTTTTGTTGCTTGAAAAAAATTCTCTAAAAATACAATAAGTTCGGAAATTTTTACCCAATCACTATCTACAACCATATCAGCTGAATTTTGATTATGAGAGTTAAAAAATAAAGTTATAGGTTTTCTATAGTCATAAGCAACAAGTAGTTGCTCGTATAAAGAATTCTACCTAATAGATACTTCTTCTGAAATTTTTCTATAAGGTAGTCCACAATCGTGACAAGTTTTTTTATATTCTTTTCTTCATTGTACTCTATTACTTTTAAAAATAAAATTTATAGCAAATTGTATTTTACTAAAAATGTCTTCAAAAAGTGATAGACCATCCTTTACAATTAAGTTATATATATGGCACGTGCATTTTATATGAAAATGATCTGAAAAAGATGGAGCTAAATTATTTTTTAAAATTATAATAGCGTAAATGTTAGAAGAAGCGTTATCTAATGTAATAGTAATAATTTTATCAGTTATTCCGTAATAATGGCACATTTGATAAATATTTTCTGCAATAAAAGTATCAGTGTGCCTATCATCTATATATCTATACGCTAAGATACGTTTTTGCATAGACCATTTATAATCTATCCAATGACAAGTTACCGTTAAATAATCATGGTCGTTAATACTACGACATATATCAGACGTGATAGATACTTTGCCATTAAAATTATATAATGAATAACGTAAATATTGTTGATATTCATGTGCGAATTTAAATACATCTCTCTTAACAGTTGATCTAGAAAAATCGTTAAAAGCATGATTATATATATCTCTAATGTAATGAATAAAACCGGGAGATGAAGGAAATGAAAAAGGCAAACCCTCCACATCAACTAATTTTGATATTGCTTCCCTATCTCTATGTTTATCGTATTTAGGGCCTACAATTTCCCTCGTCATAGGGTTAATTTGACCATGTACTTGGTCCGGGACAGTATGTGAACCTTGTTCCAATGGAGCGGGCGTTTGCGCACCCGGTTTTGAAGCCTGGTATTGGGCATACCTAGCTGGATGAGCACTTACTACGTGTCTAATTAAACCCCCCGTCCCACCGTGACCTTTTCCAATTTTAAATTTTAAAACATTTTTATAAAATTTACATCTAGCTACTTGATTCTCTACGTCCCTATCAAAAAATATTCATGCATCTGATTTTAATGGTCGGTTTGCTGGACCTCGTCTCATACTAGGGGGAATAGGATGCATTTCAGATGAATGTGCACTAGTGAGTGTGTTGTCATCAACATTAGTGGGTGTATCATCTAGATCATCGTCTAAATTAAAGTCTTCTTGAGTTTCAGAAAATAGCTCCTCGTCTAAATCTAATGGTATTGTAGAAAAATGATCAGTATTAACAAAATCATCCTGTGTAGGAATAGGATGACTAGAAGAAGTACATTTGCCCTGGTTACCCCTACTAGAAGAAGCACCCTTACCCTTAAACATACCTCTTAATCCTTCCATTTTAATTATGATAATAAATAATTAAAGATAATAAAATTAAGTGGGCTAAATAAAATAAACAGACAATAATAATTTAATGAAGGAACGAATGTACCAAACGGCGACGTAACGTCGACGTGTAATCGAGAGGTTGAAAATTGAAACTTTGTTCGATGGAAGATCCTCAAGCTAGTTGCCAACTTCACTCTCAATTCCCAAATGAATAAATAAAATTGAATATTTAGTAAACAATGTAGACTTGTAGAGAGATATATTGAGAGATTAGAGAGATTGTAGGAAGATTTGTGAGAAAGATGAAGAGAAAATGAGTTATTCATAGTTGAAAAATTGGGTTAAAGTGTAAATATAATAACTTATGGGTTAAAAATAAATATTAAGGGGTAGGGGGGTTGGGGAGGGGGGAGGCCAAAATCTAAAATGGTCGTTGCTCAACGGCCAAAATCTAAAATGGTCGTTGGTGTAATTGGATATTTGCAAAGGGGACTCTTACGGGCGGGATCGGGCGGGTTCGGGATTGGCGGGCCTGGGGCGGGCTCGGGGCGGGTCGGGACGAGACATTGTCCCATCCCGGTTCGAGTTCCGCTACCGATTTTTTTTAACTAATCGGGGTCTGGGCAGGACCGGGCAGTTCCGGCCCACTGACCAGCCTTACTTTTTTCCAATATTTATCATATTTGTTTCGCCAATGATTAATATAATCACGTGTATATAAAAACATAAACGATATCGAAAAATTCGAACTCTAGCTATATATATCACACTTGAGTTACAAAGAAGAGTGATTCATGCAATGCAATTGCTTACAATTTTATTTCTTAAACCCTTGCAAAGAGTTTTCCAGAGACATTTTTTTCGTGTCTATTCTTTAAAGAGCCGACAAAAAGATTTAAGTTCTAACCACTTGGACTTTTATTATTTTTTCTGAAAACACACAACTCTTCAAGGAGTTTTTCCGCATCATATTATAATCGGACATTCTCATCGTGCTATGAGTGAATAATTACTAAATGAATGATAAGTTATGAATAAGAATTATCGCAGATATCTATTTCTCGGTCACATTATGTCTTTTCTCTCTGTTTTTCTTATATTACAATGTATAACAAATATAGTATTTATTAATTTGGAGATGGATCGGTATTGACCACACATGAGCGTGACAAATCCAATTTTCTACAACTAACAATTGAGATACATATATTATGGTGTATGCCTCCACAGATTGAAGAGTTGGAGTAATTAATAACTTTGAAAATCAAAGTTCGAATCTCAGCAAATGGGATAGATGAATTTTTCATATTTAACAAAAATATATAGTTAATGCAAAGTAATTAATATTCAGTGAATTAGTTGAGATGTGCAAAATCAATTGAAACACCCTCCTTAGAAAAAGTCATTTCTACCGCAAAATAATATTTTCAAAGATATAAATGATATTTTGATGAGATAAAAGTAAAGTTAATATACCTATAATTAGTAAAATTTTCTAACTTCTTTTTTTTTTCCGCACATGCTTGCACTTATGCTACTTGCACTTAAATAATGTGAGTGGAAGGTCCATACTCTATAGTCCATAAATTTTAAATTATGTACAAATTGTAATGAGTAGCTATCATAGGGGCACATGTTACCATAAGTTTCATATAAAAAGGACCATTTCCTATAACCTAATAAAAAGGACAAATCATTCTACATATCGATATGGTAAAACATGATTTGGTAAAATAGAAAATCAACACCCTATGTTTAAAGTTTAATGTGTAGGGACACTAATCATTAGTGTAATGTTGATTAATTTATGCTCGATTTGAAATCTATTAATATTAATAGAGTATTAGTGATTAGGTTAGTGAGGACCAATAGGTAGTTCTAGGCTAAGACCTTGTTTGAAAACTATGAAAAGAAAGGATAAGAGAAGGAAAATATTGCTCTATTATCCTTTCCTTGTTGGGTAAGGAGGTGAAAGTACAATAATTTGAATACTAGTAGATATTTTCCCCTCTATTCGACTCGCTTTAAAAAGGAAAAGAGAAATATATATAAATAGTATCTCTGTTTAAATTAGTTGAGGTGATTCACAAATTTTTCTTTTGGAAAAAGGATATTTTTGAACCATGATTTGAATTATTAGTCGATAATAGCCCTCATGTTGATGTACTTATATGCACATATTAAGGTTTAGGCGGAAGATTAGCTAATAAGCAAATAACTTAGTTATTCACCCCTAAAATTAAAATTAGTAGGATCTATGTTTTAACTCACATGGTCCACCCTTCTTTTTTAGGAGGGATTAGCATGCGTTATGAACCTTTTTATGTCCAAATATATTGCAAAACGAAAAACAATCCCTATTCAAGAGTCTCGACAAATTTATTCAAACTAATTGACTTATTTCCATTGACTATAATATATATATATATATATATATATATATATATATATATATATATATATGAAATGATTATCTCTAATTATTTACTAGCATTACAGTACTTCAGATGTTTCTTCTTATTTAATATGTAAATTTTAGTAAATTTATAATTGCTAGGAGTATATTTTAACTCATGCTCCTAACTCGTGCTATATTGCATGTTAAATGTTGTAGCAAATTCAATTACTTTATGCTTACTATATTATTATGTTTTCATGTGTTCTAATAATGCAAAAGTACTTTATAAATAGTATAAATATAAATTAAACTCAACAATTATGGCAGACATATCTCATAGCTGTATGGCAAACTACGCACCTATAAGAATTAGTTTCATTTTTTCTGGTTAGGTGAAAAAGGACAATTTGACGATTCATTGCACAAATATTTTATTTTAATTAGTATTTCGTTATAGTAGGTATCAATAATTTAATATGTTAGGTGTATCAGTGGAAAATCTGCTAGTATATGATTGACTCCTCCTCTGTTTATAATAGTATCATTTCTCTCTCTCTCTAGATTCTTGGTTAGTACCCTATATTCTCTTTCATATATTATCTAATTATTTGATTTTAAGTATTGAGTTGATTATATTCATGTAAAATCAAACAAAAATATCGTTGATACTGAATATAATAAATAAGTCAAATGATGGAAGTACAAATTAAAGGTATGATCGATCTATGGTAAGTCGAATTGTTTATCGAATTGGATCCATTGTGCAAATAATATTATAATAATATAAAAAATTATTTATACAGACTCAGTATATATTTAAATTCAAAGTTTAAGTTAGTTAGTATAAGAATTTTACACCATCCGTCATTTTACCTATTGTAACATGTAACCTATTTTATTTTAAAGATTATAAATTTCATAGCTCAAGAAAGCTTATCCGTAGATTTTTTTTGAAGAACTTGATTGTGTAACATACTATTTTTAACGGATATATACAACTTAAATTCTAAGTTAAAAAGATATATTTCTCATTTCCTACCTAATCTTCGATATTTGATTTGGAGCACCAATTAATTCGAATATGCACTACCTAAGACGAAAGGATCCTAATATCTATCTAAATTCGAATGATTTATTTTCTTTAATTCTGTCTCATATTAGTTGTTCAGTTTCGTTTTTCAAGAGTCAAGTTGACTAATTTTCGAAGCTACATTGGATTAAATCAATTCAATATTTTAGAAGTATAATTTAGACATTCAAAAACTACACGAAAACTATTATAAATTATAATTTTTCTCATATCAATATAATAAAAACATATATCTTAAATTATTAATCAAAATTTATATAATTTGATTTTAAAAAAAAATGACAAGTAATATAAGGAGGGAGTACGTTTTTTCAAAGGTGAATGACGTTACAATAGAGGAGACAAAAAATGACTCAAGAGATACATGGAGAGGATTTGTTGTGCATGCTTTGGTCAGAAAAACATTCTCTGGAAACATGATATATCATTTTATTTGATACTATTGTCTCCTCCTTTAATTTTCTCCTAACTAGTCTCTTCATTTCAGCTTATATAATTTCATTTTTATTTAGTTTTGTACAAAATTGTTTGTCTTCATCTCATCATCGTAGTTTGATCGATCACCTACGTCCATTCTATCTAACCATCTCTCCTGAAGCGCTTTCCCTTCTAATAATCTATCATCATTATTAAAACATAAATTCTTGACAAGCGAAAACAAAAAGAGAAAGACAAAAAGGTTTTAACCGCCTAAAATTCCAACAAAAAAGAACTATTTAAAAAAAAATTCTTTCTAAATTTAATCGGTAAGATTTTTATTTGCTCCCATATTTATGAAGAAGGGAGATGTGTGTTGACTTTTTGGAAGAATAGGAAGGAAATTGGGTTCTCAATGCTTCTCCAAACTCAACAAGAATCTTGAAATACTTAAACTCCTGAACCTTTAAGATTTCAAAAGGAACTTAACTTGAGTCTCAATTATGAACGACAAATATAAATGTTTCGCATGTCACACATGATTTCATGGATAAATCACGTAAGATATCAGGATAGCAATAAATGCCTTAAGAATGAAAAATCTATTTTAGTGTCTAATAAAAAATAATCTTTCTATCTCAACGAGGTAGGATAAGATTTTCATACACTCTATCATCTCGATAATTTACTTGTGAAATTACAGGTTCGTTTGTATGTTGTTAGTGTTCTATCGGGATATGACAATCAATTTTTACCTTTTAGATTTATTTCTGAAATGAGTTACTGACTTTTTAGGGGTATTGCTCAGCCTTAAACAGAGTTGCTGATTTGACTTTCCATAAAAAGTAGCTCCTCACTTCAATAAAGAAATTAGAAGTCAGGAGGTCACACCTCCAATTTTTATGTAATGCCATAGAATAATTTTTCTTTTTCTCTAAAAATTTATGGAAGTATAATTAATCCATGTGTTTATTTTACAAAAAAAATACACCAAAAAGATTATATAGTTGATGCTTAGTTCATATATTAAATAAGGATAGGTGAATATTCAATTTCCATAACAGAAAAAAATTCCGCACATTAAGTAAGAAATTTATATTTGAAAAATATATTATAGATCACCTTTCAAAATTAAAAATAACGTAAAACAGTGTGAGGAAATTGTGTGATACAAAAACTTCAATATTCAAATCTTTTGGGAAAAACAAAAAGAAAACGAAAAAAAATTAAAAGATGGGAAAATTATAACTAGAGTAACTATATAATCAAATTCAAGAAATACTAATGTTTAATATTTCGATGTTCACATAAATAGAATAAAAGGTCCAATAAATAGCTTGCAAAGTAGGAAAATTCAAAATACTTTGAGATGAAAAAGTACGAGATTTACTTTTTAATACTTGAATTTAGAGATAAAAAGCAAAAAAGAAAATAAATGAAAAGACAAGTAGCATAAAAGAAAAAGAAAAAGAAAGATTGTGAAAGCAAATAGAAGAACCGGTAGAGAAAAAATATAACATAGAAATACGTGAGAATATATCATCTACCTTTTACTTTTTCTCAAATCCCAAATGAATAGAGAATTAGATTCTCTTTCAGATATAAATATACACTTTTATATTGTGTCCTTGGGATTTCATTAACTTTTAATTTCCTATTAAGAGTGATGACGTCAACATAATGCAGTTCAAACGTCATTATAATATGACATTTTGCCCAATAACAACCCATGAAATGAATTTGAATTGGACTAACTTCGCTGAATTAATGAATGTTAATTAAGCCCAAATACATTAGTTGGGCCACAGCCAATCTGGTATGGCACAAGTGCACACATAACCGATTTTGGGCCTTTATGGTCTAAGTTAATAAACCTTTGCAAGTTTAACCATTTTTTTACTGATTTTAGTTTTACAAATTTTAACGGAAGTGTGGCATAGTATTTGTGAAAGCAAAGTTCCAACATATGTGTAAGAAGTTTGGCTTGCCAATGCCAAACTTTCCACATAGTCGTATATAAGTTGGCTTGCCAAGATGTAAGGGTGTCCAATGGGGTGGGTCCCGCCGGACAGGGGATGGCGGGATCGGTCCTCCGGTGGGACCTGCGGGATCCGACGATGTTCAGTCCCGTTCTCGGTCCCATCAGAAAAGGGGACCGGTCTTATCGGGCCGGGGTGGGATCGGGTTTTCCATTTTTTTCCACTTAATTTTAAAAAATAACATATATAAACACCTCAATAATTGAACAAGATAGTGTAATAAAAGCATCTCAAGGCTGTTTTGTGCCTCTTATATTATTTAATAGAAATATGATTTTTTTGTAATACAATTTCAAAATTGCAACTTTCTGGTGTTGAAAGTTGCAAATAACATGGTGAAATTGCAATTAAAAAAATCATATATTTATAAACACATTTTCTAGTTTCTTCACAATGTCTTGTGGTTCTTCGATTGGAATTGAAATTTGTTGGTCAAATTGATTGACGTTACTTCCACCTCCGTAGGATAAGATTTCGTTGTAGTTTTCGTTGATCTCCGGTTGACCGCACCTTCTACGCTCCGCTCGTATCCAATCTCTGAATAAAACTGCAATCTCCAAGCTGTCTCCCGGTAATGAGTGTATGTGCTCTCCTATTTGATATCTTCCGGCAGAAAAAACGCTGTTGATGATGCTTGAATGTTCAACACATCTCGGGCCATCTTTGATAGTGTTAGAAATGTCTTCTCATTCTCCCTTCAGTATTTCAGCAAGTCTTCACGTCCTTCTTCATTGAGAACTTCTTGGTACGGTACAACACCCTGCAAAACAAAAACATCAAACTCGCTAACTTGATTAGTAGTGGTACCACTAAACATTCTATTTCTAAGGCTTTCAAACTGGCCGCAGAAACAACATGTCTTTTATAAGGTTGTACTGAAGAAGAAGAAGAAGAAGACGTTTGGTTGCTAGCACTTTCTTGTTGGTAATGCGTATATACTTTTTTGCATTCATCGTGTATGCTAGACAAAACTTCTTCTTTAGTTGGTTCCTTAGGTGGTTGTTCATTTGGACTTTTTGGAGTTGGAGGTGGAAGTATTGCTATACAATCATAAATAGTTTCAATAAGTGTTTTACAACCGTCTATTTTAATAGTCGGATTTAATACAACACCAATAATATAAATAGTGGGAATAGGGGGAAAAATTTAATTTGATAAATATTTGTTATAAGATGGTTTTTTCATATACTCACTAAGTAACAAACATATTAGAGCTATATAAAATAACATAGTTGAAATAGTAGGATAATATATACCAAAAAATTCTTTAGTTGCTTGAAAAAATTTCTCTACAAATACAATAAGTTCTGGAAAAAAAATCCAATCGTTACTTCTAAAAAAAATCCAATTGTTCATATAAAGAATTCCTCCTAGTCGCTACTTCTTCGAGAATCTTTCTATAAGGTAGTCTACAATCGTGACAAGTTTTTTTATATTCTTTTTTTCTTTGTATTCTATTACTTCTAAAAATAAAGTTTATAGCAAATTGTACTTTATTAATAATGTCTTCAAAAAGTGATAGACCATCATTTACAACCAAGTTATAAATATGACACACACATTTTTTTATATGAAAATGATTAGGAAAAGATGGAGTTAAAAGATCTTTTAAAAGTCTAATAGCATAACTATTCGAAGAAGCATTATCTAATGTAATAGTCATAATTTTATCATTTATTCCATAATAATCACAAATTTCATTAATATTTTGTGCGATAAAACTTCCAGTGTGCCTATCATCAATATATTTATATGCTAAAATATATTTTTGCATAGACCATTTATAATCTATCCAATGACATGTTACAGTTAAATAATCATGGTCGTTAGTATTACGGCTTATGTCAGACGTGATAGATATTTTGCCAGGAAAATGATATAATGAATAACGTAAATATTATTGATATTCATGTGCAAATTTAAAAATGTCTCTCCTAACAGTTGATCTAGGAAAACCGTTAAAAGCAGGATTATACATATCTCTAATGTAATGAATAAAAACATGAGAGGAAGGAAATGAAAATCGGGTTAATTTGACCCTGTACATGGTCCGGGACACTATGTGAACCTTGTCCCAACTGAGAGCACATTGGCGCACCCGACTTTGTAGCCTTGTATTCATCCCACCTAGCTTTGTGAAAACTTTGTACATGTCTCAATAAACCTCTCGTCCCACCCTGACCTTTTTCCATTTTAAATTTATAAACATTTTTACAAATTTGGCATCTAACTACTTGATTCTATGGGTCATTATCAAAAAAATCTCATGCAGCAGATTTTAATTTTTGTTGTGTGGGCCTCGTCTCATGCTGGGGGAATAGGAGGTGTTCCAGTTTCAGTTTGAGGTGCACTAGTAGGTATGTCATCTAGATTAGTGGGTGTGTCATCTAAATTATCTTCTAAATTAAAGTGTGGTTGAGTTGCAGAATATATCTCATCGTCTAATGGTGTATCATTAAAAAATTCAGCTTTATCTATATGAGTATAATCAAACAAATCATCCTGTCTAGGAATAGGATGACTAGAAGAAGTACATCTGCCCTTGTTACCCCTACTAGAAGAAGCACTCTTACCCTTACCCTTAAACGTACCTATTAATCATTCCATTTTAATTATGCAAATATATAATTAAAGATAATGAAATTAAGTGCGATAATTAAAATAAAGTAACAATAATAATTTAAAGAAGGAACGAAGGTACCAAACACCGACGTAACGTCGACGTGTAATCGAGGTTAAAAATTGAAACTTTGCTCGGTGGATGATCCTCAAGCTAGTTGTCAACTTCACTCCCAATTTTTAAACTTTCATACAGTTATACAAATGAATAAATAAAATATAATATTTAGTAGGCAATGTAGACTTGTAGAGAGATAGATTCCGAGATTAGAGAGACTGTAGGAAGATTTGTGAGAAAGATGAAGAGAAAATGAGGTATTTATAGTTGAAAAATTGAGTTAAAGTGTAAATATATTAACTTAGGGGTTAAAAATAAATATTAAGGGGGTAGGGGGAGGCCAAAAATGGTCGTTGCACAACGGCCAAAAGATAAAATGGTCGTTGTGCAACGACCATTTTGTGCAAAGGGGAGGGGGCGGGGTGGGACCGGGGCGGATGTTAATGTTCATAACGTAATTGGAGAGTGAAAGACTATAGGTCGCTCCGAAGGGTATTCTAATGATCCTAAGAGGCTCATCATGCATAGTAGGAATATATGTAAATGTATAATGATGATGTTCATGTATATATAGTACTTACGAGGTCGTGGCCATGACATTCTTACCTTACCATCGACCAGATATGGATTTACCACCGAACTACGGTCGGTTGGGCAGTGATGTATTTACCACTGGTTGGGAAGTTATATATATCGTATTTACCATCAGTTGGCCAGGCATGTATTTACCATTGTGCTACGACCGGTCAATCAGTTACCACCGATTGACAGTTATATATCGTGTTTACCACCGGTTGGACATACATGTATTTACCACCGAGCTACGGCCGGTAGGGCAGTTACCACTAATCAGTTGAACAGTTTGAGTTAGGATGTCGATGTAGTGCTATAGAATGAGATTATAGAATAAGTATGATCACTATGCATATTATGGCCCTCAGCGGAAATTCAGAGGTTTCAGGTTGATTCTTATCTCTCTCATTGATAATGCCTTAATGTTATATTTCAGTTCTGCCTTACATATTCAGTACATTGTTTGTACTGACATCCCTTTGCATGTAGCGATGTATTTCATGCGTGCAGGTTCGGAGAGACATCTAGATAGGCCCCTACAGTAGGCATTTCAGAGTTCAGTTGATAAGTTTTGTTAAATTATTAGTAGCTCTTGGGATTCCCAGGGAAAATCCAATTACCCAGTTACCATTGCTATTTTTAATTATTCCACCTATTCCTCCAATGACAGGATTCCCTAGGCAATAACCATTAGTGTTTAACTTGTAATTGTATATATTTGGGGGTTCCAGTTTAATATCAATCCTAACTCTAGTTCTGATATTCCTAGAATTGTTATTCATATATATGTATTCAACAACTCTATTGTAAGCATCCCTCAAAGGAGGGGCATCATGTTTGTTGTTGAATTGGTTAGTGTTTCTAGTGGTCCAGATAGTCCAAATGCAGAAAGGTAAAAGCTCTTCCCAGAGAATGATGTGATTGTAATCTTTACCCTATATGTTTTCCTAAGAATCTTTCTAAGAATTTCCAACCATAGACCTAAAACTATTAGTTCTAGGAATGGTACAGTTGTTCTGGGCTGCATTACAGTGAAGGATAATATGAGAGGTGCTTTCATTTGGATGATTGCAGAATTTGCAGTTGGGCTCAACATTTAGCCCTATAACATTAAGGTAAGAATTGGTGGGTAACTTTCCATGGTTCCAGAATAGATACTTCATTTTAGGAGGTATTATCATCCTCCAGATCCAATTGAAATCTGTTATGGAGGGGCTATTTCCCATGGAGGCACTGTGATCAAGAAGCCTATAGGCAAATTTTGTAATGAAAACTCAATCTCCATTAGGATTAGAGCCATCATTATGGATGGGTATATTGTTAATACCATGCTTAAACTCTATGGAGAGGTTATTGAAATCCCAATGAAAGAAATAATCCCTTGATTACTTTCATTAATGAATTGGGTATATATACAAGTTACAATCTCCAAATATGGAAAATCCTATTCATACTATACTTCTAAATCCTAATCATACTTGTACAAGAATTCTACAACTATGGTAAGTTTGTACAATAGTTTAATTATAATCCTAATCCTATTTGAGCACGGTACCGTGCTATATTCTATCACACCCTCGCAGTCATAGCGGGCGGTTGTCGTACGTTGAGACTGTCCTTAAAATCTTCAAATAGAACTGAGGAAATACCATTCGTAAAGATGTCAGCAATTTGGTATCTGGAGGGAACATGTAAAACGTGTACTTGTCCACGAGCTACCTTTTCGCGAATAAAGTGAATATCCATCTCGATATGTTTAGTGCGTTGATGTTAGACCGGAATGCAAGAAAGATAGACTGCACTAACATTATCACAATAAACCAAGGTAGCTTTCTAAATAGGAAAGTATATTTATAATAAAAGATTATGCATCTAACATGATTCAGATACCACATTAATCACACCTTGATACTCAGCCTCTACACTGGATCGCGATAATGTAGCCTGACGTTTCGCATACCACGAGACCAAGTTATCCCCAAGAAACATACAATAACCAAATATCGAGCGTCTGGTATCAGGACAGTCACCCCAATCAGCATATGTATATGACACAAGAGTAGAGACAGAAGAAGGATATAAATGCAATTCATAATTAAGTGTGTCGTGGATGTACCGTATAATGCGTTTGAGCGCATGCATGTGCTCAATCCGTAGGTCATGCATGAATAAACACACATGCTGAACTGTATAAGTAATATCAGGTCTCGTGAAAGTAAGCTACTGAAGTGCCCCTGCAAGATTGCGATAATGGGTGGGATCCTCGTATGGTGTGCCTGACGTAGTACTCAACTTCGATTTGGTATCAACCGGAGTGGAAGTAGACTTATAAAATGACATACTAGCTCTCTCAATAATCTCTGCAGCATACTTCATTTGAGATAAAAATAGACCACCTGAATGACGCTTGACAGCAATGCCAAAGAAATAACTAAGGGTCCCAAGTCTTTCATTGCAAATTCAGAATTGAGAAGTGACATGATAGACATGCAAAGATCATCAGATGAAGCAATCAATATAATATCATCTACGTACAATAAAATGTATGCCAGAGAAGTACCACGACGAGATATAAATAGAGAATGATCAGACCGGCTATGAGAAAACCCAATAGTAGAGACATAATCTACAAACTTCTTATACCAAGACTGCGGGGCTTGCTTAAGCCCATACAAGGACTTCTTCAGCAAACAGACATGATGAGGATGATTAGGATCTCGAAAACCCAATGGCTGATGCATATAGACTGTCTTCTTAAGATCACCGTGTAAGAAAGCATTCTTTACATCCAACTAATGAATAGGCCATTCTTTTGAGAGAGCCAAAATAAGAACATTGTGAATGATGGACGGTTTTATCACCAGACTAAATGTCTCACCACAATCCATGTCAACCTATTGAGTTTTACCATCACCTACAAGACGAGTCTTATGTCTTTCAAAAGAACCGTCAAAATTTTATTTATGAGTAAAACTCCACATAAACCGAATAATATTAACACCAGATGGACGGGGTACTAACTCCCACGTCTTATTTTTAATAAGAGCATTATATTTGTCAATCATAACCAATTTCCAATTCGGGTCATGTAGTGCAGTCACAGGGTTACGGGGTTACGTGGTAGTGGAGATTTAGAGACATTAGAATTGAGATTAAAATGTTATTTTAGTTTAGAGTTACCTCTTTGACTACGAGTAACGAGTCCTTGACTCGAGGTAGAGTTGGGTGGATTTAGGGCAATGTGCGGGACGCGGTGTCGGGCGGCGGGGCGAAGTCGATATCGGAGTGGGTGGAACATCGAACAAGATCGAGATCGATACTGGGCCGTGTTTCTGGCCCACTGGGTAGAATCAGCAGAACAGCGGTAATGGGACTGTGTGGGCCAGCAGGCAGTGGGCCTGCTGGCGTATTTTAGTCATGGGACAAGTCCGATAAATGGTGGATAATGTATAGTGAGACCTCGTCATCTAAAAAATTATACGAACCAGGCACAGGACTACTCACTTTAACAATAGGAAATTGGATTTCATCAAAAAGAACAAGGTGACTAATTATGATTTTATTAGACGATAAATCAAAATATTTGTAACCACGATGATTAGATGGATAACCCAAAAACACACAAGCGGTAGAACGGGCTTGACGTTTGTTAATTATAGTTAACGAAAAAAGTGGATAACATAAACACCCAAAGACCCTAAGATATGAATACGAAAGAGTCTTATTATAGAGAATTTTAATGGGAGATTCATAAGCTAACCCTTTGGTAGGAAGTACGTTAAGGAGGTAAGTACCCATTTATAGTGTATGATGCCAAAAGGAAGGGGGTACGGAAGCATGGGCTAATAAAGTTCGGATAATATTATTAATGGTACAAATTTTCCGTTTGGCTTTCCCATTTTGTGAGGATGTATGAGGACAAGAAAAATGAAAAACTATGTCATTAGCATCACAAAAGTCCTGAAACAACCCATTATCATATTCCTTGCCATTACCACATTGAATATTTTTAATTTCCTGTTCTAATTGGGTACAGACGAATGCTCTAAATTTTAAGAAAGTGGAAAAAACTTGAGACTTTTTGGATAACGGAAAGGTCCACAAAAAATTAGAATAATCATCCAAAAATAAGACATAATAACGATGGCCCAAAGAACTTAAAACGGGAGATGTCCATAAATCACTACGAATAACGTCAAAAGGCATCAAAGTACGAGAAGTAGAGGCTACAAATGATAATCGAACATGTTTACCTAACAGACAAGAAGAATATAGTGGAGTACCACACATACCCTTACAAGAAATAAAATTATTTTTATGCAAACACGAAATAATAGACGACCTCGGATGACCCAAACGTGCATGCCACAAGGAAGGAGCAAGAGCGGCAAAAGTAGACGACATGACTTGACTCGTGGAAGTGGTGGTAGTTGTGATTGGATAAAGCTCTACCCTACTATTGCATCTCATTATAGGTATCCCTGTTTTTAAATCCATCACAGAAAACCCAAAGGAATCAAAATTAACAGAAACTCAATTATCAGTGATGAATTTTTGATAGACACTAAATTTTTAATTAAGTTAGGGGCATGAAGGGTATTTTTGAAAACTAGAAGTGGATGTGAGGGAGACAAAGTTGTATGTCCATAACCGCGAATTAGAAATGAGTTGCCATTACCAATAATTATACCACGATTTTTGCTCAAATTTGAATAAGATGAGAGAGTATCTTGATCGGACGTCATATGAGAAGTGGCTCCGGTGTCCATATATCAATTCGTGTCCGGGGGATTTAAGCCAAGTGTATGCATTGCAGCTTCAATATCTGTAGGTGTCAGGATCGGATTTGGGCCCGCGACATGGAAGGCCTGCAGGAGCCGAGGCCTAAGCAGGCCTACCTGTTGTCCCGGCCCATTACTGTACCACATTTCACTAATTGGGACCGAGAAACTGGGCTTGGATTATGCTAGAACTGAGCCCAGTTTCCCGGATAAGGAGCAGGCGAAAAATAAGGGTTGTTGGGACAATGGCCACTGGCCCAACCCCACTTCTAGGAGGCCCACGACTGGGGCCAATTGGCCTACGGCCCACTGCTCCGAGGCCCACTACTGTAGCTGCCATTGTTCCGTCCTCCACCGTCGTTACCACCGCGATTTCCACCGTTGTTTTCACCATTGTTTTTATGATTTTGACCCTTTTCCCGCCACCGTGGTTACGGTTTTGGCCTGGATTTTTGGAGAGTGAGTGAGGGTCATCTGACGTGGTCATCATTACGATGGAATGTGCTCCGGTAGCAACCTTTTTAGCCATACCGGGCTCTTCTAACGTGAGCATGGAACTGGCCTGATAAAATAGTGGCAGGGAATTACTTTGACGAAGTAGTGTTCCAATGCCATTATAGGCCTGAGAAAGGCCTACAACCATTTGAAGAACAAGACGATTATTGGTAACGGGCGCACTAACGTTGCGGAGTTGGTCCACCAATTCTTTCAGCCTTTTACAATAGGCCGAGATGTTAGGAAAATCTTTCGTGTTGACATGGAAAAATTTCTGCTCAAGAGTGACAGCACAGGAATTTTTGTTATCTTGGAATATATCACGCACCTTATTCCAAGTAGCCATCGCCATCGCGTCGAGTTCAATAATCGTCTCCAAGAGGTCTGTAGAGATTGTGGAATAAATCCACTAGAGAACGATAACATCAAGTGTTGTCCATGACGTAAGATCATCCTCGGGGGTAGGCACCTTCTCCTCACCAGTTACCAAGGGGATTATGTGATGGAGGACTTGATGCGAGCGTATGTGAACTTTGAATAATTCCGCCCACATCGCGTATTGGACGTTTTCCATCTCAAGAACAATAGGGATGTGGTTCTTGATGTTGAAAACTGTAAGGGCATGATAAAATATGTTCTTTGACGTAGACATAACGAAATAACAATAGGTGAACTAGGGACTAGGAAGAAAATTTGAGAATAGAGGAGGAAAAGTGCAAGGAAATCGAGGAAGGGTTCACGAAAACCGAGCAGAAATCGAGAAGAGCGAAAGTGTTTTTAGGAGAAGGTATTTTAGACCTACACTTCTGATACCATGAAAGAAATAATTTCTTGATTATTTTCATTAATGAATGGGGTATATATACATGTTACAATCTCCAAATATGGAAAAGTCTATTCATACTGTACTTCTAAATCCTAATCATACTTGTACAAGAATTCTACAACTATGGTAAGTTTGTACACTAGTTTAATTACAATTCTAATCCTATTTGAGCACGGTACCGTGCTATATTCTATCACCCAATTCCCATTATCCCAAATGTTACAAACTTTTAAAGTCTCTTCTCCCTTATTGAGGGGTCCTATGACAGAGCTTCTAAGAGTGGGCATGGAGGGGATCCAACTATCAGACAAGAGGTTTATCCCCCCACTAAATCTCAATAATTAACCAATTGTCAAATAACAAATATCTTGTTCTAAAATCACTTAAATATTAAATCACTTTTTAAAACACTTCATATATTTATTATCATGTTCATGTGATATAGCACTAGACCATAGTCTCTTTTGACACACACAGAATAATATTTTTAATGATTGTCGTCACACTTGTTAAGACCTAAATTATTTGGGACTTGCTCCTTTTATACAATAAGTTCTTTATTTGCATACTTGAATATGACGAAAATTCTCCGAGATTCGGATCTACCTACATACGTTGAGCGGTTCAAGACATTGCCTAAAAGTACGGGATGTAACACGTTCTTGAACTTTGGATCAAACATATGGGATGTTCCGTAATAATTCTTTTTTTTCAAATGAATATTGATCTACTCACGACACATTTTAACAGATGAAAGTATGGGATGTAACATAACACCTTCAGTAGCCAAGAAATGCTCAAAATCTTTGGAGATGTATTCACCGCCCGAGTCTGCAAAGAATCTTTATGATTTTCTCAAATTGAGTACAAACCATGGAATAAAATACTTAAAGACCCTGAACACCTCATACTTGTGTTGAAGAAAGTAGACCCATGTAAATCGAGATACATCATCCACAAATATAACATAATAAGAATTGCTAGAAAGCGACTTGGAGCTCGTAGGACCCCAAACATCAGAATGAATAAGTTCAAATGGAGAGGTGGTATGATGAATACTTTTACTAAATGGTAACAAATGTGATTTTGCAAGAGCACATGATTCACAATCAATACTAACATTATTCTTAAAATCAACCATAGACAACAAATCACCAGAGGGAAACAAAGACTTGAGATTTTGATTATGAAGATGTCCTAAACGCCAATGCCACAATTTCCAAAGAGTATTGGCTGAAGCGATCTCCTGAGAAGAAGGAGCAAGGAAGCACTTGTGAGAGTCGGAGGATGAGTCCAGATCCAAGATGAAGAGTTCCCCTTGTCTACGGCCTCGACCAATCACCTTCCCGGTTCACAAGCCCTGAATAAGACAACCATTAAGTGAGAAAGAAACCAAGCAATATTGCTTAACAAGATGATTAACAGAATTCAAATTAGCAGATAATTTGGGAACATAAAGGGAATTGGATAAGACTAAATGAAGAGAATCAAGGAAGTTAAATTGTCAAGTGTCACTTATCTGAATGTCGAGGTTCATTCCATTGGGAACAGTAATAGTGCCAGGGAGGGAACAAGGCTGGGAGGAAGCAAAAGTTGTCAAGTCACCAGTTATGTGATGAGTGACACCCGAATCTATAATCCAAGGAGTACTCGACTTAGGCTTACCAAAACCTATAGCATGAAGACCTTGGATAAGTTGTTGCACAAGGTCGGTAGGTAAAGAAGAGGATGAACCATTAGGAGGAGGATCAACAGTAAAGGTAAAGAAAATGGGAGTGGTTAAACGATTGGGACGTGGTGGATGAATCGGGAAATCATTAATCATATGACCATCTTTCTTGCAATAGTGACAAACAGTTTGGTGGTAGATCCTCTTTGGTTTCGGCAATGAGAAGCTTAGTGACCCTTCTCATGACAATTGAAGCACTCGACAATAGACAGGTCACGATATCTTCCTTTATAAGCACCAAAGGAATCAGGAGAGGGATTCTGAGAGTAGAGAGAGAGGCAAGATGAGTCTCTTCGACAAAAAGATCTGCAAGGACATTGTCAAGCGATGAGGCTAAGCCGCGGTTGAGAATGGAGGCACGAATATGTTTAAACTCAGGTCGTTACTTCATAAGGAATGTACGATAATGAGATTTCTATCACAGGGTAAAGACTGTTTCTAGCGCCGCTTCGAGAATGCTTGTTCCATCAATCAAATACATCTCATTCCAAATCAGCATGATGGAGGAATGAAATTCTTGAATACTTGCGGTCTCTTGAAAAAGAGTGGTAAGAGACTGTTCTAGTTGATAAATTCGTGCATCATCACTATGATGATATATCCGTTGAAGATACTCCCACATCACATGAGCAGAGGACATAAGAATGAGATTAAGAGCAATGGTGTTGTCAACAGACTCCATGATCCAAGTACGTACCTTTGCATCAGACACACACTATTTGGAGATGATTGTCGAATTGTCAGTTGTGGCTGTTGCTTTAGATGAGGTAACATGAACCCAAAGCTCTTTGCCCTCAAGAAAATTACGAAAATATGAAGCCCACAAAAAATAGTTCTTTCCATCATGACGTGAATCCATTGGAATGGACTGCAAAAAAAAAAACTCGAGACAGAGGAGAAAAAAAAATTACAGCGCTGATACCATATGAACAAGGGGAAAATCTTGATTTTCTGTGTATTGAAAATAAAGGAGATCGTCTCCTTATAAGGTTACAAATAAATCTATACATGGTAAATATAATTAAAGCAGATTCTAGGCTAATTATATGCAATCTACCTCCTAATCAATCTATACATGAAAGGTATATATTCTAATTGATGTTGATTAACAGATTCTAATCAATCTATCATATATTCTAATTGATGGTGATTAACAATTTAAAGATGTATGCCTGGAGTTTGAACTATTAATATGTCCGAAACTGAGAATAGTTTTTCTAAAATTTGAACTATCAATCTTCATCTTTGGCAAAAAAAGCTAAGATGGAAGCTTAATTCCAATGTAATTTCAGCATAATAAGGTGTTTACATCAAAGGAGAGTTTTATACTTGCGCATATTAATGAATTTATATATCTTACAATATCAGTGGGAAAGAAACTCTAGATTTTCATCAACATTCTGCCATTTCCAACTCAAACTATATTCAATCATTTCTTCTTTTTTTCTTCCTCCAAATCGTTTTTTTCAATTGGGTTGAGTTCTTGTGTTAGAAGAAATCAAAAAGTGCAATTTTAATTTTCAGAGTAGACATTGTATTCTGGAGATGGACTTTCCCGTTAACCACTTGCACAGTGTAGGAGAAATTAAATTAATATCCTAGAGAAAGCTTCCTGGAAGTGTCTTACCTATTCGTTCAGTGTTTTCCATTGAACTCTTTGTCAATGATTTCTCTCTTTTAATTTGTTTATCAAATTTGTCTTGCACAAAGTTACTCCATTGTATTATTTTGAATATTCTACAACAAGTTCATGAGTATAAAGTCAAAAGTGTATGGATAAAGAAGACGGAGAAATATTATGGTTAGAACTGATTATTAAATCTTGTTGTTGCCGAATTTTGGGGCTTCCAACCGAGAAGGAAAGGTGCTCGTTGTATACACTACAAGAAAGTAGAGATACGACGATATTTATTTGTTGACATTTGAAATAAATGTGGGGAAATAAAGAATTTCTTGACAGTTTCAACAAATGTCGTAAAAATAATGACGGTTATGAACAAATGTTGTAAAACAACGACATTTAGTCCAAAATGTCATAAAAACAACGACATTTTGCAATAAATGTCGCTAAATAACGACATTTTGCAATAAATGTCGCTAAATAACGACATTTGTTGAAAAATGCCATTGTTTTTAGCGACATTTAGCGAAAATGTCGTTAAAACAATGACATTTATTGCAAAATGTCGTTGGTATTAACGACATTTGATGAAAACGTCGTTAAAATAATGATATTCGATACAAATGTCGTTATTTTAGCGACGTGTGTTGCAAAAGGACGTTATAATATGTAACAAATGAATTTGGAACTAAAAATGTAGTTAAAATTATTTTTTTAAGTTAGTGAAAGTAAATTATACGATTATAATTATAGAATTATTGAACATTTCGGCCAATAACAGAAAAAACTATTGAACATTTGACTTTTAAAAATTAACGTGTATTAGAATAAGCATAATTTCGTATAATATTTAAAGAATATTAAGTATTTCAAATTATAATTTAGCTTGTTTATCCATTGTGATCTTATTTGTTGTTGTGGCCGGACTCTACTGTGAATTTCTTTTATCATATTCTCTTTATGACCTAGCTCTTATATCTTTTCTTTCCCCGATTATGAGTGAATTAAAGAACTGAGAAGAAGATATCAACAACAAATGATTTATTACAGGATAACTCATGATGTTCATATTAATCTATTATGCATTTCTACTAGAAATATCTAATCTCATTCACTCCCCTAACTTTCGTCTCTCGTTGTTAGCATCGGCTCAAGATAGTGCTTTAATTTGTTGTCGGTGTTCTTTCGCTAATCTAACATAAATATATATTTTCCTTACTCTTAAAATAATTTGTTATTCTTCAATTTTATTATATTGTTCAAAAAATTTCATATAATTTGTCTGCATTTTTTACAATTAAGAATTATGATTTTTCCTACATATTTGTCGAAAAAGAAAAAACCCTTAATTATCTATTAACACACCCTCCATTCCTTGTTACTAGTCATTATACTAAATTCATTTTTTTAAAATAATGTCTCTAATTTTTAGTCAACGTGACATTTTATAAGGGCAACAAGTAAATGTCGTAAAGACATTTTTACCAACATTAATTTAAATGTAAAATTTTTTAAGCAGCGTTTCATAAATGTCGTAAACTCCTCAGCGACATTTACCTAAATGTCGAAAATAAAATTCGTAATTTCCTTACCAAAAATAAATGTCTGTAAATGTTTTACCGAAATTTGCCTAAATGTTACAAAATAAATGTCATAAATTCTTCCCGACGTTTAGGTAGATGTCTGAAAATAAATGTCGTAAATTTCTTATAGACATTTGCCTAAATGTCACAAAATAAATGTCGTAATTTCTTTCCGACATTTACCGAAATGTCATAAAATAAATGTCGTAAATTTGTTACCGATATTTGTCTAAATGTCACCAAAATAAATGTCTGTAAATTTGTTCTGGCACTTAGGTAAATGTCGGAAAATTCCCGACATTAAAATTTATGATACTTGATCCAAATGTAAATTAAATGACGGTAAATGAATTTGCGACATTTAAACAGCTTAATACAATATTTACATAATATCGTCGTATGTACACTTTCTTGTAGTGATAGGAAAACAACCTCCATATTTTGTCACACTTTCTTGTAGTGATAGGAAAACAACCTCCATATTTTGTCGCTAGATTGTTCGTAACTTATAGTAGGTTTTTTTTATAGTGAAAAAACTAGAGATGGGAAACAATAAAGTTGGTCTCAACCTAGTCTTATGTATTCATACTAGTTGAGAAGCAAGCCTCTAGACCAACTGAAATAAATAGGAACCAGAATTTGATACGAAAAGGCTGATTAGTTTAGCGTGAATTTGACGATCATAGTCCTTGTAAATACATAAGACTGGGTTGCGATATCGGATTTTTGCAATATATTTTTAAAGTTTTCGGATATTTACTATATAACTTTATCTTGTAAAGATTTGTTAAATAACACGAAAAAAATTAAACATTTTAATCTTTTAGAAATTTACGAATGAAGATGTTGGTTCTATAGATCTTAGAGAAAGATGGATAAATGACAATATATACTCCTATAAAGTTAGAACACTAGTCTGAGTTATAATCTGTGTGTTAATGATCCTATTAAGTGTTCTATAATGCGCACACACTATTAAAAACACTGTTTTTTTCCGATAATATAATAGTAATACTGACGGACTCAGTCGATATATTTTATCGAACCAAAAACTATGATAGAAAATATTTTTTCTTGATGAACCGATAGACGCCTGATTTTTAGCATCAAAACTCGAAAAAATGTATTTCCTATAGAGCCTATCGGTAATTTTTAATTTTGTAAAAAATCAACAGAGTCCATTAGTAGTTTATATTTTTATCAGAAATCGACAGTTAGTCGATTTTGTATTTGAAATAAAGAAAATGTTATTAACGCGTTAGATATTGTGAAAGTTTGTGCAAAATCAGAAAAGGTTAGTATTAAATCAAAGTGTATATAGTCTGGTACAGATGTGGAATGTCATTATTAGCAATATTATAAAATATTCAGTATATATTTTGTAATATTTAGTGTTGTATAATTATGGTAGATATAGAATCCTTATTGTATTAGGATTCCACATTGTATACAATATATATATTTGTATTATTGAGAAAAACTCCCCAAGGGAGATTAATACAATTCTACATGATATCAGAAGCCAACAATCCTTCCCAACCCAAAACCTAATTTCGGCCGCCCACCCTTCTTTTTTCGGTGCCGAACCGACCGTCTACCGCCGGTATACCTTCGATATACGCTGATATACAACTGCCCATCCCCTCAATTCTGCTAACAGCCCTGTATACACCTGGTATACTACTGATATACAACCCTCCCTCCTTCCCTATCTTTCCAATAGGTCTTATACCCCTTGTATACAGCCTATACACACCGATATATACTATGTATATGACTGATATACCATCCCTGCCACTGTATACTACCCGTATACAACCTCCCTAAGTTGTTATACACCTCGTATACGGCTGTCTATGCCTCATATACGTCCCAACCCCCTCCCCCTTTACTATTTTCTCTCTCCTATCCGATCTCTGGCAGCCACCATGGTGGGAAACCACCACGGATATGGTTGTGGACAGAGGCGCATGGGTCGAGCTGGGAACTGGGCTTCCAGCTTGGGCCCAACAGCCCCCAGACAGAGCCCAGCAGCTGTGGCCACCAAACACAGCCCAAAAGCTGCGGCCCAAGTTCCAGCAACAGTGTAGCAGCCCCCAGACCAGTTGTTGGGCCACGGCCATCTGGCCCACCATCTTTAGCCTAGAAATGGCCTAGCAGTCTAAGATCATGTCCGATGGCCCACAGAAGTCCGGCCCAATTTCCTGAGGCCCAATTCTCTACTCCGAGCCTTCCCAATCCAGTTTGGTCCAAGCTTTTGGCAAATTGACTCATCGGAAGCCCGATAATGCGTGGTATATGGATACGAGCGCAACGTCTCACCTTACCAACAATTCTGATAATCTACCTCAAAAGCATAAGTTAAATACTTCGCAATCTATTCTGGTTGGAAATGGTCATCGCATTCCAATTTAGGGTTTTGGCCATACTCTCACCCCACCACCGCATCCCCAATTCTCCATAAATAACATCCTCTATGCCCCACACATTATCAAGAACCTAATCTCCGTTAGAAAATTTGCCACAGATAATTCTGTGTCAATTAACTTTGACCCGTTTGGGTTTTCTATAATGGACATACGTATCGGAAAACTCCTTACCCGATGCAATACTGAGGAGGACTTTTATCCTTTCCTATCCACGTCTGCTGCCAGTGTCACCCCTCCCACATCTCTCAATGCCCACGTCTCTCCTCTCACCGCTTTAGCAATCATTTCTCCGTCAACCTGGCACAATAGACTTGGACACACAGGAGCACCTGTTGTTTAATTTTCTTAGAAACAATAATTTAATTCGTTGTCATAATGGAAAATTTGCCTAACAGTGTCTTTCTTGTCCTTTAGGAAAACATGTCCGCCTTCCATTTCAGTCTTATTCGAGTGTTACATATTCTCCCTTTGACATTGTTCATGCAGATTTATGGACATCTCCCATAACTAGTTCACTGGGTCATAAATTTTATCTCATTTTATTAGATAACTTTTCTCAGCTGGGTCTATCTGCTTAAATTCAAGTCTGAAGTGTTTGCCAAGTTTCTTGCATTCCGTATCTATGTTAAAACATAATTTGAAAAAGACATAAAATCATTTCAATGTGATAACGGTCATGAGTTTAATAATTCTGCATTTCACAATTTTTGCTCTACTAATGGCATGGTTTTCCGATTCTCGTGTCCCCACACCTCCTCTCAAAATGGCAAGGTCGAACGAATCATTCGCACTATCAATAACATGGTTCGTACTACCCTGTTTCATGCCTATCTCCCCTCCTCTTTTTGGGTCTATGCTGTTAAAATGGCAGAATATATTCTAAATATTTTTCCCACCCAAACCCTTCATAATAGAACACCCACCGAATTTTTATTCCGTATGATCCAACTTATGAGCACCTACGAATTTTTGGCTGCATGTGCTACCCGAATCTTGCTTCCACAGCCTCGCATAAACTTGTATCCCACACCACTCCTTGTGTGTTCTTAGATTTCCCGCCTCATCATAGGGGTTATCTGTGTTATGTCGTGTCTTCCCGCAAAATTATTGTGTCTCGTCATCTCACGTTCAATGAAGCAATCTTCCTTTTTGTAAATATCCAAAAGTTTCAAAACACAGACTATACCTTTCTAGATGAGTCCGACACTTCACCCGCTACACTCACCGAACTCTATCAAACAACCACAACCGTCCCTGCATCCCCATCGCTGCAAAACACCACTGCCACCGCCAGTACTATTTGGCCACCCTCCGCCACTGCCGATTGCCACTGCCATCACCGACAATCAATTGGCTGTCCCCCAGAACAGCCCCACCACCGTCCTATCGACCCACCGGCCATCCCCTATGTCACCACCACCCACAGTTGCTCTAGTTACCCAAATCGACCCAGATACCATACCAACCCATTAGAACAGTGACCATCACAACAACCAGACACAAACCTACCCATTGGAATAGTCACATAATCTATCCACATACCCACCCTCGCCAGACCCACCATCGACTCGTCCCCACCTACCGGCTGTGACCGGATCCCCCATATCACCCAACCCGTCACTTACACCCGACACTATCAGCCCATCACTGACACCTGATACCACCAGCCACATCCCCTACCCAGTCCATCTATCCCAACACCAAACTCCGACAGTCATTGTATCACGGGTACCGAACCCGTAGACAAACCCAAACCTGACACCCTATACAATTACTAAACTTGCCCCTACCCCCACACATCGGATTGAAACCCGTGCCCAACACGGGATTTTCAAACCTAAAATCCAATTTAACCTATCAACACAAACCATATCCCCAATTCCCAAAAACCCAAAATTAGCCAAATTAGACCCTAATTGGAATGCGGCCATGCGTGAGAAATTTAATGTTTTAACAAAACAACACACTTGGGATTTGGTTCCTAGACTGGATGGGGTGAATGTGATCCGATGTATATGGCTATTTCGTCACAAATTCAGAGACAGTGGTGACTTAGAGTGATATAAGGCGAGACTTGTGGCTAATGGTACTAATCAACAAGAAGGTATTGATTGTGGTGAGACGTTCAGCCCGGTTGATAAACCGGCTACTATTTGCACAGTTCTGAGTATTGACATGGGTAAGCATTGGCCAATTCATCAGCTTGATATGAGGAATGTCTTTTTACACGGGGACTTGAAAAAAACTATTTACATGCATCAGCCGTCAGGTTTTGTCCATCCTGCAACCCCTCATTATGTATGTCGTCATCGTTAGTCACTTTATGATTTGAAACATGCCCCCAAAGCGTGGTATGAACACTTTGCAAACTACATCATGCAAATTGGGTTCGTTTGAAACAAGTATGATAATTCTCTCTTTATTTTTCATCGAGGTAGTGGCATTGCTTATTTATTGTTATATGTGGATGATATTGTGCTCACTGCCTCATCTAATGTTTAAAAAAATGAGAGCATTGCACTGCTTAAAACTGAATTTTCCATGACTGACTTAGGGAAGTTGAGTTACTTTTTGGGGATATCAGTGACTATATCTGTAGATACTATGTTTCTATGTCAGCGTAAGTATGTAGAGGAGATTGTGTACAAGGCTAAAATGGAAAATTACAAGATCATGTCTACTCCGGTTGACTCTAAATCGAAGTTGAGTGCCGCTGATGGTGATCCAATGTTCGATCCGACACTTTATAGGAGTCTTGCATGTGCACTTTAGTATCTTACTTTCACCAGGCTTGATATTGCTTATGTTGTTCAGCAGGTGTGTTTGTTTATGCATGCCCCAGGAAGCCTCATTTTACTGCTCTTAAGCGTATCATTCGATATGTTAAGGGCACACTTGATTATGAATTGCATTTATACCCTCTGCACCGACCAGGTTACTATCATATACGGATGCATATTTGGCAGGTTATCCGGACACGCGATGCTCCACTTCTGGATACTGTATGTTCTTAGGGGATAATCTCATTTTCTGGTATGCCAAGAGGCAAGCCACCCTATCCCGCTCGAGTGCAGAAGTAGAATATAGAGGCGTTGCTAATGTTGTTGCTGAGATCTGCTGGCTCCGAAACCTTCTTTTGGAGCTCTAGTGTCCTTTGCGTAAGGCGTCTTTGGTTTGCTGTGACAACATATCCGCCATATATTTATCTCATAATTCGATTCGGCATCAGCGAACCAAACACATTAAGATAGATATACACTTTGTTCGTGAGAAGGTTGTTATCGGTCATGTTAAGGTGTTGCATGTTCCTTCTTCGTACCAGTATGTGGATATCTTCACGAAAGGCCTTCCTAGACAGTTATTCCTCAACTTCAGATCCAGTCTCAGCGTCCGGCCTCCTTCCGCTCCGATTGAGGGGTGTATTAGCAATATTATAAAATATTTAGTATATATTTTATAATATTTAATATTGTACAATTATGGTAGATATATGATCCTTATTGTATTAGGATTCCATATTATATACACTATATATATATTTGTATTAATGAGAAAAACTCTCCAAAAGAGATTAATACAATTCTATAGTCACCACTAGCATTGAAAAAAAGGTATGGTACTTTTACCTGAAAAAGACAAAACTAAAAATACAAAAATGTGTGGTGTAACCAACTCTTCATTATCCAAAAATGATACTCCTTATAAACTATGTAAGATAATTTTTTATTTCATAAGGACAACAAGCTAAGCCTTGTCACAAAAATGCGACACAATATGCTTTGACTCAAAAAAAAAAAAAGACAAAACTATAAGTACAAGGACAACAAGCTAAGCTTCTCACAAAAATTATACTATAAACCATACAACAATAACATAAACAATATTTCCCGTGTAATCCCACAAGTGAGCTTTGGGGAGAATAGAATGTACGCACACCTTATTTCTATCTCGAGAGGTAGAGAGACTGTTTCCGATAGACCCTCGACTCAATTAAAATCATATCATAATTATATAAGAACATCAAGTTAAGATTGTGTGACATCTCCTAACATTATCACTCCATTTAGGAGCGTACCTGGAGAGATTCATTCTAATTCCTTTCGCAGAAAACTCATACTGTATATATAAAATTAATCTTTTTTTAAATATAATAATTATTGAATCTCTTGATAAAATTTTTGCCTCCGCCATTATTGAATCTCAATGTATACACGCAATCATTGATGATCGGAAGAAGCAAAAACAGTAGAAGAATGTCTGGAAGAGAAGCAAAAGAATATTTTCCTTATTGCATTCTTCACAACCTGACCTCTTTCCGGTATCCAACGTGGTGCTGCAACGCTAACTGCCATGACTTAACGGCCGTGTAATTAATTTAATTAACTTGAGGCTTTTGTTATTTTAAAACAGAAAGAGGGAAAATGATGTAATAATATTTGTGTTTAATAAATGGCCGACGTCAGTTATATATAGAAATGAAATTAAGGTTGAGCTCATCCAACCGCGTAAAAGTTAGAGCCAAAATGACTAAAATTGCACTGTTTTTTCTGTACTTTTATTTGGTCTCTGAATGAGTCTTCTCTTTGTCTATGTGAATGAGTCTTTATGAAACTCAAGATCACCTACATGCTATCCTTTGGAACTAATAGTGGAGCTTTAGAGAGTACAACAGCTCCTATTTTCTTTTTTAAGAAAAAAAAACATATTGAGTATTTTTTTGAGTTTTTTGTCTGGCCATGTCCGGTACCTGCATTGGAGCCTGACTAGATTTGGATCGCGCATTGTAGGGCCCATTTTGGGGGCAGCACTCCCAACATGATTTTTTTCATCCCCGGAAGACCTCTAGTTAAGGTGGAAGGACCTCAACCATCCTAACAAAACCCATGTTAGTTTCTTGAGTGTTTTTATACAAAGGGGGAGTTAGAGCGCTCGAGTTCTTCAATGTTCGTTACCATCTATTATTTTTTGTGCTTCGGTTATAGTATTTCTTTTTGTTGTTGTTGCTACCATCTGTTGTTTTTTTTTGTGCTTCTATTATAGTATTTATTTTTGTTGTTGTTGCTACCGATTCTTTTTTTTGAAGGATTACATTGAGTATGTTGTTGGGGAGTTAGAGCCCTCATTAAAGGATTGGCAAAACTGGATCCAGAATTAAATTTAATGGGTTCATTTTTTAAGATTTTCAGTGATTATCTAGAATGCATATTATCAAATGAATTTAGTAAGAATCTGGAGGTGACCTTGTCCGACACGAATGGAGCTTTGAAATGCATGACTTTTGTCAAGCAGTTGTTCATTTTTATCGTTAGTAGAGAAAGATGACAACAGTGAGTTAAAAGGTGCATGTGTAAAATTTACATATATAGTGAGTTAAAGGTGCAATGGTAAAGCTTACATATATAGTGAGTTAAAGGTGCAATGGCAAAGCTTACATATATAGTGAGTTAAAGGTGCAATGGCAAAGCTTACATATATAGTGAGTTAAAGGTGCATCGGTAAAGCGTACATATATATCAAGTCTTAAACACCTTTAACAATTTCTGACTTCGCCACTGCTTCCCATCCCATGAGGGAAAGAAAGAAAATGAAGAATTTATATTTCATGTTTATCATAGATAATTCTTTACATCATTAACTTTGTAATAACGCTATAATTCAACAAATAAAGATTATTACATAATTGAATAGATGTTCACAATTTATGAGATACACAATCTTTAGTCACTATAATATCTACGAATCTTATCAAACAAGACCAATGCTGCCCTTTTCTCAAAGCCAAAATTGTACCAAGTACATTTTGGACACCTATGGAGAAAAGCTTTCCTGGAAATAAACCAGTTACAACAAAAAATTTAGACCACGATATAAAGGTAAGTTTACAACTTTCTCAACGCAAGCAGCACTTCTTTTCACATGAACTTGTTGAAGAACACAATGGTAAAAGCTCTCATGTTACTGTACCACATTATTCAAACATAAAACGATATACAAATCAACGCTCTCAGTAATATGCATAATCACATTGTGGAAAGGCTCGGACTACATTGTGTACACAAAATTACAAGATTTCCCTTCCTATGATGTTTTATCTTCTTCTGTGAACAACTGAGGAAAGCTTGGTCTTCCCGAATCAATTCTAATAAGATGCTCATCCTCGCCACCAGAATCATCGCTCGAGTCCTCTCTTGCGCGACTTTCTTCAATTGGTCCGCTTGGTGGAAGTTGTATACTGATATCTTTATTCTCTCCTTGCACTTGAGCCTTCTTTCGCAATGTGTTAGATCCTTCGGATTTCACAGAAGTAAGTAGTCGTCCCCGATTCGATGGAACTTCTGGATATGACTGACTGTGAGAAGCGTTAGCTGCATTAGCTACATCAATTCTAGGGAAACTTCTGGCATGGCTTCTTGTGTTGTTTATCTAATAACCAAAAAGAGCAAAATAATGTTAGAAGCCAAATATTGAAAACCGGTGATTTCAACTGAATGCAACTCGATGATAAACAAAGACAAGAAGCCTCTCTTCAAGCCCATATGGGATGGGATAGACAGAAAGAAGGAGAAATCATAATGGCCAAATACATGGACAGCCGGTTAAACTTGGCACCAGTTTTCATTTTGACACTTTGACTTTAGATCTGACCTGTTGAACACTTTATGTTTATGTTGTAAAAATTGTATCAATTAAACACAAATTCGACAGTTCCAAAACCAGGAAAGTACAAGGACATGGCATGCTCCATCAAACAATAAATAGTATTCTGGCCTAATTGCCATGCTGTTTTGAGCAGTTGCTCCATTCTCCAAAGCCTAACATTTAAATAAACTCTGTTATGAGCCCTTTGCTTCAATGCAGAGGTTTGGTGACAGATTAAGTTGCAAATTGGTCTTTAAGATCATACCCAAAGAAATTGTAAGATTAATTAAGTTACTACTAACCATGCTACCAAAGATGTTTAGCTGCATTGCGCGGGTAGACATATCGCTTTCCTGTTGACCAGCCTGTTCCACATCCTGTTTATGTTGCATAGCCTTCCAAGTATTTTCTGGCCAGCTCATTAGACCACTGTGCTCTACTCTAAAAGACTTTGCAGGATGGTCAATTGTGTGTGATAACAGAGAAGACGTTCTTCTCTGGAGACCCCTGCCGCCTGTTAGAAATCCCGCAATATCAAACATAATCACCCTCGCCCTTGTCTCAACTTGATACCAAGAAGGTTGATGAGAAAAACTAACTCCATGGACACCTAATTTTGAGCCAAAAAAAATGCAAATTAATCAGAATCCTCTGAGATGAGGCTATGAATCAGAGAGGATTTGTGCAAATAACCAAAGTTGCAAGTACTTCAATTTATGATGCAAAAATGTTTAGTGCATATATCCCATGCCAACCTTAAAGAGAATAAAATTGTCAAGTACCAAAGAAAAGTTGTTTCTAAAAGGCATGTAAGTTTCTAAACAAAGACCGTATGTGAGGTAAGTATAACCAAGATATCAGCTTTCCCCTCACTACAAAGAGAGGGATAGAACCATGAGGTCTCAGCCTCTCAGGTCCCAGCAGTAGGTGATTTCTTCCCATCTGTCCTATATGGACAGAGTTACCTGGTACCTATTGCTGGTGGGAGGTGGCGGGAAACAATAGGTGATTTCTTCCCATCTGTCCTAGTCTTGCTGGACAGAGTTACCTGGTACCTATTGTTGGTGGGAGGTGACAGGTATCCCGTGGAATTAATAGAGGTGCGCGCAAGCTGACCTGAACACCACTGTTATACAAAAGAAAAGGGATAGAGCTGAACTGCAGCTAAAGGGGTAACTGCAGCTAAAGGGGTAAGAAGCAACCTGATGTCTCTGTATTGCGGAAGCTTTGTGTGTTGTGGAAGCTTTGTTGTTCCCAAGACGACGGCAGTAATGGTGCAGGGGCTGAAAGAAGCCCTTCTTGTGAACCATGAGCTTTAACAAATCCCTCCAACAGAAAACCAATAGAATGGTGAGGCAATTCAAAAGTTTCCCCTCTTATGTATACGCTCATAGTTGACCTTTCTGCAACCAGAGCTCTCATATCTTGCATTGTCGTCTTTTCAAACATTTGAGGAAGCAAGACTTTCGTAAGAACGAGTGCACTCTCCTGCAGACACCAAGATAACCTGTGTGATCCACTGCTTCAAAAGGGCCTAAATTTTAGTTACTCCCTCTGTTCCATTTTATGTGGCACTCTTCCCTTATAGTCTGATTCAAAAAGGATGACATCTTTCTATATTGGAAAACAATTTAAGTTTAAGGGTGTGTATGGTATGAAGGAAATGTTTTCCTAGAAAATATTTTCTTGGAAAATAAGTGATTTTTTACTTATTTTCTAGTGTTTGGTAACTAAGTAAAAAAGTATTGTCCCAAGAGCATTTATATGTAATCTAGCAAAACACTATTAGGGTGGCGGGGGTGGGGAGTGTGGGGGGGGGGGGGTTCGGGCCTGGCATGGCTTGGGTGGTCAAGGGTTGGGGGGCTCGTGGCGTTGGGAGGGTGGAGAGGAGACAATGAACTTGAAATGCCACTTATGGATTGATCAACCAAACATGAGAAAATTGCAAAACATAACGTTTTCCTCCGTACCGAACACACCCTAAATTTCTTATTTTACCCTTGGGGTCTGTTTGGAAAGCCACCTGGTAATTGGAATTGGTGTAATTACTAGGGTAGTAATTACACAGCCTAGTAATTACACAGTATAGTAATTATGATGACCTGTTTGTTTGTCATAAGAAAATTACATTGTAATTACAAGCGTATTGTTTGGTTGCACAAGTGTAATTACACAGTTAAATATTTTAAATTTTAAAAATAAAAATTAATTATCAAAACTAAACGTTAATGTTTGACAAATATATGTTCATACAAGAAATATTACTTAATTCTATCTACCATGGTGTATTCAAGATACATATTATATAGAACTAAATAATTATAAATTTGTAACTAGTATTGTAAAAACGTTGATATATATATATATATGCTTTAATTGAACCAATTAATAAGAACTTCTTCAAAGAATACATTTTGCAATAACATCACGGACAACATGTTTGACAAAAAAAATACTAATATTTACAACCATAATTTCATAATATTACTTAAATGTTAAAAAGTAATCTATCAATGCTAACATCACTCAATATAAGCTAAGTCTGCATATAACCTCATCCAACAACGAAATTCAACTTTAATGACATCACTAGCTCGTTATAAGTCAAGTTTGTGGATGACTTATCCTTTGTAAGATTAGGTGTAACTTTTATTTAAAAAAATAGAATAATAACATAGCTAGCTGAAATAAAAAAAAATAAAGAAAAACAAATAAGAAAGTTAACATAGCTAAGTGAAATAAGAAAATTAAATAAGAAAGAAGCACAATATGAGAAATTATGTAGAAGAGCGTGAAGTAAAGGTTGGGAAATGAGAAATAACAGATAATAATATAAACATAATACTATTTGGAAAAAAAATTTAAAAATTTAAAATAAAAACTAAATTAAAAAGAAAAAAAGAATAGAAATAAAAAAGAAAATAAGAGATTCAGAAAATAAGCTTGTAATTACACCATGTAGTTACCTGCAATTCTCAGTCACCCCTTGAGAATTGGAGAGTGTAATTACGGCCCTTCATTTATACCCAATTACATGTTGACCAAGTAATTATCTGGTTAGACAAACATGCCAAAACTGTGTAATTACACTCAATTACACCCAAATTCAATTACAGGGTGGCTTTCCAAACAGGCCCTTAATGACATGCTTTTATAGCGACAAAATGTCATGGAAGGCTTAAGACCGGAAGTTCCAAAAGTCTATCTTTGTTTCTTAAACTCCATGCCAAGTCAAACACCGCCACATAAATTGGAATAGAGGGAGTAATACAAACCAGTAAAGAGAGGGTTCACCTGGTTGTCAGTAGCTTTCACTTTTAAATTTTAAGTCTGTAGCTTTTATCCTCACTATCGTATCCCATTGGTTATGTATTTTGTTTTTACTTGGTGAATCCACTAGCTCATGGTAAAGCTTCATACAATATTCTGTTAAGGCGAGTATCTTTGGTTCTAGAAAGTGAGAATACAATCGTTCGATCTTTTTCCTTAAACCAATACTCCTATATTATAGTGCTCTTAATATACACACAAATTCTCAGTAGTTGAAGAACTCTGCTAATTTTCAACATACTGATAATGACAAGAGTAAGATGCTTTGAGCATAGAAATATGTATGGAAGTTAAAATAGTTCAAAATGATAAATCATTCAAAATACCTGCCAAAAGAAATCTTCTATAGCTGGATCAGATCTGAGAGCAGAAAGTATCCTCTCACTATCAACAGAAAAGCAGAGGGCCACGGAGTCCGTGATAATGTCACAGATGTATGGCTTTCCAACAAGCACTTCATATAAACCGAGTGTACTCCCATGTGAAAAAGTTGGATGCAGTAGATGCTTATTACTTGCACTTTTACTTGACCACTATCAAACAGGGTATCATATTTTCAGAAAGATGTTTCTGGCTAAAAACAATTGGGATAATTGAAGAATGCTGGTTTAGGTCCTGGTAATATTTTGCAAAGCACATTTAACCTTCAATTAACTAAAATGTGTGTTTTTATCCCTTAATATAAGAAATATGTGATATTTAGCGTATTTTTAGAACTACATCACCCTTAAATATGGAGTAACAATACAAATTTAACATAATACATTAATAATTGAATGGTTTAGTACTTAATAATTCGTTGGATTTGTTAAGAGCCATAGTTTCAAAGATCAAATGTGCACATATCAATTAATTGAAGGTTAAATCATAAATTGCTTAACTAGAAATCACAAGGACCAAAATTCGAATTTATTGATATTTGAAGGGTTAAAAATGCTAATATCCCAAAACATTACTGTAAAAACTATTACACTACTAATTACCTTCACTACTCCATTTGAAATAAGCCAAATTTTATTTGGCTTTGATCCCTCTTTATAGAGGGTCGTACCACGTAACTTCATTATCTCCTTGGTTGAACCAAGTAGTGTCTCACGCACTGTGGGAGGTAGGGCTCCTAACAAAGGATTGACACTAATCAAATCGCGAATTTTCGGAACTTTAACCAGAGGTGGATTCCTTACAAGCCTCTTCAAATCAGTCTGCACAAAATACATAAAAACTACTATCAAGTATGAAATCAGATGTAATCAGGTAATATAAAAGCAGTGAAACTGGAATAGAAGATGAGAAGAAAATGCTCACCTGAACAGCATCGTGAAGATGTATCATCTCTTTTTCCTCCAATATACCAATCTTCTCAAGATTATGGACATAATCAATCAAGTGATTCAACACCGCATAAGTAACTTGTCTGGTTTTCACAACTCGGAGAACCTGGATATGTACTTTCTCTTAGAATAAGTAAATTACTCAAGAAGTAGACTGGACATTGTCAACACGCTAAATTTCATTTATATGTTGCACCCTCTAGTATTTTTATTCAACATGTTCGAGTCAAACAGGAAATATTGAGCTCATCGAGAGAGATTTGTCTTTGTATACCTGAGGAAATGAGACACGGACTTCTTCCAGAAACTTCCGTGCATCCTCTCCTTCGTCCTCACTTTCCTTGATAACAAGGGAAGCAATTTCACTCTCACCTGAAGTCAGAATTGCTTGCGTAAGAAACTTCAACTCCAATACATATCATTCTTTTTCTTTTTCTTTATTTTTTCTCTCTTTTGTAAGGATTCCGCTGCTGAGAGAGCTTCCTCATAAAGAAATATAAAAAATAATCAAGCCATGAAAGTGATGCTAAAGTTTAGGCTTTCATTAGGAAGCATCAAAAAAGTTGAGGCTTTCATGGTTACATCTTGGCACATTCCTTTTCAGTGTTATGATTCTTTTCAATTATATTTGACTTTCCCAACTTCATAAATTATGACTTTTAAAACTGAAGTAATTCCCTTTCTTTGTAGTTCCTTTCTCTCAGTAAAACCTTTTTCCTTTTTTCGCTTTCTTTGGGAAGAGAACACGGAGGAGAAAAAATGTAACAATATGTATTTCTTCTTATGTTATAGCTATTTAACCAACTGTGTAACCATTATCACTCATTAGTACCAACAGCACAAAAAGACAAACTTAAGGATACCACCTGACTTTGGAACCTTTTTCATTACTGTCTTGCCAAATATCAATAGTTTTCAACATTTCAACTATCTTCACCGAAAACGACGCCTTATAGACCATAACTCACCTTAAAATATAGAAGAATATGTTACTTGAATGCAATAGTTCAATTGTTTAGAGAGCAAACTGAAAAATTGAGAAATAGAATATAAAAACCTAATGAGTAGTCTTCATCAACTAAACATAAAAGTAGAAAAGCCACAATAAAGAATTCAGGACAAACCCTAGAAGTTACGATTCTTTTCCATGAAAGTAAGATGCATGCGTAAAGCAAAATCATGACGAAAACAACAATAAATATATAAATAGTAAGTACATAAATTAAATACAGCAAGAGGCAAAACACTCAGCCCGTAGCACTGTTGACCTGAAGCAAATTTAAAAATAGTGAACATATTCCACTGTATAGAAGATTCCTCCGGAATGCATTCCTCTTGGAAATATAGCTTTTAAAACTGAACTGATGTCACTAGACTACTCAAGATGATGGCTCACTAATCTTTAAATGCAAACATATTTTTTGGTCAATGGAAAAGGCAAAACTGTTTAGTTATGCTAAGCCATAATGTCTCAGCTATCAACCTTTGCAACTGATGATTTATAGGCAGAAAGAAATGGTCCAACTGAAGATGAGTAGGGACAGTCGAGCATAATTAAAAAGAATCATAACACTGAAAAGGAATGTGCCAATAAGATGCTTTATAGAAATCACTACTAGTTACTTACCGATGAATTCATCTAGTTGTTGTCGTGCAGTTCTATGGGCCCGGAGAAATCCAGCACAGATATAGCAGGCAGATTCTAATCTCTCAACACTGAAATATGTAACAAGCTTTTGGGGGACAACACTTGTTTGAAGAAACTTGTAATAATTTGGGATATTAACATAAGATCTTAAACCCTTCCAATCACATAGGGGCTCATGAGATACTACGTCAACTGCTTCCTCCACAGATTGCATTAGAAGATTTGCTGTAGTTTGTGGGATCCTGCCCTCATTGAGCATTTCCCAGTATGCTGCTTGAACGCCTGGGAAACATAATTTCTCTTTTAGTAATCAAATTTGAATATGCATGATCAGTGGTGGAGCCAAGATTTTCACCGAGGGGAGTCAAAATATAAAGAAGTAAACACACAAAAACATCAAGGGGATTCAACATATCATATGTATACACACAAAAAAACAGTGTAATTTTCCAGCCCCTTTGAGCAATGTAGCTCCGCCACTGTGCATGATTGAGATAAGAAAACATAAAATGTCTTGCATATTCATAACGTCAGATAATTTGACTTAGAGATATGTACAAATGGTATATAGTACTCCCTCCGTCCAGTTTATGTGATGCATTTTCCTATTTAGTTTGTCCCAAAAAAATGATACCTTTCTATATTTGGAAATAACTTAACTTTAAACTTCTCATTTTACTCTTAATTAGATGATTTATACCCACACAAATATCTCTGGCTTTTTTTAGACCACAAATTTCACAAGTCTTTCTTCTTTCTTAATCTCTGTGCCCAGTCAAAGTGCATCACATAAATTGGGACAGAGGGAGTAGCATACAAAAGAAGTCAGACACAAAACGTTAGTCTCAAAGCATTCTCTCAATCTCTTCTTCCTTTCTCTTACTTCTCACATGGTATTAGAGAAGATGTACTTTCCAAAACAGAGAATGTAATGTCCTCACCATTTAGCAGGCGAATCCGAATATCTTTTAAATGCATATGGTCCACATTATCATCATCTTCATCTGCAGTATGAGGATGCACTGGTTCGCCCCCAACATCATCTAAGCAAGTGATATATCTTTTAACAGTTGGCCAGTCAGCAGGTCCTAGTTCCTCATCATCTCCAAGATCACCAAATGCTTCCAGAGCTTTATTCAACATCTCATATTTTGTGTAGTTCAATATGCGCTTCTGCAATGAAATAAAATTAGGTTATTAAAAAGAATCCATAGATGAAGAATTTAAAAAATAAAAAGATGCAAATAACAGGACTTTACTTGCTTACTCAAGCAGACTGTTCAACATGAAAGGTTAGTGTTTTAGTTTAAAATGTTATGACTAATTAAACCCCCTTCTTTAATTATCCATGTGATACCATCTCTATTTTATTCATATCTATGTGAAAACATTCTCGAATTTCAACTATAATAGAAGCAACCAATCTCAAATGTTCTAACATCATTGTCTTAGAGCATATCTTTTGCCAAATTTTCTTTTGTTACTGTTTCCTTCTCCTACTATGTCAACCAACCTCATGAGGTCTGTTTCATTTGATTTCTAAATACTTCCAAACCAGGGATGTTAATGGACTCGGATGAAGAAAGGAAAGCCGTCTAGTAACCAAAGAAAGAACATAACTACAAAAGGATGCTACTATACAACAAGAACACATTTTCATTTTTTCTTGTACACTACCAAATCCAATACAAGGTGTATAAACTTCTAGATAGTTAGTGCATATAATAATATGCTAGTGTCCCACATTGGAAAATACATATTTAGTACTGTGTGAAGCATGTATATAAATAGGGCTTAGTGTAAGACAGTTAAGTCACGTATCTTAATAATATTCTCCTGTGCCTTTATTTCTCACATAAACAATCAAGCTTTAAACGTCATATATAATGGATTCTTTTAGCCTTAGCTCATGTTCTTTATTCTGGTTATGGACTTACAGTTTTTGTTTTCCGTATCCAAGCTGTGGCAATTGCAGTTATCATGGAGATGGTTTTAGAATAAATATTTACCGAAATTGTCCCAAAATTTATGAAACTAATGAAATCCTTCTTTCCTACTAGTAGTAGCTTTTGATCACTCCCAAAAAAAGAAAATGGAAACACATTCAAAATATTAGCGGAGACGAAAACAGAAAGAAAAACAAAAGGAATTTATTGCACTGATGTTACAAGGATAAAAGTTTTCTTTGCAACTTAGCAAATGAGTCATAGAAGGATAATTGGTTTACAAAATTACACCCATCAGAATGTAGGGTGTTATGATCACTAATTCAGACCCATCAAAATTTGATTCCATCAAAGTCATTTTAGTAAAAACACTTGGGCTAACCCACTGGTCCAAAACCCACTTTTCCACCTCTTAGGCTCCAACAAGGGCAAAATAGTACCAAGTCAAAACCAACTCTACCTTTGCTGCCGATAGCTTATCCATTCCAAGAAAATGTAAGGCAAACTGTGTGGTTGAGCCGTTGATGATGAGTGTCAAAAATACAACCCCACCAGTCAAGAAAACGAACTGCAAGAGAGGAAGGCTTCTATGACTAGAAAGATACAGCTAAAAAATAATTAAATATAGCAGACTTCAATTTTGTTGGATTTTCTCATTGATTTTTTTTTTCTTTTTAACTTACCAGAGTTCCAGTATCAGAACTGATGTATTGAGAGCCATCACTGGAACGCTGAAAACAGCCAAGAAGCAATAGTCTTAGAAACAAAGGCAGGTCAGAAATTTTGCAGAATTAAGGAATGAGAGGGCTTGGAGAGAACAGCGACACATAGTTACCTTGACTGACAATGCAAGAGACAACGCTACGGCACCTCGAAGGCCACCCCAAACAAGAATGGAAGCTTCTTTCAAGTCCAACCCATAGCCAAAGTATCGTAAAAATGGAAACAATACACCAACTACAACGGTCCGCGAGACAAGGATAAGCACATAAAGAAGGATGAGGTAGCCCCACGAATTATCTGAAACACATTAAAAAGCATAAATAAAGATGTAATTTTAACTATACTGAAATTTTAACTGAGCGGAAAAAACTGCATCATACGAAATAGAACAGAAACTTGAAACCCACCCCACACACACATGCATATAAACAATCACATTACTCATGTAAATAGAGAAGCCAAAAGAGAAAATGCACAAACTACAAACTTAAGGCAAAGTAAAAAAAAGCTCCAATAGGTATTTCTTTTTTCTGGCTAGTTCACGTCATCTCAACGTTGAGCACAGGTCACACCAGAAAATGTTAATAATTAGGAAATTATTAGTAAGGCAGAACCCATTCCTTGTAATATATACGAAAGCTTTAGAACCCCTATAATTGTGTAAGTAGGAATAGAAATTATTAGGAATTACTTTTCTTTCCTTTTTGGAATTACTTGCATTTTTTCCTATTTGGCAAATTCATTTTGAGAATATCAACTGCAGGAAGAATCTACAGAAAATAAATAGATATTAAACGTAACACAAAATACACAAATGAATTGGTCACAGTAAGATAAATTTCTGAGCCGAGGGTCTATCGGAAACAACCTCTCTACCTCCCAAGGTAGGGGTAAGGTCTGCGAACACTCTACCCTCCCCAGACCCCACTTGTGTGATTACACTGGGTATGCTGTTGTTGTCACAGAAAGATAAATGTTACTTCTGTCTTCATAAGTCAAACGTCATTTTAGCAGAAGTACCGTAGATTTTGAAAATATTGTCACCACCGAGAATTCCTTCAGCTATGACAACTCCACTGCAGAAAAAGACAACCAAAATGAGCAACTAGGTTTTCTGTTTCATGGGATAAGTGTATAAGAACAAGAATCAGTTCTACTCTGATAAATACTATAGCCAACTGCACTTTTGATGTACACAAGCACCTAAAATAACTTCCACCAAAACATAATTCTCCTCAACTGTACTTCTAATTTTTCTGATGGGTATGCATAGCTTCTTGGCTCTTCCAACATATAAGAGGCTCCTTGCTAGAAGTAACTCCTTCATCAAAGGAGGATAATGCATGATAACCCCTTAGCCAACAGTCCAATACCCACTCATAATGTAAAAGTACATGGTAGACAGATTCCTCTTACATTTTTGTGAAAGAGAGAGCAACTATAGTAACGTCCTCTACCTTATAGTATATCATTTTAGTGGACAATTCTACATTTTGTTTCTTCAAAATAGACAACTTGCACTCACATATAGCCACCACACAAATCCAACCTCCCGCACTATTGGAGGCAGTCCGTAAGGGAGCCTTATAAACGCTCATAATCATGTTTATTTGGTTACTCAAAGATTCTGTATCTGATTGCAATGTTCCCTTCTTTTTCTGATATTTTTATAATGGATTAATTCAATGAATTAGAACGAATCAACTGATAGATGATCAATATCTTTTAAACTATAGTTAATGGATACTCTTAAATCATAATTCAAATTATAGACTATGATACCATACTAGAAAAAATTTCAAATTCCATTTTTTTTGGGAGTTCTCAGCAAGAAACACCTACAATATCGACTTACAATGAAGAAATTTATAAGATTTAGCTAATGGTAAGTTGGCCCGTGGCTATTATAAGGTTTAGAATGAAGAATATTTGCCGCAGGCAGCCTAAATTCTTCTAAGCAACACAGCCATCAAAAGACCTCCTCAAAAGTAGTAACGCTGAAAACTCTTGTCAATAACGACTAAATCAACAGAGTTGATAAGAAAACTAAATACATACTTACCTTAGGATAAAAATCAATGTATTCGCAATATAGGAAATCATTTCCCTGAAACAGAGTTGAGATTTGTATTAAAAGCCAAAATCTAAAGTTGTTCTAAGCAGCATATTATATGCTTGAGACCTACTGCACACATAAATAAAAAGAATATCCCATGCTATCATCTTACAGATGTTCAATCATATGGGTAGTGATAGTAAGGCATAAATCTTACACTAGATATATAATGCAATGTTGTAGATAATGTTACCCAATTCCAAATCAGATATTCTAGATGGTTTTGCACACAAAAATTCTGGAGTAATGAAGTGCTCAACTCAAAACAAGATGAGAAGAATTAGTAGATATTACAGTTGTTGGATCAGAGTCTGTAGGTTCTTATGAAATTACTGCTCTTTCCCTTAGGGAAGAAAGACAATTAGCTTGTTTCGCCAAGCTTCTCCAAGAACAAAAGTGTTTTTTTCAAACGAGGTACTTTTTTTCAAAGTCGAGATGTTTGCCCGAGCTTTTAGGAGAAGAAAAAGTGCTTTTGAGTAGAAACAGAAGCCGGAAAAAGTATCTTCTCCCCAAAAGTACTTTTGAGAAAATACACTTAGAAGCTCTTTTTAAAAGTTTGGCCAAACATTAATTGCTGCTCTAAAGTTCTTTTCAAATTGATCAGCCAAAACACAAACTGCTTCTCACCAAAAGTACGTTTTTGAAAAGCACTTGACAAAATAAACTGATTTTAGAAGCTTGGCCAAACAGGCTATATATCATAAGGTCTAGTCCCAGAAAGCAAGACGTTTTATCTGTTTTTCAATGACAATGTCTGTAAGAAGGTTAGTAAATTTTACCAGAAGTGATGCAAACTTTGTTGACTCTCACCCTTGAAAGCAGTTTTAGCTACAGCTGAGTAGAACCTGTTCGTGCATGTTATATCAAAATAAGTTGTTCTCCAGCTGTACAAAGAGTATATATCTACAGATCAACTTTAACACTTACATCCCTAAAGTCATCACAGTCAAGACACCAGAGACATCAGCCCCTTGTTGTGCCTGTTTCATGAAAGCTGTTGTTAGACTTTGTTTTTTCTTTTTTTTCCACATGATTAGCCTTGTCATATGGAGAAATATTTGAATCTGAAGTAGCCACTAACAACTAGATAGAAAGCATAGAAATGGAATGCACAGATGAGAAATAGCAAAAACTCGAACTGGACTTGTATCTGGGCCAAGTACAAATTATAAGAGTGGTAGAGGACTTGAAAAGGTTAAAGACAGAATCATCGATCTCAAAGTTGGGCCCCTGTGTTATGTTATCGACACTCCAGTTTTCAAGTCTTGGGCATGCAAGAGGGGGTTGTTAAGTACCAAAATTGGCCTCCTTTTGGAATTCAGTTAGGCCCAAAGGTAAAAAATTTCACAAGAAAATATATCAAGAAATATAAGCCAATAGCCTTGCACGTAAGAGCCTTGTCTAATCTAATTTAGAAAGCTACTTGGGACTACAGGATATTAAAGGGTTAGTGCTAGAATCTTAGAGTTAGAGTGTTAAAGAGTTAAGTCCAAAGTTGGATATTTTCCAACATTGGACAGCTATTACAAATGTATTTTGTGATTTTGTCTAACACTATTAACAAGGTGTGCCTTGTAAACAAGTTATAATCAAGTAACTGTTGGTTAATGTAAAGCAGTACGGGAAGTAAATAAATATTACAAGTGTTTGAAAGGATAAACAAATAGGCCAATGTTCAGAACTGCCGCAAGCTTGTTGAGTCTTGAATCTTGATAACCTGAAATCAAGAAACACTAAATCTGGATGGTTACAACTGCGTGTTGAGTCGAGTGATGGCACTCTGTCCTTAAGACAAGATTGCCCCGTATATATGCTTTTACGTTAACGGGCAATAGTCTCCCAAGATAAAACAACACTGTAATCAACGCTACAAAGCAAATAGGTTGAGTCTGACGAAGAAAACAAACATGAAACGCCTTGCTGAAGAAATGAAAAAAGAAAGAAGAATTTCTGTTTTAGTCCAACGTTTTTGGACTGACTTTCTCTTCTGTTTTGTCTCTGTGTATATAGTGTGTCTCTGTTTCTGCTGTGTATATTTTGTGTTTATGTGTCTCTGTTTTTCGTCTTGCACAATTGAGCCAAAAGGCTCAATATATAGCATGAGGGAGGCTGCTCAACTGCCCAAGACATGGCTGTTAATGGCCATTAGTGAGGGTTGTTAATGGCCATTAGGGAGGGCTGGTAATGGCAGGTTTATGGCCAATAAAGGAGGGTTGTTTATGGAGGAGTTAACAGCCAAGTAATGGCTGGTTAATGCTCCAAAAATCAGTCCAAACGGTAGGCAGAAACTTTCTGCCTTCCGTTGTTGCCAAATTCACCTTTCCAGAAACTCCAGGGACCAAACTGTAAATATTAAACAACTTGGGGTCCAAATAGATAATATCAGAAAGTCCCACGACCCACCACCCGTGACCCGAGACCGGACCGGACGGGCAGGCGGCGGCGGCGCGCGTGTGGGCTTAACCTTGAACCCAAACACATCTAGGTCCTCCCTCCTTTAAACACATGGGTTACCCCTTGGGGTCCCAAACCCTTGGCCAATTAAGAGACTTATAAAGAGAGCAATTCTTCATTTTCCCACCGATGTGGTAGATTTGTCCCACACCATATTTCCATGCCTCAAACACCTTACTTCGTGGACCAATATCTCTTTCATTTCTCAACGAAATTTGACGATTCTTGGCCCTACGGTCATCTACTCACTTAGTAGATTATGCATATGTGAAGAGACAAAGCCTCCAACATGCGGAACACTAGTGTTTAATTCATTAAATATGGGTGGACGCACCTCCCCACCAAAGGCAAATTTCCAACAATCCCCTCTTGAAAGAGATTTTGGCGCGCGCACACAAGGTGCCTACTTTCAGCAATCTTTCAGCGAAAAGATATTGCATCAGGAGAGGTAGCTTCCGCTTTGAACCTTCCCTAGTTGAATACCACCGGACTTACTTACTGCACGGTGAACGTGATGTCTTGAACCGTCAGTGTTTAGTGTAAGCCAAGACAATGATACCAACACAATAACTCTCCTTATTCGTTTCCATTCTTATGGTTTTGTCCGTTGTGGCCGTGGACACACTTGGATTCTTAAGTGCTTTCATTTGAGGCGGCCTGTCCTCGCACTTAAATAGGTGATCTCCTATAAGGTATCCTGCTATACCTCACTTTACGAGTGTTAGGAATCATTAAAAGTTTTCTCAACCTTAACCTCAACCGTTTGAGAATCGTTTAAAGGTTTGGAAGCTTAACATTTACCCATCATGCAGGTAGCACTTTAATGTCTATCGCGGGAACAACTTTGGATTCATGTTTCTCTACAGAAATCATCATCCGAGGTGCTCTTGCTTCCACCGAGCGCTCATTGAACCTTTGCGACTTAGTTTTCCCATTGAACCAAATTCTTGGGATCTCCAATCAGTATGGTTGGGTTACCACCACAATGGTTCGTATTGTTTGGGTTTTAAGCCCATTCCCCTAGACAGGCAGAACACTTGATCTCCGGGTAGTCCCTTAGTTAGTAATCAAAGAAGTGACACCCTTGATGATCAACTGCCATGCGGTCTTATGTCTCCGACAGATCCTGACAGATATGTCCAGACGTCGTCATCCGTGTCCTTCCCGAGCCGGCCAGGCTAGCCACAGTGTATAACTGCTGAAGGCACAGGTTTCTCCCAATAAGGGACGTCCTCTAAGGAGTCGTGAAGTTACTCAACTTCTTTCATGCTTTGTATAAAGCGATAAACTCCGATTCCACATGAATCGGCCGATGCAAGTTTTCTTAGAGGTTTTTCCAAGACCCATCATACACATTTACTTGTGGCTTTGGTGTTCTTCACATCTGATGTCCAGTTTGCATCACTGTGTTCTCCCAGAACCGCTGGACATCCAGAATACCATAATCCGTAGATAAGCGAATAATTCAGATATCGTCATATCCGACTTAACGCCTTCTATCGATTATTTCCAGAATCACGAGTGATCCTTAGTTCAACTGATCTTGTTTGTAGGCCGATACCAGGTCGGTTGTAGTGTGTACAATACATTGAACTACATGTAACCTGCGCATATCACTCCTTGTGTATGGGTGCACCATGATTCCAATCAGTTCTATGATTCATATCCATTGGTGGCTTCAACGAGACTGTCAACTATCTCACAACTGAGTTTGGAGTTAGACCAGTCCGTTAGATGTCTTAGAAATCCAATTCCTGAGATGTCATTTGTGATACCCATATCTTTCATATCGAGACTTTGTTTCAATATGACTTCCATTCTCAGACTGTTGGTTTTCCAACTGTTGGCTTTCTAACTTCAGAGTCAATGTTTCTGTGGTCAGATTCATTGTTTCTGTTTTATCTGAAACTTCCAGGACCAAAATGAAAGTTCAGGAAGAAGCCCAACAGTCCAGCAAACTAACTCTGATCCTCCCCTTCCAACTCTCGGTTAGGAAGGTTGTTTCAACATCCATGCCACGCAAGACTGCAATGGCCCTGGATGTTAAGCTACTCACAGGGGAGCACATGTACAAGTAGCTGAGGCCTTATACTCGTCAGTAGATCCATCTACTTTGTACTCACTTTTGAGTATCCACTTTTATAACCCAAAGGTTCTTTTCCCGGGAGGAAAATCAACCATTACGCAAGTATGGTTTTATATGATGGAATCTATTTCTCTCTTTGTAGCTTCTTTCCAAAGCAGCGCTTCTGGAGATGACAATTATTTGTTAATTGTCCATGGTTGTCAACCATACAAGCTAAAAGGCCTGGAACAAGTCTTTGTCCCCTCTTTGCTCCGTCTCGGTTCAACATCTAGAATCCCTGAGTTCTGCAGATCTGGAATATTAAGTTCCGGATAGTCAGCAACTTCCGAGTCCTGTAGATACGGAACATCTAGTTCCGGACAGTCAGGCCCTCGCGGGTTCTTGTTAACCTTGAGCAATTACTTCTTTTTCCTTTTCAAGGAAAGTTATCTTCAAAGAATTCAGCATTCTTTGACACCAAGAGGCGATAAGCACTACTGTTATTTGCAGATCCAGTGGATATGCAATTTACAGTCTTAGGTCCAACTTGACCTGTTTCGGTATTCCAACTTTTACCAAGCCACCCCACATCACAACATTTGTATGTGAGATCCTTTCCATGTTTCACACGGAGAGTTATCATTATCCTTATGCGTATTTCTGTTGAGAATCGCATTAGCGGTAAGGATCCCCTTGCCCCACATATTTTGGGCGTACGGCTTTGCGCTTGGCTAACACCGTTAGACTGAGGTGAGTAATAAGCAGTCGTTTAAAGAACGATGCTTCACATTCTCCCCCTCTATCACTACGAATTTATCAATCCATAGGCTTAGTTGATTTTCAACTTCTGCTTTGTAGCGCTTATCTGCTTCAACAACTTCATCTTTGCTTTTTGACAAACAAAGGATACAATACGTTGTACCATCATCAATGAAGGTCACAACGTACTTGTCTCCCCCTCTATTTTGTATAAACTTCAAATCACCCAAGTAGGTGTGACTAAGTTCTAGAGGAGCGGTGCTTCTTTCGCTATTCCTTTGACGGAACTTGGAAAGGTGATTTTGCCTCTTCGCCTACCTCACATTCATTTTTAGGGTTTATGTCGACAGAAGGCAACAATCTCAACATTGTTAGCTTTTGAATGACTTTCTATTTAACGTGTCTTAATCTATGATGGCATAGATGCACGGAAAACAAATATATCATTCATTTGGCTACAGACATACTGTACCATTCTTAGTTATTATAGACCTGTTGGACTAGTCTCAAACCAGCTTGACCAATAGCGTCCCTTAAACCAAGTTTGGGACATGTATCACCTCATCCGAGAGTGATCCCATTCCCTGAAGTCCTATTGAGGACAACCTCTCCAACCCCTTGTACTTTAGAGATGGCATTGCTTCACATGAACAACCTCTTGCCCGTGGTTAGGGCGTAATCGGATCATATTTGATCTGGATACTCTAGCCCACTCCAGTTGCTTTGGCAGACTGAGTGTCCAATTTCTTTTCTGCCTTTCTTTAGGCCTTCAGATCATTTAAGACCTGGAAACTCTGGCCCACCTTACTAGGTGTCCATTACTTTTCCTATGAAATGAATTCTGGCCCCAGCTCCGATCGCGTAGGCTTTGTATGACTGAGTGTCCAATATCATCCTATCAAAGGAATTTTGGCCCCACTCCGCCGCTTGAGGCTTTGTATGACTGAGTGTCCAATATCATCCTATGAAGGATCTTCTGCCAAATAGTGTGACAGGCTCAACGTCTTTAGCTTTTAGTCTTCTTCCGTTATGATTGGTGCCCAGACAATTCTTGGCACTTACTTAAGAGTGGTAACAGTTTTCGCACAGTTAATGGATCTTTCTCCCTCGTATGTGCGAACATACTTTACACATTTTTAATAATTACACTTAAAAGAACGAATCTTTTTAAGTCGTTTACAAAATCCAATCTTTAAACGGGAAGGAAGGAGAGATTAAACTTCTGACTTACTTTAAGTCCTTTTTAATCAGACACCATTTAATCTTATTCTTGACAAGGAAGAAAAATTAGTTATCCCAAATTCGAATTCTGGCCCACTTCAGTCACTTGGTCGGACTGAGTGTCCATTTCTTCCTTACCATAATTCAGATCTTTTGTCTGGGACAGATATAGGCCTTCTGCTACAAGATAGAACCACATCTTCAGCCTTCTCCTCTTGTCCCAGTTGACATCCTCAACCTCTCGTGAGCGCTTGTTCCCACCACTCTCAGGAGCAGTGACACCATGAACACGTTGACCTTCAACAACATAATCATCACTCTCTTGGCGAAAACCACGGCCCATATCGGTTGGTCACACAACTTTTGACCGACATCTTTCGAACACTAATACAATCTTGTCTTAAATTGTTGGTTAATGTAAAGCAGTACGGGAAGTAAATAAATATTACAAGTGTTCGAAAGGATAAACAAATAGGCCAATGTTCAGAACTGCCGCAAGCTTGTTGAGTCTTGAATTTTGATAACCTGAAATCAAGAAACACTAAATCTGGATGGTTACAACTGCGTGCTGAATCGAGTGATGGCACTCTGTCCTTAAGACAAGATTGCCCCGTATATATGCTTTTACGTTAACGGGCAATAGTCTCCCAAGATAAAACAACACTGTAATCAACGCTACAAAGCAAATAGGTTGAGTCTGACGAAGAAAACAAACATGAAACGCCTTGCTGAAGAAATGAAAAAAGAAAGAAGAGTTTCTGTTTTAGTCCAACGTTTTTTGACTGACTTTCTCTTCTGTTTTGTCTCTGTGTATATAGTGTGTCTCTGTTTCTGCTGTGTATATTTTGTGTATGTGTGTCTGTTTTTTGTATTGCACAATTGAGCCAAAAGGCTCAATATATAGCATGAGGGAGGCTGCTCAACTGCCCAAGACATGGCTATTAATGGCCATTAGTGAGGGCTGTTAATGGCCATTAGGGAGGGCTGTTAGTGGCAGGTTTATGGCCAATAAAGGAGGGCTGTTTATGGAGGAGTTAACAGCCAAGTAATGGCTGGTTAATGCTCCAAAAATCAGTCCAAACGGTATGTTTCCAGAAACTCCAGGGACCAAACTGTAAATATTAAATAATTTGGAGTCCAAATAGATAATATCAGAAAGTCCCACGACCCGTGACCCGTGACCCGAGACCGGACGGGCAGGCGGCGGCGGCGCGCGAGGGCTTAGCCTTGAACCCAAGCACATCTAGGTTCTCCCTCCTTTAAACACATGGGTTACCCCTTGGGGTCCCAAACCCTTAGCCAATTAAGAGACTTATAAAGAGAGCAATTCTTCCTTTTCCCACCGATGTGGTAGATTTGTCCCACACCATATTTCCATGACTCAAACACCTTACTTCGTGGACCAATATCTCTTTCATTTCTCAACGAAATTTGACGATTCTTGGCCCTACGGTCATCTACTCACTTAGTAGATTATGCATATGTGAAGAGACAAAGCCTCCAACATGCGGAACACTAGTGTTTAATTCATTAAATATGGGTGGACGCACCTCCCCACCAAAGGCAAATTTCCAACAGTAACCAATTTCGCTTTACATTGTATCAGAACCTCTATGATTTTGGTAGACTCAAATAACTTTCTGTGTAGATACTTAGTAAAATTTGTAGGTAGTTTCGTATATGCTAGAGTCCCTCGTCGGTTAAATATAAGATATGGAATGTATCTTACACCTAAAAGTAGGTTTATTGCATTCGATTATCATTAGTGTTCTCTTATTTTCTCACAATGTGACACTCGAAAAATAATGATAAAAGAACCTAGACAAGTTGACAAACTTTACAAGTTAAGGTAGTAGATAACAGATAAGGTTTCCCCTCCCAATACAAATAAATGGCGGACAAAGCTTTTTAAGCATGCAAGATTGGAAGGGTACATACTGTGAAGTAAGCAACATAGCTCACGGCGAGGGTCAGGCTGATCTCGATCACAGTGTCATTGAAAATGAATCCCAGCCATAAAACAGAAGCTATTCCAAAAGCAATACCAACGCCGACTCTGGACATCAAAAACATAACTTATCAGACAACTTCCCACTGGCAGATAACAAAATATTAAATGCAAATATACATACGCCCCAAGGGAAACTTGTACTAAAAATTTGATGACAGCTCCCCAGTTAAAGTGCCAACCAGTTACCATCCTTAAAAGTAGCTGATAGACAACAATTGCCGTCCTGAAGGAAAAAGAGGAATTATGGCAATGATTAATAAGCAAAATATTATTGGAAAACTCTCAAAGTTAAACGGTAGGAAATAGGATACAGTTATCATGAAATTCAACTAAACCCCTCTCCTCCCACTATGGAAATTAGAGAAAATGACAAAAAGGGTCCCTTATGTTTGAGGGTAGGTTCAAAATAGTCCCTTAAGTATGCACTTAACAATTTTGGTCCTTTAAGTTTGTCAAAAGTTAACATTTTTAGTCACCATCAAATATTTACCGAACTTTGACTGTTACATTTGACGGGAACTATGTGAAAAAAATTACCAGTAGAGGTACAATTTTTGTAGTTTCTGCTATTTTAAATTTATCTAGAGTCTGGTGCGGCTTTTTGAGGTGTAATTTCTTATACATTTTTAGTCTCTAGTGTAGTTTTTTGTGTCGCATAAAATAGACCCTTGTGGTCCGGCCCAGTCTGCCCTTTTTTTTTATATATATTTTAGGAATCGATGGGACTTGATGTTTATAATAAAAAAAATTCCCACTGTTTCTGTTAAATCTAACTGACATAGTTCGCTAGATATTTTACGAAGACTATAAGTGTTAAGTCTTGGCAAACTTAAAGGACTAAAACTGTTAAGTGCATATTTAAGGGACTATTTTGAACCTACTGTCAAACATAAGGGACCATTTTTGTCATTTTCTCATGGAAATTACGCAAATTCCTGTCTCTTCACATAAGCAACATACAACATGTTTCTACTCGGAGAAAGACTATAAGTGTTAAGTCTTGGCAAACTTAAAGGACCAAAACTGTTAAGTGCATATTTAAGGGACTATTTTGAACCTACCGTCAAACATAAGGGACCATTTTTGTCATTTTCTCATGGAAATTACGCAAATTCCCGTCTCTTCACATAAGCAACATACAGCATTTTTCTACTCGGAGAAAATTACCCATCATTCATCAAGGACTCTCCTTCAATTATGGTACTCAATTTCTTGCTGGCACCGAGCTCCTTCAGAAGGGCTACAACAGCCACAGGATCAGTAGCGCTTAGAAGTCCACCAAGCAACAACGATGTTGACCAGTTCCAATTATAAGGGAAAATAACCTACATTTGTAAATAATTTCAGATGCTTCCGCCAAAGAAACTATCAAACTCCAGAACAGAATTCAGCTAACCTTAAGGGCAGCTCCAAGACAAAAAGTGGAAATAAGCACGCCAGGTCCAGCAAGTAAAAGCATCTGTACTGCACACCTCTGCATTAGGAGAAATAACTGATTTAGTTAACTAATACAGGTAAAATCCAAATTCACAAATTCAATGAATCAGAGGATGTAAAAACCAGAAAGATCCTGTTACAGAAGGCAAATAGTGTAAAGCCAAATGCCATTAGATGATTATGATAGAGGAAAGAAGGTAACACTTCTAATTAGGCAACGTACAGGATCAAAGAGATTAACGTAGAAGTGTACCGACAAAAGCAATATGCACTGCAATATGAATATGGTGGTTTGAGATATCTAAGAAAAGCGAAAGGGCACCCAAGGGTGTGGCCTAGTGGTCAATGAAGTGGGTTAAGAACCATGAGGTCTCAGGTTCAAATCCCAGCAGAGACAAACACACTAGGTGATTTCTTCCCATCTGTCCTAATCTTGATGGACAGAGTTACCTGGTACTTGTTGTTTGGTGGGAGGTGGCAGGTATCCCGTGGGATTAGTCGAGGTGCGTGCAAGCTGACCTGGACACCACGATTATTAAAAAAAACTCAATTCCTTCTCATTTTCCTTTTCCAGCATCTTCAAACACCTTACACACAAACTTTACAGACACAAACTATTATCTTTCAGCTCCCAGCATTAATCCTTTTCACAGGATTCATGTATTAAGCATCAGTTTTGCATAAGTCGCATCGTAATTTAACCCTAGTAGACAGCAACATGAAACATGATTGATTTGAAACTAGTGCTAGACTCTCGGAAGATGGACTATATTTTCTAACAGGGAAAGGTCACTTGAGATAATAGGACAAAGATGAGCTGGTTAAAATGGATTGAGATGTGCAAGACTAGATTAATATAATCAGGGGTAGATAACTCCTCTTGTAACCAAATAGAGGAGCACAGCTGTATGGTGGAGTCGCTGAAAACGTTCAGAGAGTCCAACTGAAAAATTATCTCACTCTTGGGGCGACTAGTTTTAATAATAGCATCCTAGACATCTTTCTTACCTACCACGTGTCCTTTATACCACTTAATCAGTTTCTTTAAACTGAACAAGCTTAAAGAGGACTTTCAGGTAAAGCAGAAGGCAAAAGTATTGAACTTGGTTAACTGGGCAAGAGCACAAAGAAAAGGAAGATGGTCATTTAGTTACAAGACATAAGTCTCCCATATAAATGGCAATGGAGATTTAACTCTGAACAGAATGGTATGGGTTAGTCAGTAGTAGTCACAGTAAAGTTTGGGAGCTCCTCCCACTGGTGTTCTAACTCAGTCACCTCTTCTTATGGAGTTCACTTGTGGAAATACATAAGGGATCTTTCGGAAGAACTCTTTTTTGGTTACAGCATCCAGCTTAAGCTACTGAAAGAAAATACAGTTTTCGCAAGATGCATCGTTGGGCATATCTTCCTACATAGGTGTTTGTATCTACTAGCATCTTGCACAAATTGAAGGATTATACAATTTTTGGAGTTCCTGTCTTCTTTCCAGTAATTATGGGGGGGAATGCAAACCATTTTTGTAAATTGCAGCCTTTTCTGTACATGACAGCATTCCCTCAATACTACATTTTATTCAATAAAATTAAAATATATTGCATCTGTATTTTTTACAAAAAGCTCAATGCCAGCAGATAAATACTTGGGCAGCAATTAAAGATGAAAGCAGCTAACTGTAAAGGGCCAGCAAGATATAACACGTGACATTTACATGAGAAAATAGCATAAATTATGCAATTAACAACCATATGAACAAAATAAATAATGCAAGCAAGAAGGTAGAAGTTGAAAGTACAAACGCAAAACAGCATACAGATGTACATACATAGAGAGAAAAATCATCACTAGAGCTCCCCATACGAGCAGTGGAAAAGAGGAAGGCTAGTGGTAAATGTACCTTTATCTGGTGAACTTCCATTGAGAACGCACTCTCAAAAAGAAGAGCAGGAAGGAAAACCGCCAACAAAAGATCAGGATCAATGTCATTCCCTGTGCGGATACAAAATATGGTTTACCAGGAACAGACATTTGAAAGCAGAACAATTGACTGATGGTATACAGGAGGAGTGGGGAAACTTGTTTTGAACTCAATGGATACTTGTCTGAAGAAAGATAAAGAATTGAACTTACAGATACGGATACCATCTCCAACTCTTCCCAACCCATGATGTGTTCCATACTCTGCAGGGAAATTATCATGTATATATCAGCACTCAAGTACAGAAAAATTCATATAGTCAATCCGAACTAGTTTGGATCACTACATAGTTGAGTTTGACAAAACACGAAGGAATTCCCCGAATTAACTCAGTTAGATCATATAAAATATAAAAAGATAAATAGACAACAACAATAAACAGGAAGAATTAGAGTAAGAAGAAGAATCTCTCGATGGTGGATAACTTTACCATGTACAAGATGAATTTAAGTGGGACCTTCAAACACCAAATCATACGTCCACTCCATAAAAACATACTCCCTTTCACAAAATTTATGTGACACTTTTCGCTTTTTAAGATTCAAATTATATAAACTTTGACCAACATTTTAAAATGTATGTTTTTCATCATATTGTCATGAGGAGAATTGCAACTTACAATACTAGTCGTATAGTTTTTAATATCTAAATTTTAATTTTAATCTTAAAACATCGAGTTGACCTAATCTAATTTAGCTTCAAATATTAGTCAAATTGAATCTCGGGAAGTGAAAAGTGTCACATAAATTGGGACGGAGGGAGTAACATTTTGTACAAAAACTAGTCTGAAAAACTAAGTCTTCCACCATTCCGTACAACAACAACTACGCCTTAGTCCCAAACAAGTTGGGGTCGGCTATATTAATCATCATCATAATGAATAACATAAAAGTGAAAATAAGTCAAAAAAAATTGTTTGAAATGATTGCTACCTATAGCTCCAATTCCAATGCCAAGAACAAGCAAAGCAGTAAAGTAAGGTACTCTAGTACCCTTCAAACACATGTCTACAAGCAATTCCCAATAACAAACATTTTGTACAGAAAATAAAAGGGTATCTGAAAATTTAAGGGAAAACATATTCGGGATCACTGGGTATGTTGTTGTTGTTATATTCGGGATCAATAAAAACACACCAACGCATCCCCAATCCCCCCCCCCCCGCACTATCCACCCACCTCCCTCCCCCCAGCCTACCCCCACCACCAGAAGTTGCAGTCCGAATTCAAAAACTTGATAGTGTTTTGCTCTGAATATATGCAAATGCTCTTAAAATGACATTTTTCAACTTGCATATAAACAGAAGAAAATGAGTAGGAAAATCACTTATTTTCCAAGAAAATATTTTCTTGGAAAACATTTTCCGTCATACCAAACACACCCTTAAACTCAAATCATATCATCATCATACATACCCAGTGAAATTCCACAAATTAAAAGTGATAAACAATTCAAAACATAATTGTTACCTATAGTTCCAATGCCAATGCCAGGAACAAGCAAAGCAACAGAATAAGGTACTCTAGTACCTCTCAACACATGTCTACAAGCAATTCCCAATAACAAACTAGTCCCAATAAATATCACAGCATTTGTAGAATCCGAACTTTCAGATGAAGTAGTTGTCTCTTCCAACACTCTAAACGGTGTCGTTAATACTATCGACTCCATTAAAATAACCTCTAACAGTTCATGTAATCGATCGAGTATTAATGGCAAAATTCAAGAATTTTGATGGGGTTTTTTGTGGAAGGTTGACTATGAATCTTGATTTTGCGGATAATCAAATATTTTGTACAGAAACTAAAAGGGTGTCTGGAAAACTAAGTCTTTCACCATTCCATATAACAACAACTACTACTACTACTTCTACGCCTCAATCCCAAACAAGTTAGAGTCGTCTATATGAATCTAAGTGGGACCTTCAAACCCCAAATCATATCTCCGCTCCATAAAAATTAAAGCTATGCATATTATTTTGTAAAGAAACTAAAAGGGTGTCTGATAAACTAAGTATTTCAACAACAACAACAATAACAACGCCTCAGTCCCAAACAAGTTGGGGTCGACTATATGTAGAGGTGGATTTAGAATTTAAATTCATGGGTTCATATCTAGTTTTTTGTTACAATTTTTGTTGATTTTTTACATATAAACTTATATTTCGCGTCAAAATTATTGGGTTCAGATGCACCCAGTATTCACAAAAAACTAAAAGGGTGTCTGAAAAACTAAGTCTTTCACCATTTTGTACAACAACAACTACAACTCAGTTCCAAACAAGTCCCGGTCGGCTATAATCTATATGAATCCTCATTTCTTGATTTTAGCTCAAATCATATCATCATCATAATATTTGTAAAGAAACTAAAAGGGTGTCTGAAAAACTAAGTCTTTCACCATTCCATACAACAACTAAACAAATCATATCATCATCATACTAAATAAAATAAAAGTCAAAAAATAATTGTTAGAAATAATTGTTACCTATAGCTCCAATGCCAATGCCAATAACAAGTAAAGCAACAGAATAAGGTACTCTAGTACCTCTCAATACATGTCTACAAGCAATTCCTAATAATAAACTGATACCAACAAATATCACTGCATTTGTAGGATCTGATGAAGTAGCATTTTCCTCTAGTACTCTCGGTGTCGTTAGTACTATTGACTCCATTAAAAAAGCTTTAACAGTTCATGTAATTGCAATATCAATGGGAAAATTCAAGAATTTAGATGGGTTGTAATAATGGTGATGATAATATGAGTATTTATTATTATATATGTGAGAGAGAAGAATAGAGACGCAATCATCCAAGTTGATTTGTGTTGTCCTGTACGATGATTTAATTTGGTTGTTTAAATCAATTTTTAATGAGTACTGTTATATTGGATTACTTTTTTTTTTTTGGAAACAACACCAAATACCCCTAAATATGTCTATTTTAAACTAATTTGGCTTCTTACCTAATGGGACAAAATTAATATCCGAGTATCCCTCACCTCAAAATCCTTCCTCCATGATACCATTATAGTATATTTATAATATGATGGTATGAAGAAGGACTAAGAGAAGGACTAAACCAGTTCTTTATGATACCATCTTAGTATATGTCTATATCACGATGATATCGTAGATGATAAAGGAGTGTCTCGTTGAAGGACTGAAAAAGTCCTACATGATACCATCAGAATATATGTATATAAGATGATGGTATCATAGAGATTTTTCTCTGAAAAAAGTGTATTTTTTAATAAATGAACATAATTCTCCATAATATCATCTATATTTATATACCATGATGATATCTTAGATGACTAAGAGGAGGACTGAAACAATCTTTCATGATATAATCTCAGTATATTTATATAACATATTGGTATCATAATTTGGGGCAACTCGAATAAATAGTTTTAATTTTTTCTGAGGATATGGACGGGTAATTACTTTGATTTGAGGAGGCACACACGTTTTTCCCATTTTTTGGTTTATCCTTTGGTGTTTGTACCGTGTTGGCCCCAATTAAATCTGAATCCCATGTGACATTCCTAGAAAATGATACGTTGTGTTTCAAAATTGTCTGATCTAAAATTTTTATTTCCGCTTAATAAATATTTTATAAAATAGCTTCAACTTGAAAAAATTGACTTTTGTTGCCCATCGTGATAAGTTCCAGCTTTTGTCTATGAGGCGGAACTTGTGGTCAATTAAATAGATTTAATGTCTTGAAATATTTTGAATTTCTGCTTTATAGACAAAATTAATTTATGTTCAATTGATGGGCAATAAAACTTTGCCTAATTTTCTGAAGTAGATGCTATTTTTTAAAAATTTGTTAAGCGGAGTCAGAAAATCAAAGACCACACCTTTTGAATGTCATTTGTGAACTTGAGGCGGAAGTTCCACATTAGTGATAAAGCGATTTCATGCTTAAGGCTCGAAATCGAAGCCTCTGATTAAAGATGAAGAACTACTTACTTGAGATATTGATATCTTTGTATGTTAATTACTCATACAGTCCCTATGTCTCAATTTAAGTGGTATGTTTTACTTTACGAGAGTCAATTTAGTTATTCTTTAAAATTAAACTGAATTAGATCAACTTAATATTTTAAAAATAAAATTAGATATTCAAAAATTATAGAAAACTATTATAAGTTATAATTTTTCTTAACAAACACATTTTAAAATATTACTCAAAATTTATATTAGTTGAATTTCAAAAAAAAAATCACATAAATTGAGGCGCTACTTATTTATTCTACCTAATTAAACGAACCTCTAAAAGAATAACATGTTGCCATGTTCCGAGCAAGAGACTCGGACCTCCTAATATTCTGTGTGTATATTCACATATTGCTACTTTAATTTTTCTTTTCTTGAAATCAAATTTATGTATAATTAACAATATATACATTATAAATGTTTATTTATAGTTGCAAATATTGGAAAGAATTGTGATAATGAAAATTTTTGTTTGACTTACAAAATTTTGTTTTGATTTGGAGTATTACTTTTCTCACATTAAATGTCTTTTTTGTTCCCAAAGAGACAATTTAATACTCTCTCCGTCCATTTTTACTTGTCACATTTTGACTTGATACGCTTATTAAGAAATCAAAAATAAAATAATAATTTTACTATATCACCCCTAATTATTGCTACATAACCTAATGATTGAAATAAATAAAACATACTTTAAAAGTTGTGCAACCACTAAAATTTCCTTGAACTTGTCAACCCTATAATAAATTATAAATGTAAAATAGGTATGAAGTGATAAATTATCTCTTGTTTGTCTAAAATGGACAAGTAATATTGGACAATTATTTTTAGTATAGTGGACAAGTAAAACATGTTAAACAGAGCAATATACCTGTGATATACACCCAATATACAGCAGTGTATATCACAGGCAAAGCAGTGGACTGGACTGGCCCAGCAGTGGGCTCTCGGCAGTGGCCCAGCAATGGGCTCTCGGCAGTGGCCCATTCTCGGACAGATTGAGGACAATACAATCTTGTATATATGGTATATATATTTGTAGTATATTGTAGTGTAAAGGTTACCTTAATTAGTGTTATACACTTACCATAATTGTATAGTTAGAATTATGATAGAATAAGGTTTTAGAAATAGAATATGAATAGGATTCTCCTATTATGGAAATATGTAACTTGTATATATAGCCTTTCAATTAATGAAAATAATCAAGGGGGTTATTTCTTTCATGTTATCAAGAGACTAGGTCTAAACAAAAGTTTTTCTCTCTCAACTTTTGTCCTCTCAATTTCGGCTGAGACACCCCCACCCCCCCTCGGGTTTCTCTTCCAAAATTCGTCTTCCGCTCTAAAAAACACCTCTCTTAAATTTCTCTTCCTTCTTTGTTCTTTCAATATGTCTAAGAACAATTATCATCCTGCCCTCATGGTTTCTAACGTCAAGACCAGTATCCTTATTGTCCTTGAGATGGAAAACGTCCAATATGCGACGTGGGCGGAGTTGTTTAAAATTCACGATATCTCCCATCAAGTTCTTCATCACATCATTTCTCCCGCTAGACCTCTTCCTGCGGAAGATCCTGAGTTATGGATTACTCTTGATGCTACCGTTCTCCGGTGGATCTACGCCACTATTTCGGTTGACCTTCTACAGACGATTATTGAGCCGGATACCACGGTTATGGCTGCTTGGAATAGATTGCATGACATATTCCAAGACAACCATCATTCACGTGTCGTCACACTCGAGCAGGAATTCTCCCTAGTTCGAATGGACGAATTTCCGAACGTTTCTGCATATTGCAAGAAACTAAAGGAGTTGGCGGATCAACTCCGGAATGTTGGCGCACCGATAACTAATAATCGTCTAGTTCTACAGTTGGTTGCCGGTCTTTCGGAGGCCTATAATGGTGTTGAAACTCTCCTTCGCCAAAGCAACCCTCTTCCTGACTTCTATCAAGCCCGCTCTATGCTTACTTTGGAAGAAGCCGGTTTGGCTAAAAAGGCGGCTACCGGAGCAAGCCCCGTCGTCATGGTGGCGTCCTCTCCTAGTTCTTCGGGTTTTGTTAATAATTCGGGCCAACACCATAATCATGGTGGCGGCAAGAATAATCGCAAGAATAATAACAAAAACCGCGGGGGCAAACGCGACGGTTACGTGGCGGTCCGGTGGTCGACAGCGGTGGGTCACATCCAGGAACGATGGCCCACCACTTCAGGCCCAAAGAAGAAGGCTGGGGAAGTGGACCGTGGGCCAGTAGCCCTTACAATCCAGCGGCAGCAGCAGCTATGGTCCAGCTCCATCACGGACAGGAATTCTTGGGCCCCGACCTCCGCAAGCCCATCATGCAGCAGGCCCCACTCAAACCGATATCGAGGCCGCGATGCACACATTGGGGTTAACTCAACCGGACCCAAATTGGTATATGGACACCGGTGCCACTACTCACATGACTTTCAAATCAGGTACTATCTCATCTTATTCCAATTTGAGCACCCCTCGGGGGATAATTGTTGGAAATGGCAGTTCTATTCCAATTCTAGGTATGGTCAGAAAATATTGTCTCCTCCCAATCCACCCCTTCTCTTGAAAAATACTTTACATGCTCCTAAATTGATTAAAAATTTTGTGTATGTCCGAAAGTTCACTACTGACAATTCTGTTTCCGTTGAATTTGATCCTTTTGGTTTCTCTATGAAGGATTTCAAGACGGGGAGTCATCTCATGAGGTGTGATAGTAGGGGGCATATGTATCCTATTATGCCTGATTTCAGTCCATCGAGTCAAGCCTTGCCATCAGCTTTTGCAGCCATCTCTCCTTCCATGTGGCATGCTCGTCTGGGTCATCCGGGATCTTCTATTTTATCAGTTTTAGATAAAAATAACTTTATTTCTTGTAAGGGTACGAGTCGTACTCCACTTTGTCAGTCTTGTTCATTAGGAAAAATTGTTAAGTTGCCATTTGTAGATTCCAATTCTCATACTTCAATGTCATTTGATATTATTCATAGCGACTTATGGACGTCTCCTATTCTTAGTTCATTGGGTCATCGATATTATGTTCTCTTTTTAGATGATTATTCGAGATTTCTGTGGACGTTTCCAATTGCGAATAAATCACAAGTGTTTTCCGTCTTCATCAAATTTAGAGCGTTCATTCATACTCAATTCGAAAGAGAAATAAAAAATATTCAATGTGATAATGGGAAAGAGTATGACAATAGGGAGTTTCGGGAATTCTGTGCTAATAATGGGATCAATTTTCATTTTTCGTGTCCTCATACATCTTCACAAAATGGGAAAGCCGAACGCAAAATTCATTCCATAAATAACATTGTTCGAACTCTCTTAATTCATGCCTCCATACCTTCATATTTTTGGCATCATGCTCTACAAATGGCCACATATCTCCTTAACATAATTCCTTCTAAAGGTCTGACATATTCTTCCCCCATCAAAATCCTATCTAATAAGAACCCTTCTTATTCTCATCTTCGATTTTTGGGTGCTTGTGTTATCCGTTATTCCCATCCACCACAATTAACAAACTTCAGGCTCGGTCTACCCCGTGTGTATTTTTGGGTTATCCGTCGAATCATCGCTGTTATAAATGTTTTGATTTATCCTCCAAGAAAATCATAATTAATCGCCATGTCATTTTTGATGAAACCCAATTCCCTTTTACGAAAGTTCATACTCCCGTGCCTAGGTCGTATAATTTTTTGGATGACCAAATATCCCCGTATATTATTCAGAAGTTTTTGGACATATCCCGCACCCAAAATCCTCCAATGACCCACCGCCTGGCCGGACCCATCAGTATCGTGCCCTGCCATCGGATCGGGCCCCAGCAATTGGGCTGGCCCAGCCCCACCTGAACTGGTCCAGATGTTGATTCCAGGTACCGATTTGGGCTAGCAGGCCCACTGCCTGTTGGCCAGTCCGTCCCGAGCCCAAAAAATTCCCTCAATTCTTCCACGAGTCATAGACCGGTCACTCGTAGTCAGCGGGGTATTTTTACACCTAAAAGACATTTTAATTTACATTCTGATGTCTTTAAATCTCCATTGCCCCGCAATCATGTGTCCGCATTAAATGACCCTAATTGGAAAATTGCTATGACTGATGAATATAATGCTCTTATTGATAATAAGACGTGGGAGTTGGTGCCCCGTCCATATGATATTAATGTTATCAGGTCTATGTGGATTTTTGCACATAAGGAGAATTCAGATGGGTCATTTGATAGACATAAGGCGCGACTTGTGGGTGATGGTAAGACTGAGCAGATTGGGATAGATTGTGGTGAGACGTTTAGTCCGATGGTCAAGCCGGCTACTATTCGCACGGTGCTTAGCTTGGCTCTTTCAAAGACTTGGCCTATTCATCAGTTGGATGTCAAGAATGCCTTCATACATGGTGACCTCAAAGAAACAGTCTATATGCATCAGTCGTTGGGCTTCATGGATCCTAACCGTCCACATCATGTCTGTTTATTGAAAAAGTCCTTATATGGGCTTAAGCAGTCTCCACGGGCCTGGTATACGAGATTTGCTGACTTCGTTTCAACTATTGGGTTCACTCACAATATGTCAGATAATTCCTTGCTCATCTACCGCAGGGGTTCGTCCTTGGCCTACATTCTGTTGTATATGGATAATATCATCTTGACTGCCTCTTCCGATGCCTTGCGCCAGTCTATCATGACCATGCTCAGTTCTGAGTTTGCTATGAAAGACTTAGGGCCTTTGAGTTATTTTTTGAGGATTGCCGTCAAGCGTCATTCAGGTGGCTTGTTTTTTTTCTCAACAGAAGTATGCTGCTGAGATCATAGAGAGGGTTGAGATGTCATCCTCTAAGTCTACTTCCACGCCAGTTGATGCAAACCCCAAACTGAGTGCCGCAGCAGGTGCACCATACGAGGACCCGACCCGCTATCGCAGTCTTGTAGGGCCCTCTAGTATCTTACCTTTACCAGATCGGATATTACGTATGCGGTTCAGCAGGTGTGTTTATTCATGCATGATCCCAGAGTTGAGCACATGAATGCAATCAAACGCATCATTCGGTATATTCATGGGACACTGGACTATGGGTTGCACTTGTATCCTTCATCTACATACACACTTGTCTCTTACAGGAATGCTGATTGGGGTGGTTGTCCCGACACCAGACGGTCGACATCTGGCTACTGTATGTTCCTTGGCAACAACTTGGTCTCCTGGTCGGCAAAGCGTCAGGCAACTCTATCACGTTCAAGTGCAGAGGCAGAATATCGAGGGGTAGCGAATGTGGTCTCCGAATCATGTTGGCTACGTAATTTGCTTTTGGAGCTTCATTGTCCCATTCAGAAGGCAACCTTGGTATATTGCGATAACATTAGTGTCATCTACCTTTCAGGTAACCCAGTTCAACACCAATGCACCAAGCATATCGAAATGGACATTCACTTTGTCCGTGAAAAGGTTGCAAAGGGTCACGTTCGCGTATGTCATGTCCCGTCTCGTTATCAAATTGCAGACATCTTTACAATGGGTCTACCAGCGGTTCTCTTTGAAGATTTTAGGGACAGTCTCAGCGTTCGAAAACCACCCGCTATGACTGCGGGGGTGTGTTAAACAGAGCAATATACCTGTGATATACGCCCAATATACAACAGTGTATATCACAGGCAAAGCGATGGTGGATCGCCCAAAGATGGGCTCTCGGCGATGGCCCAAAGAATGGGCTCTCGGCAGTGGCCCACTAATGGGCTCTCGGCAGTGGCCCATTCTCGGACAGATTGAGGACAATACAATCTTGTATATATGGTATATATATTTGTAGTATATTGTAGTGTAAATGTTACATTAATTAGTGTTATACACCTACCATAATTGTATAGTTAGTATTATGGTAGAATAAGGTTTTAGAAATAGAATAGGAATATGATTCTCCTATTATGGAAATATGTAACTTGTATATATAGTCTTTCAATTAATAAAAATAATCAAGGGGATTATTTCTTTCAAAACTGAACTAAGAGAGTAGTCAATATATAAAAATTTGAAACGTTGTTTCACAAGTTCGAATCACTACATTTCATAAAGTTCATAAAGTTATCAATTTTTAATGAAATGGTAGAAAAATATTATTCATCGCTGTTTTTGGGTTTCTAAACTAGATTTAGAATAGTACTATGCGTTTTTTCTTAATCTTTTGATATGGAGTAGGAATGGCTTTTTGTTAAAATTTTGCCAATAATAGTTTTGTTATAATTTTGTCAATAATAATTGTTGCGGACTTAATTTTAAAAAATCTTCTCTTTAACAATTTAAGTTTTTGGATTAAATAGTTCACCCAGTTCAACACTAAAATAAATACTTTAATATAGTTTTGTAGTTGTTATTCCTAAGTATAATTCTTTTTAAGTAATTCAGTCAAATTACCAATCATTTCCAGAGATGTGGATAGCTTTGTGTTTGTCACTGTGTCAATTGTTTTATACAATTTTGACTTCGCAATCTTTGATAGTAAGAGTGTTGGAAATTTGCCTTTGGCGAGAGTTGTGACCGACCAACTTTAACGGCTTAAACACTAGTGTTACGTATGTTGGAGAATTCGGTTCTTCACACATGCATGATCTACTAAGTACGTAGATAACCGTAGGGCCAAGAATCGTCAAATTTCATTGAGAAATGAAAGAGATATTGGTCCACGAAGTGAGGTGTTTAAGCATGGAAAGTGTGGTGTTGTGTTCAATTCTCCCTCATCGGTAGAGGAAGAAAGAATTGTTGTGTATATAAGACTCGAAATTGGTTTGGGGTTTGGGACCCCAAGGGGTATCCCATGTGTTTAAAGGAGGGAGGACCTAGATGTGCTTCGGTTCGAGGAAAGACCACACGCACGTCGCCCGCCCGCCCGTCCAGTCCGGTTCACGGGTTCACGGGCTGTGGGCCCCTGATATTTTCTTTTTGTGCCAGAGAACTTTGCCAGAAGTACAGTTTGATCCCAGAAGTTTCAGATGTACAGTTTGGACCAGAATTCTTTCAGATGTACAGTTTGGTCCCTGAAGTTTCAAGATGTATAGTTTGGTCCCTGAAGTTTCAAGAAAATCAAAATTTCGACGGTCAAAGCAGAAACGCCCAAGCACTCAATTTAGCCATTTATTTTGGCTGAATTACTCCTCCTATAATGGCCAAATCCGTTGGTCTTTCACCATTTATTTTGGTGGCTTTACTACCTCCATAATGGCCATTATTTGGCCAATAATGGATGTTATGGGGGCAGTTAAACAACCCTCCCTCGCCTATATAAACACCCCCTTACACCATTGTTGAGCACTACAAATAACAATTTATACAACTCACGAAAATACACAACCAAAACAGTTTTCTTCCTACAACTTCCAAGCATCATTTCGTTACTCAATATTCTTCACGGTAGCATTTGAGTTTCCTTTGCTCAAGTGTTCCATTGTTGTTTTATCTTGGGAGACAAATTGTCCAGGACGTATAAATGATACATACGGGGCAATATTGTCTTAAGGACAGAGTGCCACACTCGACTCAGCAAAACCAGTTTCCATTTTTCCGTCTTCAACAAAATTGTAATTTCAGTTTTGTGGTTCTATTGTAATTTTCAGATTTCTAGATGAATTATTGAATCTTTGTTTATCCTTTCGAATACTTGTAATAATTATATATTTTCCGTACTGCTTTATAAAGTACCATAGAGTAAAATCTCCCAACAAAGAGTAACTTGTACTCTTTTTTTTTTAATGGAGATAGAGAGAACGATATTTTGTTCATATAACAACAAGCATTAAATGCAATTCATATATTTGGATGGGTGCAATTTAATCGGCTGTTAAATGTTATTTGTCTTATTTCTCAGGTTGAAAATTCCAGGTATAAATAATTATTTGCAACTCTTTTTTTGTGTGTGAAATGAAAATTTTATACATATTTAAAATCTTTAGTAATGGTTTAAATCAGTCGGGAGGAGAAACTTCATATTCTTGCGCGCAACTTTTTATATCAGGAAATTTTCATGTTGGTGTTTGCCTCTGTCTAGATATGTGTAGTGATGGCCTTGTTGGCTTCCAACGAATATTTACAATCTTAATAATAGTCCTCCGCGAGCAAATTATACTTCATAGTATGCATGATTGTTCAGGGGGGGGGGGGTTGCAGATTATAGTAATCTTAGTGTGACACTATATGTCCTCCTCGATCCTCGATGATAAGCTTGACAACAATAGATAATCAATTTTCACTTCTAAAGGTTGTATCTCATTTGTTTCGCTAGTGTTAACCCTTTTTTATTCTCCATAAATTTCTGTAACAAGGTTTAAAGTAGGTTTCAGTTTATTTAAATAACCACTTTTCTTGACCACTTGCAGACATTTTCACAAAATTTAATACTAGCATAAAAGTTTTAACAAATATATATACCCAGTATAATTTTATAAGTGGGAGCTGGGAGGGTAGGGTGTACGCAGATGTTACCCCTACCTTCTATGAGGTAGAAAGATTGTTTCTGATAGACTCTCAATTCAAGAATAATATTAAAAAAATTATATTCCAATATTTAAAAAATTTAATCTCATTTTGAGTTTTAATTTGTTCTATTTTTTATGAGCGTTACTGAGATTCCTTTTCAAATTGGTGAAAGTATATTTATGTCCTAGAGACAATCTGTATTAGGACAAATGTACTTTATACACATTCGTATTATTATTAATGGAGATTAATAATTTGGCATTTGTAATTATTGAATTATTAGTTGATTGTTTATAATATTCTATAATATGCATCCATAGAGGTTACGTTGTTATTAATAATTTGAGATATTAATATTATAACATAACTCTTAAAATAGCCTCGACTGATGATCATCAAGAATGTGATATCAATGATATGTGATAAGTCAACATATGGTCTGCATCACTTCCTTAGAGGATGTAGTATGTCTCACCTACTACGAGTAATGGCTACTCGTGATGGACACATTGATATTTTAGAAGTATTGATATACCCTGCTGATATACTGTTTGTTATACATGTCTAAAGTATGATCAGCGTGTGGAAGATAGAAGTCCTTAGACTTGAGGTCAATACACACCTTGTCTACATAGTAATATACTTTGATCCTGTCTTAAGCTCAAATGCCTTATAGGTTGAGATACGACTTGTATTGGGTACATTACAATGTGGATTAAAGGTGGTAGTTGAGCCAAGATTAGGATTCATTCCTCGAATGTATATTCGAGAGAACACTCAGCTTCTCATTGATATTGGGTTGACTAAGTCGTTGGCCAACACAATAGACATATCTAGAATATGGTCTTGTTGTCAACCAATATAGATCAGATATAATGATCAAGCCATTTAGATAGACACTTGGCAAATCCTAAGCTTGATCGAGTGTATCGTGAATGAAAGGATTTTATCTTACCACATAGAGGTTAAGTTTACTGGATTCACGTAAACGTACTTCACATATTGAGTTCGTCTTACGGCGCCGTCTAGGAGTTCCGCGTAGACCTTAATTTGATTAGTGTCGATATGAGAAGGCATGTAGGGTCACACTATATCGATTGTCATTTCGATCTAAGGATGTATTGAGAGAGTATTAAATATTCGATTTAGAATCGAGATACTTAAATGAATGATGATTGTTTTAATTAAGTTTAAATTAGATTTTAGATTTAATTAAGAATGTGCTGAAAATTTTGGGTCAGGCCCAAGGTCAAACCCTAATCCGGTTTGACCTAATTTTTCACCTATAAATACAGACCTACACTTCATTATTCATTACACTTGATTTTCATATAATTATTCTAAGTCTTAGAGACTCAGAATCAAAACACTCGCTTGAACATCTGCCGGATTTTCTAGCTTTCCAAAAGAGGAATACATTGAAGCTTGGAGCTTGCAATCGAAAGGGCATTCGTGTACGCACCCACAATTGATAAAGATTCTAGATATTGTAAACATGTAAGTATCATTCAAGTCTTATGTTTACGATTTTAAATTACCCTATAGTCAAACCGTTTTACGTTTGTTGGGTTTGAAACAAATTTTCAATATCCGCTGCGTACAACAACCCAACAAAAACCTTCAATTGGCATATTAGTTTTTATAATCAAGACAAAGATAAGTAGGCTCCTCACTTAACCTGTTGCTTGACCTACCAGGTTTATGATAGTATTTTCTGTCTACTTTAATTGTTCGTTTGATCATATAACAATAAAAGAGGCCTGGTAGAAATTAGAAAGATTTTGGATTTTGAAATTGTTGTTATTATTATTCTTTTACTTTTGGAATTTCATCATAATATTAATTATTCAAGGACTTGATGATGACTTGGGTGTTTTGTTTGATCAATTTTTTAAAATCTATTTATTTTAAAAAATATTTTTATCATAAGTGTTTCTTGAAAAAATACTTTTAAAGAGTAGCAATTTGTGCTTTGTAATTAATTTGAATAACACCTTTACTAATATTATAACATCAAGTTGTGCTTGCTCGAGATAACATCGGAGCTAGGAAAAGCTATTTTTTGTTCTTATAAAAAATAATTTCTGTTACTAATTAAAATACTTCTTTCTTTTCTAAAATTTTGATTAAATACTTAACGTTCCCAAATAAATATTTTTGACTTCTGACAAGTTTCGGGAAGTGGGGCTATACTATTATGTGGACAATCACTAGGTATAATGCACAAACTTTTTGTCCTAACTTTACATATACAATATTGTTACTCTAGTGTTTTTTTTCTTGTCGGGATCTGACCGTTTCTCTTGCTTTGCTTGTGTTTATGCTGTGTCTTGAGCCGAGGGTCTTTCGGAAACAACCGCTCTACCTACCAAGATAGAGGTAAGGTTTGTGTACACTCTACCCTCCTTAGACCCCACGCCGAGCAGTCCCATATGGGCCGAGGCAAGTCTTGCCGCATTGTACCACCCACGGCCGGGCCTCCGCCTGCAAATTTTCATTTTTCTTTTATTGATTTCAAATATTAAGATATGTATTAAAAATGTCTCCAATCTTATCAGTGAGAGCTATAGCCTAGTGGTTGAGGGCTCCTTTCAAAAGTTATTTCCTAGTGAGAGGTTGCGTGTTTGAATCAATGAGTAGCGAAAGACTTTTTTTTTTAAAACACAAATTCAGATTTGGCTTCAAGTCCCAACCAGTGGACCCAAGTCCCAAATAGTGTTTACTATACATTTATTTGATGTTTTGATCAATAATTTTTTTTAATATTGATTAATTAATTAATTTTAATTTTTCATGTGAATAAAAAAGTGCCTATTTTTATTTTTCGCACCGGACCCTTAAAAGTATAGGAACGACTCTGCCCCACGTTGTGGGATTTCACTGGATATGTTATTGTTGTTTCATATACAATATTCTAAAGTGCATAGCACTAATATATACTTTTACAGTAATTAGGTATCTCCACGTTAATTAAACTAATTAATTAGTGTGCATAAGTCTAGAAATAATTATAAAAGATGTTTTAATATTTAGAAACATATTTGTATCAGTAAAGCTAGTATATACAAAAAGGCTAAGAATCAAAAGAACCGTGTAAAGCAAATATTCCCCTTTCAAGATCCAGAAGTGGAGATGGCAGTGGATCCTCGACTCGGTCCGGATTCGGTGAATCTAGATCCATTTTATAGGATATGGATCTTCAAAATTTGGACCCGACAGATCCAGATCGGACCCGAATTCATTTCTGAATGATCGGATCTGGATTTGGATCTTGTATTTGAGATCCGTATCCGGTCCAGATCCGACCCGTGGATCCGTTTTAAGGGATGCAGTGACTGGTAAGTCTGATTCTTCACATTTTCCCGTGACAGGTAATATATTATGATCTGCTTTCATGTTCAGTTATCAATTACACTATGTTTCAAATCTTAATGTTCTCTATAAGAGGCAAAATAGTGTGGTAATAGTATCTAATAAACAACATATTCTATCAACTAAAAGTGACTGCGACATTTGTTTCTAATCTCAAAGCCTATTCTATCAGCATTGCACAAAAAATTCGTTACTTTGGTTGTGAGTAGACTCTAAATTTGGCCTCTTTATCTACAGAAAGTTGCATAAATTTTGGTACATTTAAGATTCTAATGCTTAAATTTTAGTATATTGTGAATGCTCAAAGTTTTGACAAAGAATTGAGTTTAAAAGTAGTTTATTATTGATTTTGATACTCACAGAAGGTGAGAGTTGTTTAACTATTTGTCTCATCCTTAAAGCTTTCTAAATCCATTGCTTTAAATTTCTGAATTAGATGTGGTTCTTAGGGATGACGAAGACTGCTTACAACTCTATATACAGAGGAAAGGGACACTTCGAATGATAAGATAGTGATAAGTTTTTCTTTGGTATTCTGCTTTTTCCTCAGCAATAGTGTGAGCATGTTTGTCTCTTCACTTCGTGATTGTCTTAACCTTAAAAAAATATAACTATGACTAGAACCATGTTTTAGGATATACCAAAAAAAAAAGCCCCATAAGCTTGCAAATTATTTTTACAGTTTTAGTTTTTAATTTCTTGATTTGTTTTTCGATAAGTGTCTTATGGTTTTTACACAAACATTCCAAACATAGAAGGAAAGGAGATCTCATCTAGCTGATTGGAATGAAAGCGTGATGGTGCAAATGATGTTGGGATGATCCAAGAAGCGGACATTGGAGTTGGCATTATTCAAGGAAGACCCAAATTTGAATTTCATTTTGTCAAAAAAGTTTCAACAGGTGGGAATATTATTCAAGGCAAAATTTTTTACATGTGGATCCAGATCTGATCCGTGAACCCGGTGGATCCGATGGATTTGGATATGATTTTTATGGACCCGATGTATCTGGATCCAAGTATGAAAAATGGATCTAGATCTGAATCTAATAGGATCCGATCCAGATCAGATCTGTTGTTATCCCTATCCAGAAGAGACACTAAAAGTATATGTGGGTTCCATTTGTGAAAGAGACTTGGGTTGGCATATTATTACTCAAAAAAGTTGACTACGAGTGTATAAATAAATAATGCTTCACTTCATTTTATGTAAAAATATTTAACTGAACATAAAATTTAAGATATTAATTTAATTTACTAATATATTACTTCTTCCGTCCCAAAAAGATTGATCTAGTTTAATTTGACACGAAGTTTAAGAAATAAAGGAATACTTTTAAAATTTGTGGTTCAAAACAAATCTTAGATATTTGTGTGGCTATAAATGATCTCATAAAGTTAAATTATTTTTAAATATAGAAAGGTATCAATCTTTTTTAGACAAACTAATAAGAAAAGTAGGCCAATTTTTTTGGGATAAAGGGAGTACTATTATTATTAATAATATAAATAAAAAGCAATTAAGCATTTCAAAACATAATGCTCTTGTGATGCTTTTTAGCGATGCATAAAATTATTATTATTATTATTTTTTATTATTATTATTATTATGTAGGCGTTCTGAAAATCAGACATTGATTTTTTTGCAATTCAACATTGTAAATTTTACTATCAAAATGGCTATTTAATCGAGTAGGATTTAATTAAAAAAAATTACTTCTTAGATATTATGGAAAGAGAAAAATGCAAACCTATAGGAATCTTAGGGTGATAAACTCACACCATGTGATTTAGATCCGAAAAGTTTGTCATTATGTGGCTTTAAAGGAGTAAATTGTAAACATAATTATAATGATAATTGTTAATGTTGGATTTGGTGTTGTGATATTTGACCCAATATATCTCCTCAAGTATTGATATGAATGTGTAAGTATGTTGGGACAAATGTTGCACAATATTCAGACCAATATTTTCTGAACAGATTTTGCCTTCACGCGATGCAGTAATATTTGTATAAATATTACTATGAGGTAAAAATGACTCGGCAAGGTAAAAAGGAACTGGTAAAAAATGAGTGAGGACTAAGTCAAAAGTTGTTGCTTGTCGTGAGGATCAAGCCAAAGTTATTGAGATTATTACTCCCTGATCTTCTCCAACCAATCCCACCAACAGTCCACCTTTCCCTCAACTTCCACAATCGATCGATGAGCAATTCAAGGAAGACTTTCTACTATAAATAGAGAAGATACTGCAGAGAATCGATATCCAGGAACAGAAAGTAAAATACCAAAAGAGCTCTCGGGATTTCATCTCAGAAATCTGGATCACCAGTGTTGCCTGAGTGTATTGACAACATTCTGTCTAACATTACAATTGTTGTTTATAATCTAGATTAGTTTGGTATGGAGCGATTGTAATGAGAGGTTGTCAATGTCTACTTAGTTAGATTTTTCAGGCATAAGTCATCTACGACTTCAACTTTTAATTACTTTCCGTTTTATCTTGTAAATCTGTAAAGAAATAAATTTGTATATTTGTACATAATATATATACAATACATTTGGTCATTGACCATTATATAAGTTATATTATATATATATATATATAACTTATGAAAATTTAAAACTTTGTGTTCTTTAAATTTGCTCTGCATTTACTCTTCAAAGTTTTTTGTTTTGCTAAAGTGTTGTCACTGGTGTCAGACGACATAATTTTCGACATTCGAAAACAGAATTGGCATTCGAGTTTAATTCATTTTTGTTTTTATTGTTCCATACCCCCCCTTCAAGTGGTATTAGAGCCGACACTTAACACAATAAGTGTTTGGTCTTGTTGTCATAAGCTATGGATCCGGCAAATCCAACTATTGGTAGGCTTCCTATTTTAGATTGATCAAATTATGCCTATTGAAAGATTTGTCTACGTTCTCATATCAAATCAATTGATGTTAGAGCATGGAGATCTATAACCAATGGGTATGTTGTTCCAGTGTTGCCACCGGATGATGAATGTGACATTCTTGTTAAACCTGAATCCGAATGGACTACAGAAGAAACCAATAATGCTAGCTTTAACGAAAAAGCCTTAAATGCAATTTATTGATGGGTTGATATGTATATGTTCAAACTCAATCAAAATTGCCCCACGGCTAAGGATGCATGAGATACTTTACAAATTCATTGTGAAGGTAGCTCAAGTGTTCGTCGAACAAAGCTATGCATGTTCATGAGTAAATATGAAGTTTAAGGATGGAAGAAGCGGATGATATTAAATCTTATTTTGAAAAGTTGATTGACATCTCAAATGAATGTCAAGTGCTTGGTGAATCATTAACCAACACTCAACTTGTTAAAAATGCACTCCGTTCTCTTCCTGAAAATTTAAATTTAAAGATTTGTGCTATTGAAGAAGCTCACAATCTTGCCACAGTGGACCTTCATACCTTGATGAGCATTCTCAAAACTTATGAGATGAACATTGAGAATCAAAAGGAATTGTATAAAAGCAAGAATGTGTCACTTCACGTTAAATCCTTAAAGAGTCAAATCGAAGAAGAGGATGAGAATCTTGAAGAAATTGGTGATGGTGCAAATGTTTCCTTACTCACTCGAAAATACAATTCGATTGTGAGGAAGTTCAACAATGAGAGAAATCAATCTAAATCTAAAGAGCACCAAAACCAAGTCTTCAATCAAAAGCCCACTAGATTCCTTCCAAATGTACAAAAAGGAAATCAACTAAGAAGAACCAACTCAGATAGTACCAAATTTGATCTCAACCAACTTGAGTCTGTGCAGTGTCATGCATACTCGGGTTGGGGTCACTATGCTAACGAATGTGCAAATACTCTTAGAAAATTTGGTAAGAACATATGGGGTTCTCTTAGTGATGATGAAGGAGAAGGGGAAGGAGATCGTGAAATTGAAACACAAGCAATGCTGGCTACTGTTTTCAAACAGTCTCTATCGGATAATGAAGAAGTCGTATACAATGTTGTCTCATATGCCACGACATTTGCTCCAACATCAGCAATGATAACAACATCCTCAGTGACATCCGAAAGGTATGAATTCTTTAACTATTCTAATGTTAATTGTTTTAGTAGTTCTATTTCTGTTAGTGAGGTTGATTGTATGGATCAATTTAAATGCTAAGATGATATGATTAATGAATTACAAAGTATTTGTAAATCCTTAATCATAGAATCCAAGCAACTTGACAAAAAGGTAAAATCTTTAACTCATGAGAATTTAGTATTAAAAAGGCACGATAACCCGACTTGAGGTTGCACTTACCAAAAAGGATATTGAATTTGGTAAAAATTTGTGCAAAATTAGATTTAGCCGAAGCAACCTTCTGTAAGCTCAACACGGGGACTTCGAAATTGAATGAGAGACTCAACTTTAGTAAACCTTCACATGCAGGAATTAGGTACGAAAACTCTCTTAAAACCATATGCTCTAACCTCTTTGATAAAAATGATAAATATGCTTTGTAAAAGAAAAAAGGATGAATAATAGGTTCTCATATATATCAAAGAATATGAAGTTTGTGTGTCATCATTGTAACTCCCCTGAACACTTAAAACCATACTGTTTCAAACTTCAAAATTCTTTGAGCAAAATGTTGCCTAAAATGTTGTCCAACATTCCGGATAACAATCGAAGCAACATTTCTGAGTCAAAAGGTAAAAAATATTTTAAGAGAGTTTGGGTTCCTAAAAAGGATATAACATGTAATGTTGCTATAACTGCATTAAGAACTAACATTTCAGGTTCTTGGTACTTTGATAGTGAATGTTCTTGCCACATGACATGTACAAAAGGTTTTCTAAAGAACTATGAGTCATTCAATGGAGGAAACGTGACTTATGGAGGCGGCAGTAAAAGCAAAATAATTAGAAAAGGGATCTTGGATGTTCCTGGATTTTCAGCCTTAAGAAATGTCTTACACGTTGAGGGCTTAATGGCTAATTTGATTAATATTAGTCAACTGTGTGATGACGATTTTGAGGTAAAATTTAATAAGAATGCACGTAAAGTTACGAATTAAGCAAATATATGTGTCATGACAGGTACAAGAACAGGTGACAATTGCTATCTTGTGGTAAGACAAGAAACATGCAATAATGCTAAGGTCGATGACACAACACTATGACATCAAAAGTTGGGGCATGTCAACTACCGCAATTCAGAAAAATTGGTCTCATATGAAGCGGTTAGAGGCATACTCAAAATTAGCCATAAAGGTAAAACTGTATGTGAAGATTGTTTGAAATGTAAGCAAACCCGTGACTCTCATAATGCTGTCCAACACAACGGATAACATTCAGGTATGTCTCACTGTTTTCAATTGCTACATATGGATTTAATGGGTCCAATTGAAGTAGACAGTCTAGGAGGCATGAGGTATTCCTTTGTGATAGTAGATGATTTTTCTAGATATTCTTGGATATATTTTTTGAAAGAAAAATCACAAACGTTTAACATGTTTAAAATCTATCACTCTAGAATTAGAAATTTATTCTATTCTCCTATTTTCGGATTAGATCCGACCATGGAAAAGAATTTGAAAATAGTTCATTCACAAATTTTTGTGAGAAAAAAGGAATTTTTCATGAGTTTTCTGCCCCCAAAACTCCTCAATAGAATGGGGTTGCAGAACGGAAGAATAGGACATTGTAAGAAATGGCTAGAGTGATTCTTAGTTCTAAATATTTGTCAGAACGTTTATGGGCAGAAGCCTTGAATACTGCTAATCACATCGCTAATAGAGTCTATTTGAGGCCAAGAACAAAAATGACACCCTATGAGATTATAAATGGAAAGAAACCAAACTTGCGTTACTTTCATATTTTTGGTTGTATTTGTTATATTTTAAATGAAAGGATCATTTGCCAAAATTTAACTCTAAGAGTGATAAAAAAAATTGTTGGCTATTCACAAAATAGTCATGCTTATCGAGTATACAATCTAAGATCCAGAACTGTACAAGAGTCTGTAAATGTTATCTTTGATGATCTTTATGATGTTTCAGGAAAACTATTGAAAATAACATTATAGATACAGTGGAAAGTCCACAGAGTGTAGAAGAATAGGATGTTGCCACATCTGAAGCAACATCCGAAGCTTAAAGACCACAGAGGCCACAGATGGGGAGTCTAGTGTTGAATTGTTAGACCAAGTTCGTAGGGACCCCTTATCAAGGATTAGGAAGAATCATCCAATGGGCCAAGTGATAGGGGGAGTTTTGAAGGAATTAGAACAAGAGGCAAAGAACCACTCAACTATAGAGAAATGGTAAGGTATGTGTGTATGTCAACTATATACCAAGAGATTAGTCTTTCTTGTTTTATATCTACATTAGAACCAAAGAATATTGTAGAAGCACTTAAAGATAATTTCTGGATACAAGCAATGCAAAAGAGCTTGAACAATTTTTTCAAAATGAAGTATGGGACTTAGTTCCACGTCCAAATAATACAAATGTAATTGGAACTAAGTGGATTTCAAAAAATAAATTAGACGAACCGGGAACAGTTGTTAGAAACAAAGCACGTCTAGTTGCATAAGGTTATACTCAGGTTGAAGGAATTGATTTTGATGAAACATTCGCACATGTAGCTAGAATCGAGTCGATTTAGACTTTTACTTGCTATTGCTTGTTGTCTGAAAATTACTTACACACCAAATGGATGTAAAATGTGCCTTCTTAAATGGTTATCTAGAAAAAAAGGTATATGTTGAACAACCAAAAGGATTTGAAGATCCTTACCATCCACACTATGTGTACAAGATTAAAAAGGCTTTGTATGGGTTGAAATAAGCCCCTCGTGCATGGTATGGTCGTTTAACTAATTTTTTTCTTGAATTTGGTTTTAATCGTGGAGAAGCTGATTGTATTTTATTTATTAAATGACACAGTGTAGATATTATAATTGCTCAAATCTACGTGGATGACATAGTCTTTCGATCGACTTCACAGTCGTACCAAATTCATTTGTTGAAGCTATGTCATCAACATTTGAAATGAGCATAATCGAGAAATTAACTTTTTTCTTAGGCTTACAGATAAAGCAAAGTGAAGATGGAATTTTTATCTCATAGAGTAAATATGCCAAGAATCTAGTCAAAAGATTTGGTTTAAAGAACGCTAAACAGATGAAAACGCCAATGGGTTCATCGCAGAAGGTATGAAAGGATAATATTGGTGAAAATATCGACCCAACATTATATCGATCTATGATAGGTAACCTTCTTTATCTTACTGCTAGTCGCCCAGATATTATATTTAGTGTTTGTGCACCTGACCCAAAATGTCTCACTTAAATGCCATGAAACGTATTATTCGATATGTTGCTGGCACATGTGAGTTGGGAATTTGGTATTCTAAAGACACTAATCCTAACTTAATATGATTTTGTGACTCGGATTGGGTTGGAGATGTGGATGATAGAAAAAGTACAAGTTGAGGATGTTTTTATCTTGGCAATAACATTATTTTATGGTATAGTCGTAAATAAAACTATGTATCACTTTCAACTGCTGAATCTGAATATGTAGCAACTGGAAGTTGTTGCTCTCAATTAATATGGCTACAACACATGTTAGACGACTATGGATTTACTAGCAACATTTTAATTTTGTACTGTGATAATTTGAGTGCTATAAATATTTCCAAAAATCCAGTTCAGCACTCACGTACAAAATATATTGATATTAGACATCACTTTTAAGAGATTTAGTTAAAAAAATAGCTAGTTCAAATTGAACATGTTAACACTCTTCATCAACTAGCTAATAATTTTACAAAATCTTTACACCATGAGAGATTTTCTAGTTTAAAGAAATATCTTGGTCTTTGTAATATCTAAAAAGGCATTTTTGGTGAATGTCGGCTGAAAAGTTGTCTAACATTTCGGGTGACATTTACCTATGTTATAACACTAACTGATTATTGTTGATGTATGGTGCATAACGTTTGGTCACACAAGCATGATCCTTCAATAAGAATATGTTATCAAAGTGATACCGTTCTCTGCGATGATTTATATAAAAAAAATACATATATATCATAAAAATGAGTATCAAAATAAGGCAAAGCCTTTACAAATATTTGACAACTGTGAAAAAAGGGCAAAGCCCGTGAAAAGATATTGTTCCTATTCTATAGGAGTATCGAGTGTTTCAAAAGAGATTTGAGAATACCATAAAAGTATTCTTATTTTTGACACAATTTCTTTTATATGTGTTATATGATTAGACCAAGGACACGATGGAAAAAAATATTACATTGGTCTAGTGGTCAAACTCATAAAGTGCATATAAAACGTGTCTTGGTTTGTTGCCAAATCTGAAAATTCTTGTGGGATCAAAATACTTGTGTTGTTCAAAATATTGCTAACATTGTTGTTGACGTTTTAAGAATGTGATATGTGTTGGGATGTTGTTCTTATCTTATTTTTGAAATATCATATTTTACTCCCTATTATATGCCTTGTTTAATGGAATTTTGGAATTTAAAATGATAAGATTAAATTTTATTCCTACTGTGATGTTTATCCCAATATTTTAGGTGTAAGTTATTGTGTAAAATTGAAACACCTAAAAATAAAGGATTTTTATTACTAAAAAAGGTTTGTCATGTATATAAATATTCTTCTCATTTGCTATTATTTTATCATTTCCGATTTTTCCATAAAAATATAATAAAAAGGGAGGGAAAATCACATCGGGTATACATCTGCCTACCTAACCGATGGAATCACCAAACCAAACTCCAATCTCTATCATAAACTCTAACTTCTCAAAACCTTCTCCTAAATTTTTACCAATGGAAACATCACCAATGTCAGAACAAATGTCATCCAACATCCACTCCAACACTCCAATGCGCACAAGCCCTCCAATGAACACAGAGGTTTCCGAGCACAATGATCCCCAGCAAACAGAACATTCATCCTATTCCTCCAGTCTCCCAGAAAACCCATGTACAACAATAATGTTTAAAGGTTTTGATGAACCTTTAGATATTAGCTATCATGGAGATAATGATAACCCTATAGATGTTGATGAAAATGTTGATTTTTTATCTTTGAGTAAAAGGCCAAGGTCCTCTACCTTCCCTACTCGTCGATCGAGTAGAGTTTCTGAGAAAACAGTCCAAGAATGACCGAGTAACAAAAGGTCTAGATATGTAACATCTATATCCTCTTACTCGAGCAGTGCAAGTAAAGATACGAACTTTGTGCTTTCAACAGAAGAGAGTGAAGAAGAACCATTTGCTTCAGTGCAGCTAAATGTGCCTCAAGAAAGGGAAATTCCAGACGATACTCCTTTAAAACAATTCTTTCCAAAGGGAGTTCCCAGACCTGCAAAGTCGAGTGCTGCTCCAAATGTTGTCACTGATGCCACAACATCTCAGGCTACAGTTCAGCCAACGTCGGAAGAAGCACAAGTTACAACATCCTCCAACAGTACCGAATCCACCGATTCAGACTTTATGGTATCTACTTACTCAGATAAATTCTATTCTAAAACTAACTATGATATGTGAGACTGTTACAAGAATAAATTGATTAGATCTGAGAAAATATTAGATATTGCTTCATGTGCTGAATATGGTTTGATAGAATTCTTTAAGGATAGACAGCTTCTTAAAACTGTTACAGAAAAAGAACCTTATGTTGATGAAGTAGTAAGGTTGTTTTAAGATAATCTGAGCCCTATTATAGAAAATACCTCCTCAAAGAAATTTGGGAAGGTATATCTCTACAACAAGGTCTATCTGTTTACGTCTTCTATTATAAATCAATGTATGAGACTAGATGCTGGAGATAATGTTAAAGAAGCAGAACATGTCATAGACAATAGGGATGAAGTGATTGAATATCTCACTAGAGGTATGATGAAGAAGTGGATCCCTAGATGTCCAGCCTCCAAACTAATATTCATGTTTTCCATCCTCCACAAAATTGATATTCACAATTGACATCCTTCAATGAATTAGTCAATTGTGACATCTGAACTAGCCACCATGTTGTATAAAATTGGGAAAGGTTTGAAAGTTAATTTAGAAAAAATGATATTTCATCAAATTATCAACTTGGCTGAGAAAGAATCAACTTCAGTCCTTCATTTTCCCTCTTTGATCTACAAAGTATTAACCACCCAAGGATTTGAGCCTAAGAGAGAAGACATTTTAGGGAAGGCTCCTAAGATTTACACTATAAACAAATCAATTTTGAAGAGCAAGGACATAGTCATCGACTGCCCTGGAAGAAGGAAGTTGAAAGTGAAAATGTTATCAGAAATGTCACCAACATTCTGGGCAACACTGGTGGATTGATATTGATATTTGTTGACAATGAATATTTCTATTTGTAGTTTGTATATATTGGATTTCATCTCAGAAATCTCGGGATTTCATCTCATAAATCTTGATCACCGGTGTTGCCTGAGTGTGTTGACAACATTCTGTCCAACATTACAATTGTTGTTTAGATTCTACATTAGTTTTATATAGAGCGATTGTAATGAGAGGTTGTTTATGTCTACTTGGTTAGATTTTTCAGGTAGAAGTCATCTGCGACTTCAACTTTTAATTCCTTTCCATTTTATCTTGTAAATCTATAAATAAAGAAATTTGTATATAATATATAAACAATACATTTGGTCATTGACCATCATAATTTATATTATATATATAACTTATGAAAATTTAAAACCTTTGTATTCTTTAAATTTGCGCTGCATTTACTCTTCAAAGTTTTCTGTTTTACTAAAATTTTGTCACTGATGTCGGACGACATAATTTTTGACATTCGTAAACAGAATTGGCATACGAATTTATTTCATTTTTATTTTTATTGTTCCATAGCCCCCTTAAATAATAAACTAATAAAAATCCGATCCATTTGTCTTTAAGTCATTGTCATATTTATTATTTTGTGGTTGGATTTTCAAACTTGGCATCATTGTAACCTTTTACTTTTGAATAGGGTTGGCGATGGGCGAGCTCGGGGCCAGTGAAATTTGGGTTTGGCGGGAAGTCGGAGTCGAGGCGGAGACGGGTGAAGAAATTTGGATCGGGGCTGGTCGGGTCAGGCGGGATCGGGTTAGGCGGGATTTGCCAAAGTCCCGTCCCGATCCCGATCCCGTCGGAATCGGGTCGGGCGGGATGGGGTCGGGCGGGATGGGGTCGGAGGCGGGATCGGGATCGAGATTCCGGTGGTTTTTCCTTTTTTTTAATAACATATGTATAAAAAATGCAATAATTAAACAAGACAAGATAGTGTAATAAAAACATCTCAAGGCTGTTTTTGTGCCTCTTATATTATTTAATAGACATATGATTTTTTTGTAATACAAATATAATTGTCGAAATTGCAACTTTGTGGTGTTGTCCAAAAGTTGCAAATTACATAATAAAATTACAATTAAAAAAATTACATTCTCAAAAAAACTTGTTCTAGTTTCTTGATGACTTCCTGTGGTTCTTCGGTTGGAATTGGTATTTGTTGGTCAAATTGATCCACGTCGCTTCCACTACCTTCGGTTAAGATTTCGTTGTAGTTTTCATCATCTTCTTCGTTGATCTCCGGTTGACCGCACCTTCTCCGCTCCGCTCGTATCCAATCTCTGAATAATACTGCAATTTTCAAGCTGTCTCCGGCTAATGAGTGTCTGTGATCTCCTATTTGATATCTGCCTGCAGAAAAAGCGCTTTCAGACGCAGTTGACGACGCTTGAATGTTCAAAACATCTCGAGCCATCAATGAAAGTGTCGGAAAGGTCTTCTCATTCCCCCTCCAGTATTTCAGCAAGTTTTCATGTCCATCTTCATTGATAACTTCTTGATACGGTACAGAACCCTGCAAAACAAAAATATCCAACTCGCTAATTTGGTTAGTAGTAGAGGTACGACCGCACATTCTATTTCTTAGGCTTTCAATACTAGCCGCAGAAACATCATGTCTTTTGTGAGGTTGTGTTGAAGATGAAGAAGATGGTATGGAAGCTGGTACGTTACTAGTATTTTCTTGTTGATAAAATCTATATATATTTTTGCATTGGTGTTCTACGCTAGACAATACTTCTTCTTTAGTTTGTTCAATAGGTGGTGGGTGATTTAGATTTTTGGGACTTGGAGGTGGTAGTACTTCTATACAATCGTAAATAGTTTCAATTAGTGATTTAGTACCGTCTATTTTAATAGTAGGATTTATCTGAGAACCAATAATATAAATAGAGGGAATAAGAATAAAATATTTTTTTATTTTGAGAAACATTTTTTTAATAGCTGCCTTATAAGCTGATTTTTCCATATATTCACTAAGTAATAAAAATATTAGAGTTATATAAAACAACATAGTTGAAATAGTAGGATAATATATACCGGAAAATTCTTTTGTTGCTTGAAACAATTTCTCTAAAAATACAATAAGTTCGGAAATTTTTTCCCAATCACTATCTAAAATCATATCAGCTGGCTTTTTATTATGAGAGTTAAAAAATAAAGTTATAGGTAATTTATAGTCATAAGCAACAAGTAGTTGCTCGTATAAAGAATTCCACCTAGTGGATACTTCTTGTGAAATTTTTCTAAAAGGTAGTTGGCAATCGTGACAAGTTTTTTTTATATTCTTTTCTTTGTTGTATTCTATTATTTTTAAAAATAAAGTTTATAGCAAATTGTATTTTACTAAGAATGTCTTCAAAAAGTGATAGACCATCCTTTACAATTAAGTTATATATATGGCACGCGCATTTTATATGAAAATGATCTGAAAAAGATGGAGTTAAACTATTTTTTTAAATTGTAATTGCGTAATTGTTATTAGAAGCGTTATCTAATGTAATAGTCATAATTTTATCGGTAATTCCGTAATAATCGCACACTTGATAAATATTTTCTGCAATAAAAGTACCAGTGTGCCTATCATCTATATATCTATACGCTAAAATACGTTTTTGCATAGACCATTTATAATCCATCCAATGACAAATTACCGTTAAATAATCATGGTCGTTAGTACTACGACCTATATCAGAAGTGATAAACACTTTGCCATTAAAATGATAGAATGAATAACGTAAATACTATTGATATTCATGTGCGAATTTAAATACATCTCTCTTAATAGTTGATCTAGGAAAATCGTTAAAAGCAGGATTATACATATCTCTAATGTAATGAATAAAACCGGGAGATGAAGGAAATGAAAAAGGCAAACCCTCCACAACAACTAATTTTGCTATTGTTTCCCTATATCTATGTTTATTGTATTTAGGGCCAACAATTCCCCCAGTCATAGGGTTAATTTGACCTTGTACTTGGTCCGGGACAGTATCAGTATGTGAACCTTGTCCCGATGGAGCGGGCGTTTGCGCACCCGATTTTGAAGCCTCGTATTGGGCATACCTAGCTGGATGAGCCCTTGCTACGTGTCTCATTAAACCCCCCATCCCACCGTGACCTTTTCCTGTTTTAAATTTTAAAACATCTTTACAAATTTTACATCTAGCTATTTGATTCTCAACGTCCCTATAAAAAAATGTCCGTGCATCTGATTTTAATGTTCGGTTTGCTGGATCTCGTCTCATACTAGGGGCAATAAGAGGCATTTCAGTTGAAAGTGCACTAGTGGGTGTGTTGTCATCTACATTAGTGGGTGTATCATCTAGATCATCGTCTAAATTAAAGCCTTCTTGAGTTCCAGAAAATAGCTCATCGTCTAAATCTAATGGTATTGTAGGAAAATGTTCAGTATCAACAAAATCATCATGTGTAGGAATAGGATTCTGTCTAGAAATAGGACACTTGCCCTTGTTGTCCCTACTAGAAGAAGCATGACCTCTACTCGTAAGCATACGTTTAAATCCTTCCATTATAAATTTATAATTATACTAATAAATAATTAAAGTAAATGAAACTAAGTGCACTAAATAAAATAAACAGACAATAATAATTTAATAAAGGAACGAATGTACCAAACGATGACGTAACGTCGACGTGTAATCGAGAGGTTGAAAATTGAAACTTTGCTCAATGGAAGATCCTCAAGCTAGTTGCCAACTTCACTCCCAATTCCCAAATGAATAAATAAAATTGAATATTTAGTAGACAATGTAGACTTGTAGAGAGATAGATTGAGAGATTAGAGAGATTGTAGGAAGATTTGTGAGAAAGATGAAGAGAAAATGAGGTATTTATAGTTGAAAAATTGGGTTAAAGTGTAAATATAATAACTTATTAGTTAAAAATAAATATTAAGGGGGTTGGGGGAGGGGGAAGGCCAAAAATGGTCGTTGAACAACAACCAAAATGTAAAATGGTCGTTGGTGCAACGGTAATTTTTGCAAAAGGGGATTTCGGGCGGGATCGGGACTGGCGGGCCTGGGGTGGGCCGGGACGAGACCTTGTCCCTTCCCGGTTTGAGTCCCGATTCCGCGATTATTTTTAAATACTCGGGTTCGGGGCGGGACCAGGGCAGTGTCGGGGCGGGACCGGGGCAGTGTCGGGGCGGGACCGGACCGACCCGACCCACTGGCCAGCCTTATTAATATGAACAAAATATTTGCACCCAAAAGGTTGAAAATATCCTATATGGGTTTCTTACCATTCCAAAGTTCATAGGGAGTTTTCTTTAAAATGGAATGAATTAAACACATGTTTAGAACATGACAAGCTGTGCTTATGGCTTCAGCCCAAAAATGGTGTGGTAGATCATGTTCCACAATCATGGTTCAAGCCATGTCTTGTAAGGTCATATTCTTTATTTTTATGACTCTATTTTGTTGAACAGATCTTGGTGAGGAGAAATTACGAGAGTATCCTTGTTTATTGCAGAATTCTTCAAAGACTTTATTTTCAAATTCTCCACCATGATCACTTCTGATAGAAGTGATGTAGTACACTTTCTCACGCTGTACTTTCTCACAAAAAAATTAAAATTCTTAGAGTATCATCCTTTTGAGCAAGAAAAATGACTCAGGTAAAACAAGAGAAATCATAAACTATTACAAATTCATATCTTTTTCCTCCACTACTTGCAGTTCTAGTAGGACCGACTAGGTCCATGTGAAGTAGCTGCAGTGGTTTAGTTGTAGACACAATATCCTTTGAATTGAAAGAGTTTCTAGTTTGCTTACCTTTTTGACATGCATCACAGATATGATCTTTAGTATAATTTAATTTGGGTAATTTTATAAACAAATCGTGCTTCACCAGTTTTTCAATAAGTCTCATACTAGTATGTCCAAGCTTATTGTGCTACATTCACGGGTCTTCTCTTATTGAGGCTAGATATATGTGTGCAACATGACTTTTAACAGAGTCTAGAACATAAACATTCTTACTTCTAATTCGAGGAAGGAGTTCCTTTTTGGATGTATCTTCATTGATGCATCTTGATTTTCTGAATCTTACCTTAAGATTAGAATCACACAGTTGACTTATGCTTAGCAAATTATACTTAAGTTCATTCACAAGAAAAATATTAGTGATATCAATAGAGTTATTAAATGCAATAGTTGCTATACCGATTATGGTTCCTATAGAATTATCTCCAAATATTACTAAGACTCCATCAAAATCAGTGACTGATTTGAACAAACTTTTGTCCTCTATCATGTGACTAGAAAACGCACTATCTAAATACTATTTTCCTTTTATTTTTTTCTTGTAGTGTTCCTGAAAAAAGAGTAGTTACTTTCTTTTAGGTACCCAAGCTTTCTTGAGTCCTTGAGGGTTAGCGTTATAATTTTTATTTTTGGGCTTTCATGGCCATCCTGGAGTAGATGCATAACGAAATCTGCATTGATAAAATTTGTGACCAATTTTACCATAACAAAAGCATTTTTGAGAAAAGGGTTCCTCAGTGACTTATTTGTGGAAGGTTTGATACTCTTAGACTTACTGTCAGTTGACTTGAAAGATTTAGTCGACTGACTTGTCCTAGTATGAGTACTGGACCTACCATTTGAACGGGCATAGGCTGATTTGTCATTGATAGACTTTTCTCAGTTGACTTATGGTAACGAGTCGACTGGTTAGACCTGACAAAACTATGACTGGTGGATTTGCGCAAACCATATAGTTGTAATTGAAAATCATAGAGTTCTTCTTGAAGAACATTTTTTTCAATTTCACATAATTTAAGTTTCATTTCCTAGTCTTTTCTTTTCTCTTTGGAGTTTTCTATATTCATCGAAAACTTTATTTAGGTCCTCTAAGGTTTGATCTAAAAGTTCTTGAGTTTCATTACATTTAGGACATGAATAAGGTCTTACCTCACTTGCTTCTCCTAATGCCATGAAGCAAATATCTTTTACTCCTTCATCGTCATCTGAAATTTCGTCTTCACTCCAACTTCTGAAGGCCTTTTGCTTTTGATAGTTTCTGGGTGGATTTCGTTTTTATTCAGGACACTTTAAATAAATGTGTCCATATTTTTCACATTCATAGTATTTACCATCATTTTTGTATTGATCATTTGATGATCTGTCTTTTCAAAAACTTAATCCTCATCTTTTATTGTTTTTTGATATTCTTATGGCTTCCACCACAGATCTAGATATCATAGTAACTTCATCTTCTCTAATATCATCATCAAATTTCTCAACTTCAGTCTTGAAGGCTACCATCTTTTTCTTTCTCTCATCTTGTCCAACCCTATTCAGATATGTCTTTTCAAATGCAATTAGATCTCCTCTTACTTCATCATAAGTAAGAGTTTTGAGATTTATGCTTTCAAGAGCAACAACGTTTGCATGCCATTGAGGAGGCAAGCACCTGAGGATTTTTCTTATGTTGTCCACAGAGAAAAAGACTTTTCCTGATGCCTTGTGTTCTCCTAGAATTTTATTGAATCATGCAAACATATCTTTCATAGTTTTTTCTTTCTTCATCTTGAATGTCTCATTTTCATAAACGAGGAGACTAATGATGGTTTCTTTTAACTTTATTTGTGCCTTCATATGTGACCTCAAGTTTTTCCACATTTCTTTAGCCATTTCACACGTGGAGATCTTTTCATATTCTTCTCCACTAATAGCATTGTAGAGAAGATTCCTGACTTTTGAGTTGATTTGAATTACCGCCATTTGTTCATCGGTGTAGTAGGCTAGAGATGTTAATTCATCTGTTGAAGTTGACTTTTCTTTCTTCTTATAATTTGTTTTGTCCTTAGGCGTGGGGATATCACCTAGCTTGATGACTCTCCAGATCTTCACATCGTATGATTTGATATAGTTTTTCGTCCTTACCTTCCAATGAGAAAAACATTTCCCATACCCAATTGTAACATGGTTTGACATAATCTTTTTCTCACTTGTTGTTAAGCAATCAAGAATGCGAGACCAAACTCTGATACCAATTGAAAGTGCAAGAGGGGGATGGGGTGAATTGTAACTTTTCTGACTTGTAGTCGATTATCGGGTGACTAACTTGCGTAAGGTAAAGACACATAATATTTTATACTGGTTCGGATCCAATGTAGATCCTAGTCCAGTCCCCTTGGATTGCAAGGGTGTTCTCTTAAGCTCTTTTAATGGTGATTGGTTACAAGGTTTTGTTTGAATGGAGCTCCTACGTCTATACTCAAACTCTCGTAATCTTTTTGATACAATGCCTCACTAACTATACTATATCTCTCCTCTCTTTTTTCTTACACTATAAATTTCACATAATTAAAATACTTATGAAAAGTAAAATGGAGAACTTGAGAAGTTGAGACGAATGTATATTTTTCTTCGTCTTGAGTTGAGCCTTTAAATAGTATTGATATGGCTATTTGAAGAGAACGCAACCCAAGAGTGTGGATTCTTGGAAAAAGGAATTGGAGATCCTGTTTTCCAAGAATAAGAACAGAGCTTCATGATTGATTAATTTCCATACAGCTTTGCAATCAATAGTCTAGAGATATCTTCCTTCCTTTAATTGATTTCGGCTTGGTACTATGATAGTCTTCTTCTTTTAACTCGGACATCTTCTTTCCAAACAAGTCTTTGACCTCGAGTACTTTAATGAATCTTGTTGGTACTTGTATAGATCTTCTTTAATTGTTGCATATCTTCTTTCCTTGTAGAGAATATTTCTGTTGAAACTTAGGGGAATATTCTCCATATCTCCATGATTCATCCGATATCTTCTTAGAGTTTTGTATTTTTGGATGTTGACACTTGCTCCCTTTTCTTTTTTGGACATGCATAAAATATTTTAGACATCATTAAAATCATTAAACTATGCATTAACATCAAGAACCTATTACGTAGAGAAATTAATCACATAAAACATGTCATATTCTTTAATTGTACACATCAACCTCAATTGGAATATGCCTAAGGTTATAGCCTTCTTGTGGCTAATACATATAATTAAAAGAAGTAATTTATTTTATGTGATTAATGCATCTATGTAATGGTTGTTCATCAACACAAACAAAGACTTTTCCATTGTGACAGAAGTGTTTAATAAGTTTTATCATGTGCTTAGGTGTTTGATTAGAACAAACTATAGTTTGAATATCTAAATTAAATTTATTAAAATTTTAAGGGGCTCTTGATGAATTGCACCTAATTTATAATATCCTACTTATATTGTAATAATCTAATACCAATTACTCCCTCCGTCTCAATTTATTTGAAGGTTGATCAGTTTGGGGAGTCAAACCGCTTTTTTTACTACGATTTTCTCTAACTCTTTTCATATATTGTGAAATTATTAATTATGCAGATTTATAGTATTTTTTATGTAGTTTTTAAATATATAAATGTTATTATAAAATATTCAAAAAATTTATGTTTAAAATTAAATTAAAAAAAATTGTTTGACTTCTAAAATTGATCAATCTTAAAACAAACTGAGATACATATGAGACCATTTTGACCTCTTCAAGTCACTTGTCACGATCCAACAAGGAGATAGTGACCGGCTTATAAAGGATGGTACTATCGTTTTATTCAGGAATTGGTCTTTTTTCCTTTCTAAGTTTAGTTTTTAACTAATAAAGAGTTAATTAATTAATTGAAAACAAGACTAAGTAAATGATTCCAAGACTTTATTTTTTTCCAATTGACGATATAATTAATTCTTATTAATCTTCGTGAGACATTGTCTGAATCATGAGTCTTATATGTTGTGTTATGATAAAAAATAACAATAAAACACTCAGTGAAATCTCACAACACGGGGTCTGGGAGGTTAAAATGTACGCAAATTTTACTCTTATCTTTGGTGGTAGAGAGACTGTTTCTGGTAGACCCTCAGTTGCGTTACGATAATCTCATTGATTTAATTTTAATTTTTTTAATTCAAGCAATTGTTATAAAAACTATTTAAGCAATAGAAACATTTTAAAATAGAAGTAAGATTTCATGACCTTATTGAATATGTCAATAAGAGTATCATATTCTACTAATATAATTTTTCCTATCAATTTAACTCTAAAACTATATTAAAATCATCAAATAGTTTAGTGATTATTATGCCTTTAAAGACATATTTAAGGGCTTAATAATGTATTTTCTATTCTAATTGTTTAATAATCTATTTAGTTTGAGCTTGAAAAATATCTAAAAATGCACTCAAAGAATTATAGAAGATCTAACAAAGCCAAAATTATAAACTAGATTGATTTAAGTTGAAGTGAATTAAACCACATTAAAAAGTATAGGAAGTAATTATGATTTCCAATTGTAATTACATCAATCATATTTTTAAAACGTAGCATAAACTTTGAAAATATGTATGAAATAATTGACAACAAAATGATTAAGAAAATTATTTATCACTAATAATAAATATATAATTATTTAAGTTATATATATACTATAAATAATTTTGGGGCCCAAAGCAGTGGCTTTAGGCTTTAGCCGGCCCTGGCATTCCCTTAAGTCACTGATAAATCTATATCCTTTCCAAATCTAGACCCAATGCACTGCCAAAATCAGAGTTGAAATTGATTTAGCTAACCTATTAGGGAATACATTGAAGTTCAAGTGGAGAATAAAAATGCAACAGGGGCATCTGGAAAAATAATTTTTTTGGGAGCAAAAGTTGGATTATTTTTATGAATATATATCATCTTTCTATTACCATTGATATTACATGGTTATAGACTTCTAGTGATTTCAGTCGCATAATATTGCATCCTGAATTGGTACAAGAGAATGTAAACACATGACTGTGCATCAAGCCCTCCATTGAATACTTGACATAATTAGTAGAGCATATTCTTATTTTTATGAATATATACCATCTTTCTATTACCATTGATATTACAGGGTTATAGACTTCTAGTGATTTCAGTCGCATAATATTGCATCCTGAATTGCTACAAGAGAATGTAAACACATGACTGTGCATCAAGCCCTCCATTGAATACTTGACATAATTAGTAGAGCATATTCTTAATGTACCGGATAATAAGACAATGATTCACGACTGTCCTTATTAGCGAATATTTTCTGTATATTTTATAATTATGATAGATGTATATTTAAGGTAACTTAGGATTCTAATTATATTAGGAATCAACCTTTGTAAGGTAAGTTGTAATTCGTACCATATTAGGAATCAACCTGTGTACAACTATATATATTGTGAATAATGAAAGGAATCCCTAAGAGAAATTATTTTATCTTTCATGGTATCAAAGCCTTCTCTTCTCCCTTCTCCTCCCCTTTCTCGGCCAAAACAGATAATTTTTCTGTTTTTTTTCCCTCACCCGGAAACAACTTTCTCGGCCAAAAACAGATTATGTGTTTCTTGTTTGTTTCCCTCGGCCGAAAACAACAGCCACCATGTCGTCCCCCACGAATTCCGGTTCCTCCACTGGCATACTTGACAACCCCTCTCAACATTCAGTATCTTCTTTTCATCCGGCATTCGCCGTTAACAACATCAAGAATTTTATCCCTATAATTCATGACCAAGAAGACTGTCAATATTTCATGTGGATAGAACTATTCTACATTCATGCATGTGCATACAACGTGCTCGATCATATTGACGAATCTGTTCCTCGTCCCCCCGATGTTACAGACTCAATCTGACATCGTCTTGACGCCATCGTCAAACAATGGATCTACGACATCATCTCCAAAGACTTGTTGTGCACTATCATGAAAACAGGTGCTACGGCACATGAACTTTGGGTCCGGCTAGAAGAAATCTTTCAGGACAATAAAAATACTCGGCCCGTATATTTGGAAGAGCAATTCAATAATACCCGCCTCGAGAATTTTAACAACATGTTCGAATATTGTAAGCAACTGAAACTAATAACCGATCAACTATCCAATGTCGGGACTTCTGTTTCAGAAACCAAGATGGTGCTTCAACTTGTGGGTTTACCAAAATATGAATATGACACACTCGCAACAATGATTCAACAAGTCGATCCTCTCCCAAATTTCAACAAGGCACGTTCACAACTATTGTTGGAAGAAACTAGACGTGCTAAACAAGAGGAACATAATCAAAAGGCGTTAGCGGATTGGCGGATGGCAACACTGGCGCCAAGAAGAACCCACCACAAAGATGTCCATCAAAGAAGAAGAGCCAGTGGCGGCAGAGGTCGCAACAACAAAGGCAAGGGCCGCGGAAAGGGCCAACGCAACCAGTGGGCTGGACAGTAGCCAACCACTGGACAACAACAACTCTGGAACCAGCAGCAGCAGTGGCCCAACCAGCAGAACTGGGCCTCGCCTGCATGCCCGTACCCGACTGCAGGGGCCCAGTTCCAGCAGCCTTGGTCGACTGGCCTCTTGGGCCCTGCCCCAGCCACCAGGCAGGCCCACCAGCAGCAGCAACAGGCCCACCTGATTGCAGTCCAACAACTGCAGCAGCCTGGCCCCGACTGATTTGGGCCAGGCCTACACCACCATAAACCTTCAACAGCCCGACGATAATTGGTACATGGACACTGGAGCCACATCTCACCTTACCCGGTCGTAAGGTAACCTATCTCAACTACGTCGGTTAAAGTGTTCTCAATTTATTACTGTCGGCAATGGTCATTGCATTCCAATTGAAATTTACGGTAACACACACACCAAATATCCACACCCACCTTTCTCCCTAAACCACGTCCTATACACACCTAACATCATTAAAAACTTAATATCTGTTAGAAAATTCACTAACAATAATTTTGTGTCTGTCGAATTTGACCATTTTGGTTTTTCTGTGAAGGAACTCAATACGGGGAAAATTCTTACACGCTGCAATAGTGTGGGAGCTTTCTACCCATTCACTCAATCTTCCGTTGTCAGACCGCAAACACATCTATCCCTTGCGGCGATCTCTCCCTCAACTTGTCACAACAGACTCGGACACCCCGGAGACCCAATTTTTACTTTTCTTAGGACTTCTAAGCGTATTCAATGTAATAATGGAAAAATTGCCCAACACTGTTTTTCTTGTCCACTAGGAAAACATACTCGTCTTCTATTTATGTCATCAAACAATGTTACTTTTTCTTCCTTTGATATTGTTCATGCTGATTTGTGGACATCTCCGATTGTTAGCTATTTGGGTCATAAATTCTATCTAGTATTCTTGGATGATTTTCATACTTTGTCTGGATTTACCCACTGAAATTCAAATCTAAAGTTTTTGCAAAATTCCTCGAGTTTCAAAAATTCATTAACACACAATTTGAAAAATCTATCAAATCATTCCAATGTGATAATGGACGAGAATTTAACAACTCAACATTTTACAACTTTTGTTCTAAACAAGGCATGGTTTTTCATTTTTCTTGTTCCTATACTTCTTCCCAAAACGGAAAGGCTGAACGAATTATACGTACCATCAATAACATGGTTCGCACACTTCTGTTTCATGCCTGTCTACCACCGCCTTTCTGGGTCTATGCTGTCAAATTGGTAGAATCCCTTCTTAATAATTTACCAACTAGCACACTCCAAAATAAGACCCCTACCGAAATCTTATACCGTAGGCTCCCATCATATGATCACCTACATATTTTTTGATGCTTATGCTACCCAAACATAGCCTCCACTGCACCTCACAAACTTGTCCCTCACACTCTGCCATGTGTCTTCCTTGGTCTATCTCCTAATCATCGGGGCTACTTGTGCTATGACATTGCTACTCACAAAATCATCGTCTCCTGTCATGTCATCTTTGACGAGATAACCTTTCCTTTTTCCAATCTCCGGAAATTTTAGACCACCGATTACTTCTTTCTCGATGAACCAAGTATGTCCCCGGTCATCCAAAATCTATACCAACAATACCCATTGTCTCCGACAAAGATCGTCCTCACCATTCTTGCCTTCCACCAATCGCTCTCGGCCGACAACACCACTCATCGGCAAGAAGGCTGTCTGGCCCTCCAACAGCAATGCTGCCACCCAGTCCAGCTCCATGCTCTCGGTCTAATACCCATACACCACCCATACTACCTCCAGCCGAGTCTCCTGCACTTCCAGCACCACTGCTGCCCCTCAGCCCAACAACCAGTCCTGCAACCATGCTGCCTCCCAGCCCAGCAACCTGTCCCGCAGCTATGCAGCCTCCCAGTCCCGACCTCCCACTGCTGCCCTCTCACCGCATGGAGACTCGTGCACAACACGGGATCTTCAAACCCAAGGTTCACTTCAATCTCTCCACACAAACCTTATCACCCATTCCAAATAATCCAAAACTAGCTAAACTGGACCCCAGTTGGAATGCGGCCGTGTGCGAGGAGTTTAACGCTTTAACCAAGCAGAACACTTGGGATTTGGTACCTAGACCAGCTGGTGTGAATGTTATCCGGTGTATGTGGCTATTTCGTCACAAGTTCAGAGACAATGGTGACTTAGAGAGGTATAAGACAAGACTAGTTGCCAATGGAACTATTCAACAGGAGGGTATTGATTGTGGTGAGACATTCAGTCCGGTTGTTAAATCGGCCACTATTCGGACTGTGCTCAGTATTGCTATGGGCACGCATTATCTGATTCATCAGCTTGATGTCAAGAATGCATTTCTTCATGGGGATTTGAAAGAGACTGTGTACATGTATTAGCCTCCTGGCTTTGTTCATCCGGCAGCTTCGCAGTTTGTGTGTCGTCTCAGGAAGTCATTGTATGGATTGAAACAGGCTCCCCGCGCTTGGTATGATCGGTTTGCCAAGTATCTTCTGCAGATTGGTTTTGTATGTAGCAGGTGTGATACCTCTCTCTTCACTTTTCACCGAAGTAGCAGCACTGCATATTTGCTATTATATGTAGATGACATTGTTCTTACTGCCTCATCTGACGGGTTGAAGAATGAAATCATTGCTCTACTCAAAACTGAATTTGCTATGACTGACTTGGGCAAGCTAAGTTATTTTTTGGGTATATCGGTGACCAGATCTGCAGCCACTATGATCATGTGTCAGCGTAAGTATGCAGAAGAGATAGTGTACAGGGCCAAGATGGCAAATTGTAAAATTATGCCAACTCCGGTGGACTCAAAATCCAAGCTTAGTGCCAATGACGGTGCACCAGTTTCTGATCCCACTCTATATCGGAGTCTAGCAGGTGCTCTTCAGTATCTTACATTCACTAGGCCTGATATTGCATATGCCATTCAGCAGGTGTTTCTGTTAATGCACGACCCCTGAGAGTCATATTTTGCCTCCCTCAAACGTATTATCAGATATGTTAAGGGCACACTAGACTTTGGATTACATCTATACCCCTCTGCCCCAACCAAGCTACTTGCCTACACGGATGCAGATTGGGCAGGATGCCCCGACACACGTCGCTCCACCTCAGGGTACTGTGTATTTCTTGGGGATAATCTTATCTCATGGTCCGCCAAGCGGCATGCCACACTTTCCCGTTCGAGTACTGAAGCAGAATATCGCGGTTGCTAATGTTGTTGCTGAGATCTGTTGGCTCTGAAATCTTCTTTTGGAACTCCAGTGTCCACTCCGCAAGGCGTCTATAGTCTATTGTGACAACATATCTTTCATCTATATGTCTCATAATCCGGTCCAACATCAGCGGACTAAGCATATTGATATGGATATCCACTTTGTGCGAGAGAAGGTTGCCCGTGGTCAGGTCAAAATATTACACGTGCCTTCCTCTTATCAGTATGCAGACATCTTCACAAAGGGACTACCACGACAACTCTTCACCTACTTCCGATCCAGCCTTAGCGTTCGGCCTCCTCCCGCTCCGTCTGAGGGGTGAGTATTAGCGAATATTCTCCAAATATTCTCTGTATATTTTGTAATTATGATAGATGTATATTTAAGGTAACTTAGGATTCTAATTATATTAGGAATCAACCTTTGTAAGGTAAGTTAGGATTCGTACCATATTAGGAATCAACCTTTGTACAACTATATATATTGTGAATAATGAAAGGAATCCCTAAGGGAAATTATTCTATCTTTCAGTCCTAGTAAGTACATCTTGTCCATAACGATTCCGATAGAGCAATATATGCGGGTTTAGAATTTAAAATTTATAGATTTTTACAATGATCTGAAGTTAATACTATAATAAAAAATTAAAAACTGAGTTTCCGATCAAATATTTAATACATTTAGTGAATTTCTTAATATTTATACATATGCATGGCTGAACAAAAGTTATTGGGTTCACGTGAACTAACTTTTCCTTGTAATTCAGGTTGGCTTTGACTCATTCTTTAGTTCATCTTGACCTAACCCATCTTTCCTTATAAGTAACTTTTGAACGGGTTAATGATCACTCATGATTTATTAACTCATCTCACTTTAACCAGCTCAAATTCAGTCTAACTCACCCATTTGACACGCTACAATTCCAACCTATATGTTCAAATTAATTTATCAATTCCCTATTCATCTTCGCAACAATCCTTTCCAGTCATGCACGCAATCAAATCAATTTCAAAGACAGCATAAGCCAACAACTTGAAAATAACATTCGAGAAAATTGTGTTCCTTTAATTTGTCAATTATAAGATGACTTTCAATGCTTAGATCAAAATGATTAAATAGGACAGATGGAGTACATTTTTTAAATTTAAAACATACGTTGGCTTATAAACTCTAGTGAGATCTATAAAAAAGACGTCTCCATTGACAGGAGTATTATCCAAACCCTCAAGAAAGTGATAGGCAAATATTATTGTGAATATAGATAAGTACTATCCCTGTCTACCAATACTTAAATCAGAATTTCAAATACGGAAGTTCTATATTTACAAAGATTGTTGGCCAAATCAATATATAAATACTAAATGGTCAATATTTCAATATCTTTTTTATGGCGGATCCAAGATGTAAATTCTATAGCTATGCTCATTTTCAATCTTTAAGATTTTTAGCATTGAACCCTATATATTTTAAAGTTATGAATTCATATATACTATTTGTTACTATAATTTTAGTAAATTTTTGTTTGGAGATTTTACTCTTGTACTTTATAAAGCAGTACGGGAAGTATATAACTATTACAAGTATTCGAAAGAATAAACAAAGATTCAATAATTCAACTAGAAATCTGAAATTACAATTGTTGCATTATTGAATCTTTGTTTATCCTTTCGAATACTTGTAATAGTTATATACTTCCCGTACTGCTTTATAAAGTACAAGAGTAAAATCTCCCAACAACTTAAGACAATATTGCTCCATATGTATCCTTTATACGTCCTGGACAATTTGTCTCCCAAGATAAAACAGCAATGGAACACTTGAGCAAAGGAAACTCAAGTGCTACCGTGAAGAATATTGAGTAACGAAATGATGCTTGGAAGTTGAAGGAAGAACTGTTTTTGCTTGTGTATATTTCTATATTTTCGTGTATCATATATGTGTCTCAACAATGGTGTAAGGGGGTGTTTATATAGGTGAGGGAGGGACTGAAAAACTGCCTCCATAACAGCCAAATAATGGCCATTATGGAGGTAGTAAAGTCACCAACATAAATGGTGAAAGACCAACGGATTGGCCATTATAAGAGGAGTAATTCAGCCAAAATAAATGGCTGAATTGAGTGCTGTGGCGTTTCTGCTTTGACCGTCCAAATTCTGACTTTCTGGAAACTTCAGAGACCAAACTGTACATCTTGAAACTTCAGGGATCAAACTGTACTTCTGACAAAGTTTTCTGGTCCAAAAAGATAATATCAGAAGACCCATAGCCCGCGGCCGCGGGCGAACAGGAACCGGACGGGACGGGCGGGCGGCGGCGGCGCACGTGTGGTCTTTCCTCGAACCGAAGCACATCTAGGTCCTCCCTCCTTTAAACACATGGGATACCCCTTGGGGTCCCAAACCCCAAACCAATTTCGAGTGTTATATACACAACAATTCTTTCTTCCTCTACCGATGAGGGAGAATTGAACACAATACCACACTTTTCCATGCTTCAAACACCTCACTTCGTGAACCAATATCTCTTTCATTTCTCAATGAAATTTGACGATTCTTGGCCCTACGGTTATCTACGTACTTAGTAGATCATGCATGTGTGAAGAACCGGATTTTCCAACATACGTAACACTAGTGTTTAAGCCGTTAAAGTTGGTCGGTCGCAACTCCCGCCAAAGGTTAATTTCCAACAATTTTTACACATAAATTTATGGCCCGCGTCAAAAGTATTATGTTCAAATGAACCCGATACTGTAATAACATCTGATCCTACCCTGTTCAACCGTAACTTCAAATATTTTTTTTCTTTCAAACTTTAACCAAATCATGTCCAAACACCTGAGAGTAGCATTATTAAAATCAATATTGTTGTCTACATAAGAAGGTAATGGGAGCTTGGTAAAGTTTGTCACTTGTGAGTCCAATAGAAAGGATATGATGAAAGTTGGAAAAGTAGAGTAACACAAACATATGGGAAAAGCCCATTGTACTATATGCAATATAGCACGCAATAACCACTAATTTCCATGTTAATATAATTGCACAAAACTACCCCGTGTATATATGGTAAGATTCACAAATAGCCTTTTTTTGTCTTTGTAAAGAAAAATAGTCACTAATTTGATGAAATTTTAAATTCCACATATGAAACTCCATGACATTGTTACGTAATTTCACTGTGTGAATTTTAAAACTTCATAATAATGGTTATTTTTTAAATATAGGGTCAAAAATTGCGACTGAACAATATTTCATCATGTATATGTAGGAATATATAACCGAGAACATAGCTTTTACAATGTAACTTGGTCTAGTTTCTTCCTATTTTGCAAATCAATCGTGCTTGCCGTCTGGACATAAATTTGTACTTAATTTGGAGAAATATAGATCGGTGTTAGTCCTCCTAAACTTGGACTTTATCTTTTTGGAGGAAGTATATCATGTTTAAACATGGAGAAAATTTAAACGAAGAAAAATGTTCTAACAAGCAAAGATGAAGTAAAATCGTGAGCTTAACTTTCATAAACTAACATGGAAAGAAATGTTAATACAATGAGACCTTTCTATAACAATCCCCATCTTATAATAAATAACAACATACCCAGTGAAATCCCACAACGTGGGATCTAGGGAGGGTAGAGTGTACGCATATCTTACCTCTACCTTGGTAGGTAGAACGATTGTTTCCGAGAGACCCTCAGCTCAGGACATGCAAAGCAGACAAAAAAACACAATCAGACCTGATAAAAAATTTAAAGATTTAAAAAATTTCAAAATTTAAAGCAATATGCAAATGTTGATAGCAGACGCGAATACGCCATAATAACGCATCCTAAACAAGAAGGAAGAAGCATTTTACCGGGACTTATAATAGCATTTTAATATGGCATATAATGTAATGAACTCAAATCCAATGTGACAGTAATCAGTTTATCAACTATATTAATAAGATTAAAATTCAATTATAATTTCAAAAAGTAAGTGCAACAACTCAAATGACAAAAGCCCAACGAAAATACAGAAATATATTGAAAGTAAGAACTAGGATAGATTGTAGAAGGATATGAGGAACTAGACACAAAGAAAACGGGATGAGAGACATAAACTTTGCCTAAGCATCACAATATGCATAACCTATTCTTTCTGACGGTTAGTCCTTTTAAACCAGTTGCTTATTTCACTTGAATTTCAAATCAATCTTTGTGAGGATCTTCTAATCCTATTTCTCATATCAATAGTTTCTTGTGTGACAACCCTGCAGGTATCGATCAACATTGAATTTGGGCGGATTCATAACATATAAGTTTTTTTTTTTGGAACCAGCTATTTATGTCATATTTGTTGGGATATATATCATTAATCATGCGTTTAGATATGGTCTGTTGTAACAATTATCATGATTAAAAGTATAAGTGGAAGATTATTGGAATATATATTATTAACCATGTGTTTGAATATAGTATTTATTATAGAATAATTGTTTATTCAATGTTTAATAAAGAATTAAGTAGATCATGTATTAGTATGTATGTCCTTTACTTATATAGTAGATGATTTAGTGTATGTAGTTTAGCTTATACACGGAAGATTAAATCATCGGTTCTTATAAGTATAAAGTTTATGTTCACAATCTAAGATGAAAATTGGACAAAGCTATCGGTATGATTGTAGCACAAGATTAAATATAATGTATCTTCACTATGAGAACAATATAGTTCTGACTTCTTATGCTAGTACATTTTGTATGTATTGAACGGATCAAGTAGAGATAAGTATTTTTGTACTGAATATGTAAAACAACCTCTCTAGCTCATTATGTACTTATACTCTTAATCTTGATATGATTATTATGATCAATGTGATTTATTTATTATTTTGATTTATCAAAAGGTACGACTGTATTGTGAGTCAATGTATCTGATAGGTTGGATAGTAACAAATAACATTTGAGAAATAGTAATTAATTGATAGAATTCATGTCTCGACTTTGAGATTGATGATAACCCTTTACATATGCTTATAAGTTTTTATGTGAAAACCCTGCAGGTGGATTTTGTATCCGTCACATGAAATAAGTTAAGCGGAAGTATAAATGATTTTATTAGTCAATAAATTAAATTATCAGTAATTTAATTTAATTTAATTGATTGGTATCTGTAATCTTAACATGTGAGTTAAATAAGATTTAATTAAAGATTTTGAAATTAAACGAAGGAGTGCAATTATAGATTTTTAGTGAAATTATTTGTAATTTATTGTGGTAGGATTAATTCATTCATATTCTGAATTAATTCCACAATTGAAAGCCTCGTTATTAAATCTGTAGTCCTTGCTTTTCAACCCTAAGAGGTGTTGGAAATTTGTCTTTGGCGGGAGTTGTGTCCGACCAACTTTAACGGCTTAAACACTAGTGTTACGCATGTTGGAGAATCCGATTCTTCACACGTGCATGATCTACTAAGTACGTAGATAACCGTAGGGCCAAGGATCGTCAAATTTAATTGAGAAATGAAAGAGATATTGGTCTACGAAGTGAGGTGTTTGAAGCATGGAAAAGTGTGGTATTGAGATCAATTCTCCCTCATCGGTGGAGGAAGAAAGAATTGTTTTGTTTATAAGTCTCAAAGTTGGCTTGGGGTTTGGGACCCCAAGGGGTATCCCATGTGTTTAAAGGAGGGAGGACCTAGATGTGCTTCGGTTCAAGGAAAGCCCACACGCGCGCCGCCACCCGCCCGTTTGGTCCCTGAAGTTTTAAGATGTACAGTTTGGTCCCTGAAGTTTCAAGAAAGTCAGAATTGGGCAGAGAGCAGAAATGTCCATCAACACTCAATTCAACCATTTATTTTGGCTGAATTACTCTTACTAAATGGCCAATCCGTTGCACATCTTCACCATTTATTTTGGAGGAATTACTACCTCCATAATTGCCATTACTTGGCCAGTAATGGCACTTATGGAGGCAGTTCATCAGCCTCTCCTTCAACTATTTAAGAACCCCTTAGTCACCATTGTTGAGCTACACTTTACACTTAACACAAACAGAAAATGAATTCATCTTCCTACAATCTTCCAAGCATCATTTCATTACTCAAAATTTTTCACGGTAGCACTTGAGTTTCCTTTGCTCAATTGTTCATTTGCTGTTTTATCTTGGGAGATAATTGTTCTGGACGTAGAAATGATACATACGGGGCAATATTGTCTTAAACTTGTTGGTTACAAAGGTGCAGGAAACGGAAATTACAAATAACTGCTAAGTAATACAAGAACTGAAATTACAATTCAAGAACAAACTGAAATTACAAAGAACAAACTGGAACTGTTTGTGGTATGCTAAGTCGAGTGTTTGCACTCTGTCTTTAAGACAATATTGCCCCGTATGTATCATTTCTACGTCCTGGACAATTGTCTCCCAAGATAAAATAGCAAATGAACAATTGAGCAAAGGAAACTCAAGTGCTACCGTGAAGAATTTTGAGTAAGAAAATGATGCTTGGAAGATTGTAGGAAGATGAATTCGTTTTCTGTTTGTGTTAAGTGTAAAGTGTAGCTCAACAATGGTGACAAAGGGGTTCTTAAATAGTTAAAGGAGAGGCTGATGAACTGCCTCCATAAGTGCCATTACTAGCCAAGTAATGACAATTATGGAGGTAGTAATTCCTCCAAAATAAATGGTGAAGATGTGCAACGGATTGACCATTTAGTAAGAGTACTTCAGCCAAAATAAATGGCTGAATTGAGTGCTGATGGACGTTTATGCTCTCTGCCCAATTCTGACTTTCTTGAAACTTCAGGGACCAAACTGTACATCTTGAAATTTCAGGGACCAAACTGTACATATGAAAGAATTCTGGTCCAAACTGTACATATGAAACTTCAGGAATTAAACTGTACATATGGCAAAGTTCTCTGGTCCAAAAAGATAATATCAGAAGAAACCTGACCACACACCATGAACCCTGACCGGGCCAGGGCGGCGACTGGCGGCGTGGCTTTCCTTGAACCGAAGCACATCTAGGTCCTCCCTCCTTTAAACACATGGGATACCCCTTGGGGTCCCAAACCCCAAGCCAAATTTGAGACTTATAAACAAAACAATTCTTTCTTCCTCCACCGATGAGGGAGAATTGATCTCAATAACACATTTTCCATGCTTCAAACACCTCACTTCGTGGACCAATATCTCTTTCATTTCTCAATGAAATTTGACGATCATTGGCCCTACGGTTATCTACGTACTTAGTAGATCATGCACGTGTGAAGAACCGAATTCTCCAACATGCGTAACACTAGTGTTTAAGCCGTTAAAGTTGGTCGGACGCAACTACCGCCAAAGGCAAATTTCCAATAAGAGGAACATTTTAAACCTGAACCGTAATACTTGTCCACACGAGTATTTTCCATCCAAAGACTAATTAGGTTACATAGTAGAAGAGTGCAAACCGTGAAACTGAAGGATGATCTCGTGAATAGTTTCTGCTTGTGTTTGAAGATTCGATTCTTGATCGCTTTCACATTTTAAGAGATAAATATCAAATTTACATTTAATTGAAATATGTGATTATGTGTTATTTATAGTACATGCAAGTTCGATAATCACTATTTCCGCTGTTTTTGCATGTATTCTATCAATATTTACCTTTCTATAGCGATTGTTCACCTCAGGTTAAGTATAATGTACGGGGGCGATAGATATTTATTTGGTTATTCGTGGGTTTGACAGTTTGACTTGACACGATTAGCTATGAGTTCGCCATACACTAATTTTAAATATATTTCAGGTGTCTGAATGAAAACTCGTAAGATTAAGGAGCTAAAACAAAATTCTTTACAAGTACGAGGTATCTAATGTGCCAAACAAAAAAAAGGTCAACAATTAAATTAAAAAAATCTAACACCATTAATAACACCGTGAAGGAACAGGCAAAAACCAATAATTACTTTCATAGCAACGCCTTTGTTTGCTTCTCTCTTAATTATAAGCACTTTCAAGTAAGTATTTTGTTTTCCAGTAATTTAGACATAAGTACTTTGATAATTGCTGATTTTTCCACTTTTCTTTATTGGGTATTTTGATTCTTGATTTTTCAATTGTTGGTTCATGTGAAAGAATGAGTAGAATAGTTAAAAGTTTTTTTCTTTATTCAGAATTTATGTTATGTGGTGTTTCTTTTTAGCGTTTGCAAAATTGCATAACCAGTTTGTGAATTTTTGCTAAAAGTGTTTGTTTTGATTTGTTTTTGCATAAGAGAAAGGGAAAAGAAAAAGGGTAATTAGTATTTCTATGGACATGTTTATGTATAATTTGTTGGTTTTGCCACCAGTCTATGTTGGGTAGTTTGATTCTTGTGAGAAAATGAGTAATTATTTGTATGATTCAAGTAGGGGAGGAGGAGGGTCAGTTCGATTCTACATTTTTTTTTAATCAACAGTGATTGATATGAAATTTTGAAATTATGGAAGTGCTATTGTCTAGTCAAACATTGAGTAGTACTCACTAGTGGGATCCGTTGCTTAGAAATTTAAGGAGAAAGGGGACAAGGTGGGGTTGAGGGGAGGGAGTGAATTGTAACTTTTTCTTTTTCTAGTCAACTGATTTAGATCAGTAGTCGACCATGACAAAATAAATGCAGAAAGTAAATAACTGTAAGTAAATGGCACACGATGTTTTATATTGGTTCAGATTCAATGTGAATCCTAATTCAGTCCCCTTGGGTTGCAAGGATGTTCTCTGCAACTCTTTTTGTAAGTGATTTTAGGTACAATGGTTGTTTCAATGAAGCTATTATGTCTACACTTAAACTCTCTTGATTTTTTGATACAATCCCTCACCAACTATACTATATCTCTTCTCTGTCTTTTTTTGAGTACACAGTAAGTTACTAGGATTACAATGCTTATGATGAGTAGAGCAGAAAGCTTGAGAAGTTGAGACAAAAGTATATTCTCTTCATCTATAGAGCCTCCTTTTATAGCCTTTGGAAAGTAGACGTTAGGCTTTTCACAGAGATGGCAACCCAAGAGAATTGATCCTTGGGAAAAGGAATAATGAGAATCCTATTTTTCGAGAATAAGGTTAGAGCTTTTAATGCAGATTTGATCCTTATTCCTTGTATGCTTCGCAGTCAGTCCTTCATGATTTGAGGCGGATTGAAGCTTGATACTTGTTTCCATGTTGGAGCATACTTGATTGATGCGATGATATCTCAATTTATTGCTGTGTAATAAATTGTGATTTGTCTTCCCTTAATATAAGGGAGAATCTCCTTGATGATACTTGATTGATATTCTCCCAAGACTTGATTTATATTCTTCCCAACTTAGCCGTTGCTTCCATAAATAAGTTATTAGACTTTGACTTGTAATAACTCTTCTTGATTTTCGTCAATTTGGTAGATGTGCTAGATGATTATGGGCTGCGTGAGTCCACTGGACTGCCTAGCTTGTGCTCAAGTATTTCCACTGCGCTTGCTAGCTTCCTTGAGTGTTTACTTACACAAGTAAATTTGTCCTCATTAAATCTTAACACTAACATCATCCACTAGTTTGTGTTGTTGATGAATTTTCACGCACAAATTTAGTTCTTGAATAGCCTAGTACAGACCTTCCTCCTCCAATTATAAGGTTGGTTTTCGAGTCATCAAAGGAGCAACTTGGGAAATGACCACTATTGGCTCCAAGTGGTGGGCTAGAGAAGAATGTCTTTGGACGCACTATGTCTTGGGCTTAGCCTTGTATAAGACATATAGCTTTGTATGATTCAAGTAGGGGACGATGAAGCGGTGCTGAACTTAAAATTTTGAGCTTTTGATATTATATATGGTTTATGGAAGAAATATGCCACTATTAGCTCTATTAAGTCTGTAAAGCCAAGTCTAGTCTTAGATTGAGACTATTGTTTGTTGACTATTTTACTACTGAACTTATCTGTAAAAGCTTTATTGGGAGCAACTTCGGGAAATGACCACTATTGGGATCCTAGCGGTGGGCTAGAGAAGGACGTCTTTGGATGCAATGTCTTGGGTTTACTTAGCCTTGTATAAGGCATATAACTTTGTATGATTCAAGTAGGGGATGATGAGGCGTGCTGAACTTAGAATTTTGATATTATATATGGTTTATGGAAAAAATATGCCTCTATTAGCTTTACCTTACAAAAGAATATGCGACTATTAGCTCTCTTTATTAAGTTTATAGAGCCTATGTCTAGTCTTAGATTGAGACTATTGTTTGTTGACTATTTTACTACTGAACTTATCTGTAAAAGCTTTATTACAAAGCTTTATAGTCACATCAAAATTCGATATATCTAGACAAGTTAATGACAAAATATCAGGTAAGGAGCATCATAGGTTAAACTTCCTTTAAGAATATCAAATTTCCATTATCTTAGAAATGTTGCTTGAGGAATTGAATAATTCAATTATGACTTGTCTGCTTTTATGTTCTAGTGGAACCGTGCAAGTTGGAGTTGTTGATCTCATGCTCTTCTTTTTTTATTTGTTTGATCTTTACCCCTCTTAGGTGCGAAAAATGGCAAAAGATATCGAAGTATCTCCTTCGGAAACCTCTTTTGATTACGAGCTTTATGAAGGAGACCCCGATCATCTTAGAACTGTTGTTGCTGCACCTACCCCAGCTGGTCCGTACATTGACCCTGCTTCAATCAAACTTAAACATAGGATCGGACGTGGATACTTTGGTGATGTTTGGTCAGCGACACATCATCAGTCAGCTACCGATTACGATGAGAATCATGAAGTAGCTATAAAGATGTTACATCCTATAAATGAGGATCAAGTAAAGGTTTTCTTAAGTAAGTTTGAGGAGTTATGGGTGAATTTGAAGTCTAAACAAATCCAAGGTGTTTGCTGTTTGCATGGCATTTCTGTAATATCTGGAAAGGTGAAGTTCTGCCTGCATCATTTCTCTTAAGGTAAATACATAAAGATCCTTCTAAACTTGACACGAATTATTAGTTGCACACCTAAACTATCAGTAGTCTTAATTACCCCCCTGAACTTGGTTATTTGATACACTCCCCTACCACGTGGATCTTTTGTGTTACATAAAGACCTAGTATTAAGGCTTTTATAGGACCCCCCAAGATGAATTATTAATTTCTTAGATTATCTTTTTCGGATCAAATTAGTAAAAAAATTTGGCTAACACTCCATTATTTAGGTGAAAATTTGTTAAAAAATTGGCAGAAATTTTATTATTTTAGCCAAATAAAAAGCTTTCTCCTAAATAGTGGAGTTATAGCCAATTTCTTTTACTAATTGACCGGTAAATGAATATTTTTTTTAAATGCCACGTGGTCCGTGGACAAAAAATCCACATGACTGACGAGTATATCCCGCTCCTTTAGGATAAGATCATGCGGGGGTAGAGACTATCAAATAACCAAGTTTAGTGGGGTAATTAAGACTACTGATAGTTTAGGCGTGCAACTAATAATTCGTGTCAAGTTTAGGCGGATAGTTATGTATTCAGCCTTCTCTTAACTCTATATGGGACCTTACAATTTGTTTATTGTTCTTACTTTCTGAATAATGTTTATGTGGATAGATCTGTATAGCTATGAGATCCTATGAGGGGTCAGTTGGTGATAAAATGGCTCGGCTGAAAGGAGGGAAGCTTCAATTACCTGATGTTCTTAGGTCATACACTTATATAATTATCAGAAAGGTGAAAAGTTTTCATCTTGAAACTTGACACTTGCTAATACAGAGTGCTGATGTTGTACAGATATGGTATTGAACTGGCTAAAGTAATACACGAGTTGCATTCGATGAATGTCCTGGTTTTGAACCTTAAGCCAACTAATTTTCTTCTGAATGAACATGACGAAGTGTTCCTCGGAGACTTTGGGATACCGTATCTTCTTCTTGGAGTTCAGCCGCCTGATTCAGATCTAGTATTAAGGCTTGGAACTCCGAATTACATGGCTCCGGAACAGTGGGAACCTGAGGTTAGAGGTCCAATAACTTGTGAGACTGATGCTTGGGGATTTGGTTGCAGCATTATCGAGATGTTGACTGGTGTTCAGCCCTGGTTTGGTAAATCGGTCCAAGATATATATCGTTCGGTGGTGATAAACCAAGAAAAGCCACAAGTTCCGGGTGGCCTCCCAACTGCCATTGAGAATGTTCTCAATGGCTGTTTTGAGTATGATCTCCGCAATCGACCTCTGATGGTGGACATTTTGGAAGCATTTGAAAGGTCTCTCTCTCTCTCTCTCTACCGCCCCACCCTTAGTTGTCTTTTTCTTCCAACTGCTGTATTCCTTAGTTTGACAGTCTTACATGCCTATTGAGTGTCATAATCCTTTCAATTTTACTTCTTAGTTAGCTTTAGCTTGTTCGGCCAAGCTTCTCCAAGTCCAAAACTGTTTTTTTTTAAAGTTCTTTTTTTTAAAGTTCTTTCTTTTTCAAAGTTGAAGTGTTTGGCCAAGCTTTTAGGAGAAGAAAAAGTGCTTTTGAGTAGAAGCAGTTGTTTTTGAGAAGCTGAAAAAAGTAGCTTCTCCGAAAAGTATTTTTTTGAAAAACACTTTCGAGAAAATACACTTAGAAGTACTTTCTAAAAGCTTGACCAAACACTAATTGCTGCTCAAAGTGCTTTTCAAATTGATTAGCCAATACAATTCCGACTTTTTCGAAAAGTAGTTTTCAAAGCTGATTTTAGAAGCTTGGCCAAATAGGTTATTAGTTGCTCAGTGCAGTTCGATTTTTGAATATTTCTCTTTTTTCTTATTTCGACTTGATTACTAATTCCTAACACAATGACTATTTCCCTTGACCAGTTTCCACATCTTTTTATTAGTGTCTTAACCTGTTGCCCCATATCCTATTCTAATTTCGCAACCCTCTCATTTTTTTGCATTTCAAGACTTTTGAGCAATTGATGTATTACTACTTATTGGGAAGGAGTTACTTTGATTATGAAACCTATTGTCTGCTTTTGTGTAAGTTGAGTACTGGAGAAATTGGGATTATGCACGTCGAATGCGACTTGGTGTGTAGAAGGGTTGAAGTAAATTTGGATGGAACTGTACTGTATAGAACCAAAATTGATTTGCAGCATTGCTAAGTAGTTTTGGTGAAGATCTTATCGGAAAAGCATATAGTGTGGATTGAACTCTTTTATCCCTTGTTTCTTTTTGGTATGCCCATAAGGTTTTTGTATGTATAGATGATTGGGTGTCGTTCGTAGAAAACCATCTTTTTTTGTAGGTTTTCTACTTTTTGGTATATCTCGTGTATACGGGCATGTTTTTCTGCCCAAATATTAACAAAAATTTACCTTATGAAGAAAAAAATATAATGTGGTAAAAAACTGTTTAGGAATTGGTTCTTTGTTTCCCCTTCTTGGTTGGCGCTAGATATTTATGTGCTTTGTTGGAAAAATTGATGAATATGTTTTCTCTGCGCGATTTTACCTTTTGGCAGCTCGAAGAATGATGTTTATAGTGAAGGAGAGTGGAGCGACATAGGAGGGACTCTGTCCAACAAAAGCAAAACCCGTAGCTTTACCACATGGTACCTTTCAAAAGATCTTCTTCGAGTGGGAGATACTATTCGCTCGAGAAAACTTTTCAACTCCAGAAAGTCTCAAGATTCGCCTGTGTTGGAAGGAAGTGTTGTTGGTCTGGAGAAAGATACTGATCGAGATGGATTTGTTCTGGTACGAGTCCCCAATTTACCGAGCCCTCTGAGGGTAAATGCATCAACCATAGAGAGGGTTACAGGTGGTTTAACAGCTGGCGATTGGGTGCGCTTGGTCAACGAAAACATGAAGCACTCTTCCATGGGTATCCTACTCTCCGTGCAGCGTGATGGAAATGTCACCGTTGGTTTTTTAGGGTTAGAAACTTTATGGGCGGGACATTCTTCTGAAGTCGAAAAAGTTGACCCCTTTTTTGTGGGACAATTCGTGCAATTGAAATCAAATGTTGAAACTCCCCGGTTTGAATGGCCTCAGAAACGGGGAGGAGGATGGGCTACGGGGAGAATATCGCAGATACTTTCGAATGGTTGTCTCGTTGTTCAATTTCCAGGAAGAATGGTGTTCGGTGACGAACCTAATACGTTTTTGGCTGATCCAGATGAGGTGATCCAAGTGTCGTTTGATACATGTCCTGGCATGATCGTAAAGTATCAGCACCTTGAGGATTTTCACTGGTCTATTCGGCCACTTTCTATTGCATTTAGCATATTCACAGCTGTAAAGCTCGGTGTATCTGTAGGAAAATGCATTAATGCGAAGCTGAAGAAGGATCGGAAGAATCACCAGACGTCCAATGATAGTCGTGCTCCAGATGGCAATGTTGGGAGCAAGTCGGCCTGGCTTCGGCCAAATATCATGTTTAAAGAAGGTGCTGTCACTGCTACTGCTCGATAATCTGTAGTTATAATTGGTAAACACTGTACAAATTCGTAGTGGATTTTCGAAGTACAGTAGCGCAAAACTTTATATTATACGGGGCTAAACTTTTTATTATGTGTGAATTTGTGATATGTAGTTATGTACATGTTTTGTAAGTGCAAGCTCTGCACATATCAGAAATGCTAGTTATATGAACCTGTTTTGCAATGAATGCAAGTCTCTGATGTAATTAGAAGGGAAACAAGACAGCCAAGTTTGGATTGTAGAAATTATACGGACAGTATAAAGATCCTATCAGTATAGTTTAAATTAGGGGTGGCCAGCGGGGCGGGTCGGGCGGGCTGGGACGGGTTCCGGCGGGACGGGGGTGGGTCGGGACCAGGATTCGGCTGGACTTGCGGGCCGGGATAGGCTGGACGGGAAGAGGTCCCGTCCCAGATCCCGCTGGAAGAGGGGCCGAGATTTGAGGGGACGGGTCGGGTCGGGTTGCAGTTTTTTATTTTTTATTTTAGACACTTAATTTTAAAAAATATATATTTAAACACTTAAATAATTGAACAGGATAGTGTAATAAAAATATCTCAAGACTGTTTTTGTGCCTCTTATATTATTTAATAAAAATATGATTTTTTGTAATACAATTTCAAAATTGCAACTTTGTTTCGTTGTTCAAAAGTTGCAAATCACATAGTAAAATTGACATTAAAAAACTTACATAGTTAATCATACTTTTTCTAGTTTCCTCACAATGTCTTGAGGATCTTCGGTTGGAATTGGAAGTTGGTGGTCAAATTGTTCGACGTCGCTTCTTGCTCCCTCGGACAAGATTTCGTTGTAGTTGTAGCCTTCTGCGTTGATCTCCGGTTGACTGCACCTTCTACGCTCCGCTCTAATCCAATCTCTGAATAAAATTGCAGTCTCCAAGATGTCTCCCGCCAATGAGTGTTTGTGCTCTCCTATTTGAAATAATCCAGCAGAAAAAGCGCTTTCAGACGCCGTTGATGACGCTTGAATGTTCAACACATCTCGGGCCATCTTTGATAGTGTCGGAAATGTCTTCGCATTCTCCCTCCAGTATCTCAGCAAGTCATCACGTCCTTCTACATTGAGAATTGATTCGTACGGTACAACACCCTGCAAAACATGAACATCAAATTCTCTAAATTGTGAAGAAGTTGAACCACTAAACATTCTATTTCTAAGGCCTTGAACACTAGCAACAAAAACTACATGTCTTTTATTAGGTTGCAGTGAAGTAGAAGCAGATGGTACCGAAGCCAGTTGATTATTTGCACTTTCTTGTTGGTAATATATATATATATATTTTTTTGCATTCATTGTGTATGCTAAACATAACTTCTTCTTTAGTTGGTTCGTTAGTTGGTTCTTCAGTTGAGTTTGTTGGAAGTATTTCTAAGCTTTCATAAATCGTTTCAACAAGTGTTTTACAACCGTCTACTTTAATAATCAGATTTAATAGAACACCAATAAAATATATAGTAGGAATATGAAAAAAGTATTTTTTTAATAGCTGACTTGTAAGTTGATTTTTGCATATATTCATTAAATAAAAAATATTAGAGCTATATAAAATAACATAGTTGAAATAGTAGGATAATAAATCTCAGAAAATTCCTTAGCAGCTGAAAAAAATTTCTCTAAAAATGTGATAAGTTCCGAAATTTTATTCCAATCATCATCTACAAGCATATTCGTTGGATTTTGATTATGGACGTTAAATAATAATGTTATAGGTCTTCTATACTCTTGAGCAACAAGTAGTTGCTCATACAAAGAATTCCACATAGTCGAAACTTCTTCTAGATTTTTTCTATAAGGTAGTCCACAATCATGACAAGTTTTTTTTTATGTTCTTTGCGTCTTTGTGTTTTATTACCTTTAAAAATAAAATTTATAGCAAATTGTACTTTATCAAGGATGTTTTTAAAAGTTTTAGGCCATCCTTTACAACTAAGTTATAAATATGACATGCACATCTAACATAAAAAATATCGGAAAAAGATGGAGTAAATCGAGTTTTTAAAAGGTTTACAACATAATCATTAGCAATAACATTATCTAATGTAACAATCATAATTTTATCAGTAATTCCATAATATTCACAAATTTCATGAATATTTCTTGCAATAAATAATCCAGTATGCCTATCATCAATATATCTATATGCTAAAATACGTTTTTGCATAGACCAAGTGTGATATATACAATGGCATGTAACAATTAAATAATCATTACCGTTAGTACTACGACCTATATCAGAAGTGATAGCCACTTTGCCATTAAAATGATATAATGCATAACGTAAATACTGTTGATATTCATGTGCAAATTTAAAAACGTCTCTTCTAACAGTTGATCTAGGAAAACCGTTAAAAACAGGATTATACGTTTCTTTAATGTAATGAATAAAATCAGGAGAGGAAGGAAATGAAAAAGGCAAACCCTCCACCACAACTAATTTTGCTATATTTTCCTATCTTTATGTTTATCATATTTATGATCTATAATTCCCCCGTCATCGGGTTAATTCGACCATGTACTTGGTCGGGGACACTATGTGAACCTTGTCTCGACTCAGAAGGCATTGCACCCGATATTTCAGCCAGATATTCGTTATACCTAGCTTTGTGCATGCTTTGTACATGTCTCAATAAACCTCCCATCCCACCATGACCTTTTCCGGTTTTAAATTTATAAACTTCTTGACAAATTTTACATCTAGCTAGTTGATTCTCACTGTCCCTATTAAAAAAATCTCATGTAGGTGATTTTCATTTTTGATGTTTGGGGCCTCGACTAATACTAGGGGGAATAGGAGGCATTCCAGTTTCAGTTTCAGGCTGAGACTCAGTCTGAGCCTGAGATGGAGGAGCATTAGTGGATGTGTTATCTACATTATCGTCTATTTCATTTTAAAGTTTCGTTCAGATGCACAATATACGTCATGATCTAATGGTATATTAATATCATTAAAAAAACCAGTTTCATCTATATGAGTGAAATAATCGGGACTAGGAATATGATTACTAGAAGATGTACCCTTACCCCTGTTACCCCTAGTACCTCTACCAGAAATCAAACGTCCAAGTCGTTCCATTATAATTATGCAAATAAATAATTAAAGTAAATGAAATTGAGTACGATAATTAAAATTAAGTAATAATAATAATTTAAAGAAGGAATGAAGGTACCAAACGCCGACGTAACGTCGACGTGTAATCGAAGTTGAAAATTAAAACTTTGCTCGATGGACGATCCTCAAGCTAGTTGCCAACTTCACTCCCAATTTTTGAACTTTGATACAAATAAGCAAATAAAATATAATATTTAGTAGGCAATGTAGACTTATACAGAGATAAATTGAGAGACTAGAGAGATGGTAGGAAGATTTGTGAGAAAAATGAAGAGGAAAAAATGAGGTTTTTATAGTTGAGAAATATGGTTAAAGTGTAAATATACTAACTTAGGAGTTAAAAATAAATATTAAGGAGGTAGGGGGGTTTATGGGGTGGGTGAGGCGGGGAGGGGCGGGAATGGCCGTTATAGCCATTGCACAATGGCCAAAATTGAAATTTGGCAGTTGTTGCAACGGTTATTTTTGCAAAAAGGTGTGTGTGTGTGGAGTGGGGGGGGGGGGGAAGGGCGGGATGAGCCTTAGTCCCGTACCAAGATTGAACCCCGCTACCTACAATTTCATTCCGTTTTGTTTTGGGGGGCTGGGGTGGGGCGGTAATCAGGACGGGCTAGGTCGGGATGTGATAGGAAAGTTAGTATTTATTTAGTTTCAGTATATGTGATGCTCTCTTTTTTAACCAAGTCCTAATTTTTTTTTTTTATATTTGGAGAAAATTTAACTAAAGGAACCATTCAAGTCTCAAAATTAAAAATGGCGACAACTTTGACCAACCAAGGTCAAACCCACTTAAAACATGATTATGTTAATTAGAGTCTAAACTCTAAAATGTAATTTTAAAACTTGTTAAATTTTTGCAAAATATAAAAAAAACCCAATTGTATCCCAATCCCCCAACCCATTTATTTCAACAAAAAAAACCCTTCATCAGGAGAAACCATCTTCTTCACGTTCTTCCTATTCAAAATCAAAATCGACGATCTGTTGGATCTTTCTCTTCACTAGACTGCGACACTGCTGCTTCTTCACTGGTCTCTCTTTTTTCTCTCTCTTCGCGACTGCTTTATCATTCCTTCTAAGGTAAAGTTTTCTTTTTCACTTGGTTCAAAAGTTAGGGTATTGAAATCAATCACTAAAAATGATGATTTTGGTTAAAGAAGAAGAAGAACACGAGTTTCTCTTCAATGTTGTTTATTTTGTTGTTCCATGCTTAAAAAACTCTTATTTGGGGTATTTAATTCACTTGTTGTGGTGTGTTTTTAAACAGTGTATCTGGAAGTGAAATTTAGGTTTTCGTTCTCCTTCTAAAATTAAGGAAAAAGGGGTCTGCACTTCTTTTGATTTTTTAACAGTCGAGGAAGCTGTTGAAGCAACTTCAGTACTTGTTTGACAAAAGCAAACATCTGTTGAGGTTGCATTCTTAAAAAACCCTTATCTGATTTATTTTGTTTAACATGTGATAGTTGTGTGTTTGTAAATATCGTACACTAATAGTGAAATAGATGTTTTTGTGTTTGTTATTGTTCTTGTTGACCTTGTATGGTTTAGGGAAAAGAGTCTTGCAATTGTTTGGATTTTTTCCAACAGTTGTGAAAGCTGTTGTAACAGATTTCTCAGTTGTTGGAAAAAAATAAAAAACAATTGCTAAGGTTGTTGCAACAACTGAGATAGTTGGTGCAACGAATTTCGTAGCTGTTGGAAAAAATCAAACAGTTGATGAGGTTATTGCCGAGGAAGTTGTTGCAACTGTTTGATTTTTTTCAAAAGCTGAGAAATATGTTGCAACAACTGCTTCACATGTTACAACAACTTCTTCAATTTTTGCAACATGTTCATCAATTGTTGCAACAACTTCAATACTTTTTGTACTTGTTTGATTAACTGTTATAAATTTTTTCCTATTTACTATGACTCATGTAGAGGTAAGGTCTGCGTACACTATACCCTTTCCAGACCCCACTTGTGGAAATATGCTAGGTATGTTGTTGTACTATGACTGGTGCACACATTAATTATTGATTTTTATTTGTCTCATGTGTGCATATAAAATGGCTCCAACCAAAAGAAAAGATATATCAACCACGACATCAAGTAGAGATAGTAAAAAAGCTAAGATTGGAATGTCGTTATATGACCTTGCTGAATATGCAATAACTATTTTTGAAACAACAAATGAATCTCTAAGTCATAGTCAACATGAAAAACAATCTTTAGACCAATAGGAGGGCTTAGAGGCCAAAGCCTCGCAAGTAGAGGAAGAAAGGTTTGAAGATAGCCAAGAAGAAAGCTCTGAAGATGGCCAAGAAGGAGCTGAAGATACAGTCTAAAAAGGAGAATATAGTGGAGACAGGTTGTGGGTGTGATTGATAAGATGTCTGAGCCCTAAGGCGGGCTGATGATATGTTTCTTTAAATTATATTGTTCAGGGACGTAAGATAATTATATTTAATTTATATTTTTTGGGTTGAGGAATAATTATTATTAAGTCGTTGTATTTTATGTTATTTATTGATTATGGTGGATGATGATAAAATTATGTAATTTTTATTACTTATTTATATTATGTGTTTATTCCCAGTATATTATATGTTTCAGTATGTATTTCAATTGCTGAAATTATGTTCAGTAGTTTCAAACAAGTCACAGAGTTGTAGCAACAAATTCCTCGTCTATTGAATAAAATCAAATAGTTGCTGCAGCTGTTGCAACAGATGAGGAAGTTGTTGCAACATTTTACTCACCTATTGAAAAAATCAAACAATTGTTGAAGCTGTTGAAATGTATGGGGAAGTTGCTGCAACATATGAGGAAACTGTTGCAATAGATTTATAACATGTTGAAAAAAATCAAACAGTTGCTTTTAGAATTTATTGCAACAACTCCCTAATCTGTTGCAACAGAATTCTCACCTTGTTGGAAAAAAATCAAACAGTTGATGAAGCTGTTGCAACATGTGAGGAATATGTTGCAACAAATTCCTCACTTGTTGAAAAAAAATCAAACAGTTATTGAAGGTGTTGCAACATGTGAGGAATCTGTTGCAACAACTTCCTCAATTGTTGCAATATTTCACGTTATTCATTACTAAATATCATTGAATCACTTTGTTGACCACTAATAATGTTGCTTCAAGTAGTTCACATCAAATCACTCTAATGATCGCTCGTTTTAGCTCGATTATACTTGGTTGATCATCTATTGTGATCAAATTACTATTTAACCGATTAGGGATATATATATATATATATATATATATATATATATATATATATTGTTAATTCAAGTAGTTCACATCAAATCACTCTAACGATAACTCGATTTAGCTCGATTACACTTAGTTGATCATCTATCTTGATCAAATCGCTATCTAATTGATTAAGGATGTCATTAGATATATATTGATCACTAAATATCACTGAAACACTTTGTTGACCACTAGATATGGTTGATTCAAGTAGTTCACATCAAATCACTCCAATTATTACTCGATTTAGCTCGACTACACTTAATTGATCATATATCATGATCAAATTGCTATCTAATTAATTAAGAATATATATCAGCCAAAAATCTGATGAATAGAAGGAAAGGAGCTTTAGCCACTCGATTTAAGGAGAGACGCAGAAGCAACTCTCTTGACCCGCTGTAAAGAGAGGAGTGAGTGGGCCTTCCTTCTAGAGAAAGCAATTGTCCTACTATACCCACAATCCAGTTGCTAAATGCCACAGCTCCTTTTATAACAACCCCTGAAAATAGGGCATTCGAAGCATCAATCTCATTCTATGCTCTATGCTATCTTCCATTAGGGTCCTGTAAGGGCGGGTATGAGAAGGGACTTGTTTTCTTCGCTGCCTTTTTTACATAAGGTCCGCAGGAAAGCGGTTGCTAAGGCTTGTAGCTTGCTTCTGTCCTTAGTCAGTTGAGGATTTCGCTTCTGATGTAGTCAGTGAGAAACGTTGTTCCATTTTTAGCTTTAGATTGAAAGATAAGGAAGGCAAGTCAAAACGGAAATAAAGCCTTAGCCGGAGCAGTAGCCAGAGAAGCAAGGCAAAAAGTGGTCTCAGGCATTTTGCATGAACTCCAATCTTATCTGTGTCACAGGTTTGATGATCGCTAATGCATACTAAAGCAATCTCATCACTTTTTTTGCAGGCAGAAGGAAAGAGAAAACGAGCGAAACGAAGTGGACCATTTCTCTAGTTGTTCGTCGATGGTTCCTGACTAAATGTCATTGAAACACATTGTTAACCACTAGATATGGTTGATTCAAATAGTTCACATCAAATCACTCCAACAATCACTCGATTTAGCTCGACTACACTTAATTGATCATCTATTGTGATCAAATCGCTATCTAATTGATTAATGATGTAATTAGATATATATATATATATATATATATATATATATATATATATTCAAGTAGTTCACATCAAATCACTCTAATAATCACTCGATTTAGCTTGACTACACATAGAATTGCTCGATTTGTCGCAATAATTGCAGTATATGTTGCAACAAGTAACATAGTTGTTGAACAAATCATATCACTTGTTGAAAAAAACACAATAAGTTACCTAGCTGTTGCAACAAGTCCCAACCTAATTGCTGTAACAAGTCACGTCACTTGTTGTAAAAATCCCAACAAGTAACAGAGTTGTTGCAACAAATTTGTTATTTGTTAGAGATTGTTCCACAAATTTTCAACATGACATGAGTTATTAGTTGTTTCAACAAGCCGTGGCACTTGTTGGAAATATCCAACACGGACATAAGTGTTGCAACAAGTCCGGTGACTCGTTGAAAAAACCCAACAAGTAACTAGTTGCTGCAACAAGTAACTAGTTGCTGCAACAAGTCCTGTCACTTGTTGAAAAATCACAAGTTATAAAGCTGTTGTAACAGATTTCTTACTTGTTAAAAACTGTTTAGGAATTTCTTACTATGTACATTTGTGATTTGAACAAGATCAACATATCATATAAATAAAGTTCATAAACACCAACAACAAAATTTACTATTACAAGAAAGAACAACATTAAAATATCATACAACCCAAGTTCACAAATATCAACAACAATACTTATTACAAGACAATGCAACATTAAAAACTATGGAGAATTTCAGTATGAGCATGTAGTTCTTTGTTTTTTTCACATGTAGCATTTTTCCCCTCATTAGAAATGATTCCTCGACTCTACGCCTCTTCTTTGTCTGCCTTCTTCCTGGTTTGCCCCGCTCAACATGCCGTTCACTCTCTTTGGACAGTCATCGCCATTGGGCAGAGAAAGGCTCGACATTCAGGCGAGCCACCCGGTGGTGTGCATGGCACCAGCCTTCCAACGCTAAATAAATTAATGATTGTTATCGATCCATTCACCATGGTAATCAACTCCTATTGTTATTGGGTCCCCCATTAATGGGGTTCGAGATACCTGAAGATATGACATTTTAAAAAAAATTGATCATGATAGTACATACAAAACTGTAACAAAATGAAATAACTATAGTGCTTGTTGCAATAACTTAGTAAGTTATTTATACAACGTAGCAACATCTACATAAATCGTTGTAATTGTTGCATCAACTACAACAGTTGTTGTAACTTCTTTATTAGTTGTTGCAATAAATGCAGAAACTCTTATACAACATCTTTGACACTTGTTGCAACAACTGTAACTGCTACTGTAAGTTGTTGGAAAATCAGCAACTACACCCAGATTAATAATTGGCACAAAATAATATTATTTTACTTACCAAATGAGTGAAAATCAGCTATGAAGTAATGCTCAGTGCTACACGAATGAAATCCAATCTAGAAATTGTGTAAATCGAGTGAATTCATTTTTTTTCTTGAGCAAATTTTTTTTAAATGAAGAAGAAGCAAAGGAGAATGGACTGAAGAAGTAGAAGAAGAAATGACGGAAGAAGAGGCTGAAGCTGAAGAAGAAGTAGTTGAAGAAAAAGTGGTAGAAGAGGAAATGCTGAGAAATTGGGTTTTATTTTTACCCCTTTTAGGTAATTTAGAGTTTTATATAAGTTGGGTTAAAGTCTAAAAAATAAAATTTGGGAGTAAGTCTAAAAATGGGTCAAACCTCATTAATCACTAACCCAAACTTTGTCACCTCTAATCAATAAAAATAACTTGAGTTGCTCCCATTTAATTTTAAAACTTTTTATCACCTTTAATTAATTCTCCCAACTGTTTGACTTTAAACTCTTGTTTAACCTCTAGTGTTATGATTTATAGCCGCATAAATGTTGATGACTTGTTTTAGATCATAAATTTCAAAAGTCTTTTTTTCATTTCTTAAACTCCGTGGCTAGTCAAACACCTATACATAAATTGACTCAGTGGCTAGTCAAACACGTATACATAAATTGAGATGGAGGAAGTACTATTTTTTATCAGGTTATCAATTAATGCTTATCAAAGATAAATTTACTTATAAACACCTTATAAGTGGATTAATTATGCATATTATTTTTTATACCCGTCATTATGTAAAACTTAAAACGCCTTCCTCGGGAAGCTCTTATTTTCATATTTCTCATTCCTTACCTAAATTTTGAATCTATTTCTTGGAAGAAAATAAGTTTCTTAAAAAATTTCATCTCTAATTGTATTCCCACGAAAGGAATGGTTAAGTTGAAAAACTAATGAGTGACATTAACATAAGGTTGGGTGGTGGGAGTGGCCTTGGTGGAGGTTAAGATGTGGGAAGCGCGATTGAGATAGTTTGGGCATGTGCAGAGAAGAGACACAAATGTGGTTCTCGGGTAAGCAAAAATTGAAAAACTTTGGAGGTCCGAAAAATCTAGGTTTAAGTTTTTGAAATTCCAAATCTTAAGGGTATTTGTTCTTCTTTGCATGTGTTCTTCATCTTAAAGAGTCCGAAATATAAGTTGAAAATATTGGTATTTGGGGTCCGAAATTTACATATAGGGTTCTAAATTTCGAAAAAGTAACCAAAAAGGGGGTGTTTTAGTGTTGAGAAATCTGATTTTTTTTTGTTCTTCACTGTTTTTGGGTTCCGGGTCGGGTCGGGTCAGTACCGGATCAGGTCGAATTTCCATAAACAGAATTCGATTCTGTTTTTCGGATTGAAAAATCAGAATTCGGTAATCAAAAATCAGAATTCTAAAAAAATATTTTCGAGCAGAATCGACGATTCGAGACGATGCCTCGGTTCGCTATCCGGAAAAGGTCAGTAAATTCCTATCTTATCCCTCATTTTGAGCATGCTTAATATTCTTTTTTTTGTTGAAAAATTAGCCTGGGATTATGTGTGGTAGTCTCGGGTATGTCTAATTTCAATTTCAGGTTTATAAGTATATTCGTAGATTAATTTCTGATTGGTTATTTAAATGATGCTTTGTTTGGTATTGTTATGATGGACGATTGGTGAATTAATTACCATTAGTTTGTTCTAAGATGTTGGTTTTATTTTAAAATGTTGGTTAAGATTAGCTTAGAAAGAAACTATGGTTGGTGAAATGTGCTTGTGATACTTAGCTGAGTATTTATGCCTAAATATGTTGTGGTTTGTGCGATCCAATCATGGTTTCAATATTTGTTTATTAAAGATGATGATTAGCAAAGTCCCTACATTTGGTTAAGTTTATTTTAAATGGTGGTTTGTTATACTCAAAATCTACTTAGTAACCATAATGACAATGTTATGTTGCGGTTTAGAAATATTACTACGTTTAATGTAGAATCTAAATGTTTGTGTTTAGTTTGAGTCAAAATGGTTATGTCTATTTGAAAATACTATGTTATTTGATTATTTATCCATTCCTATTTTTATGTGATTGTCAAACTAGTCGTATAATATCTTATCTAGCTAAAGTCGTGATGCTCATAATTTTTTAAGTTGATTGAGTGTGTAAGGTAGAAATGATCTTAGTATGTCGTGTTGTTATTTAGATGACCAAATTTATTCTACTGCACTCCTTCTATTTCGTTAATTATAGGTAAATATGGAAATAAATTTGTTAAGGTTTTTTTTTCTTACTTTCTGATCCAAAGCAGACCCTTCTTTCTTATTTGAACATGAATTTGTCTCTGTGTGCCTAGTATTTTACTTATTCACATGTGATATCATTTATGTGATTTTCAATTGTAATATGTATTTTTCCACTCTTTGTGTACAACCTGTGGGTCTGTGGCCCATCTCACATTATTCCTTCGCCATCAAAGTATGGCATAAATAAAGAATCAACAACATATTACTTTGATGAATCATCTATTTATATTCTTGATATATCTATATTTTTCGTCTACTAATTTTTTTCTTTTATTTGCATGAAATGCATCGGGAGCAACGAAGAGTCTCGTTACGAGACTCATCGTAACTTTGCCAAACGAAGACCCGCGTCTATGTTACTTGCATTCTCCGGCCTCGGAACTTCAAAACAAATAGGGCGTGATGATATCGTCACCCGCCCTAGTCGCTGCCCTATTTATTGTCTAATATGTCTTTCATTTATTCGGGTTGTGATAATTATTTAATTCCGTACTGTCATTAGAATGCTTAGAATAATTAGGCCGTGAATAAATGAATGAATAGGATAGTTTAACTGCCGTTAGTTTATTTCTTAGCCTCGGTTAATTTGGAAACCCCTCGCTAGCTTTTTTCGTTTAGGGCCGTCATGCATGTTCCAAACTCAGACGCTAGTTATTTTATTTTAGGCTCGTTATGCATGTTATCTCTTTCAAAACAATTTGGCTATCTTTTACTCACCTTTTTCTAAATCCTAAAAATATAAGGTTTGCATTTTATTCGATTTATAATATTGAAAGATTTCCATAAAATCATCTCTTCACTTTATAAATAAAAATCGCTTTCTTCTATTACCAAATTGCAAAATACGTATTTTTGTAATTAAATAAATTATACATCTATTTTTATGAACAATGTCATATAAATGCATACTTTTCTTAACTCTACATGTATTTTATAAATAATGATTTACAAATGTATGCTTTTATTACATGTATGTTAAATAATGCATGCCTTTTTTTTCAAAATCAACTTTACATATATATAAAAAGGTATACTTCATGTGTATTTTATAAATAATGCATATTTTTCAGCAAAAATCAAATTCTATATGCAAACGCATACTTTTCATCAAAATAAATTTACATGCATCTTGTAAAAATGCCATACAAGTGCATGCACCTTTTTAAGAATCATTCTACATGCATTTTATAAATCATGTCTCACAAATGCACGCTTTTTCAATTCTGCATACACTTTATAAGTTATGCCATGCAATACATACTTTTACTAACAAATCTATTTTATATATATTTTTATAAACAATACCATGCAATTTGACAAAATGCATCTTTTAAATCAATTATTTGCAATATCCTTTCCTTAAACTTCATACCCTTTAAACATACATTTTTAGCATAATAAATAACCTAGGTTTGAAAACGGACAACTGCAAGTTAGCGGATTTTAAAGGATGCCTAACTCATTCCCTTTAGGATAATAATGAACCCTTATCCAGAATGCTAAATATTAACAAGCTTTAGAAGCTTTTTAAATTTTAAACGCACATGAGATTCGGTCGGTGCCGATGCCGGGTTAAAAACGGCGCGCACATGAGATTCGGTCGGGTGCCGATGCCGGGTTAAAAACGGCGCGCACAGTATATTTGAGATAGATGATGACATTGAGGGTTTCTATGAACTGATAGATTAACTAAGGGCATATATAGGATAAATCACAAACTTAGTTTCATATTTTGCCCTTTTCCGTTTTCAATATACATATAGAGTGTGATCTAATCAAAACTAAACCATCATGCACACGTTCAATAATCTCTAGTTTCTCTTCTTCTTCCCTCACCAAACGCATGCACCAACAAGAATTAATTAGTTCATCTTCATCTTGATTGGTTAAATTAATGGATGAAGAAACTGCGGCGTGCTATTGTGTCCATTTGCATGCTCACCCTTTTCACTATTTTTCGCATTTTTATCAGCCAAGATGATACCTCTGATCATCTCTAAAAACAAGGAGATCATGTCCCTCTTTATGCTAATAAGATTAGCCCTTTCGACAATCCCAGGTACATTTGTGCAACTTTTCTTACATATCTCCTTCGTATCGGGGTGCGGCTCCTCCTCGGAACCTGGCAGTAGAGATACAGTGGTGAAATCAGAAATTTGAATAAGGGTGTTCAAGATTTAATACATATGTTAAAAAGTGATTTTTGACCTATAGTCCATAGACACCGAATAATTTTTCTACGAAGAGTGTTCAACTGATCACCCTTCATTTTATGTTGCTACGCCACTGATAGAAGCTGGCAAGAAGGAAGGGTTCATTTGAATCTCCTTTGTCGAAAAATTGTACTGTGCAAATGGGGTAAAAATAATTGTTTTTTTGGTTATTTGTAATCTGTTGAATCCCGCTGTGATAGGAGAAGTTCTTTATTGTAGTTGTCAAGGAGGTTCAGAAGTTGCTTTCTGTCACAAGTTAAAATTCCAAATATGAAGTTCTAGTATTTTCTGAATCAAACTTATTTTAATTTCTGACTCCGTCACTCATTAATGTGGAATATTTCATGCACCGAGCTACTCGAAACCATCCAACAAGTAGTGTAAATCATGAATACTTAAAGCAAAGTTATCATTTTCCAATGCCATTTTAAATTTGGTAAAGTTACTTAAACTTGATGGCCAAAAAAAGATAGCCACCACTCACCAATTTGGGAAGACTGCGATTAATTATGAAGAATGATATTTTCACTAATTTACTCATAATTCCTTCTTGTTTTCTCGTTTTACAGTGAATCCTACCGATATTATGATCTGCCATTTTGTATACCAGGTTCATTCTACACCTCTCACAATATATTTATGTGTTGTTTACTTTTTGTTGACTTAAAATTTATTCCATGAGATGGAATCTGGCTTACTAAGAAAGTACACTTAAAAGGGAGATAAAATAAATGAATGCTTCGACTGAATTTAAACATTCAACTGATTTGAGGAGCAGACTAGGGATAATTGATTTATCAATCATGTATATTTGAGTTAAGCAAAGTCTAAAAATTGATTTGATTAGTCAAGAGATACAGAAAACTGCACTAATTTTTAAATCCCTTTTGTGTATTTCTTCCTTTAAAACAGAGAAAATTTCTGCTTTTCTTTTCCTTCTATATTTGTCTCTTCTTCTTAATCTTTTTTCTTCTGAGTTGGGAGAGGGGGAAGGGGGTTAGTAGGTGCGGATCTACAATGTAATATGTGGGTTCATGTACATGTATTAAGTGTAAGATTGTATTAAAATCTCCCTTGGGGAGTCTTTCTCATTAATACAAATATATATAGTGTGTACAATGTGGAATCCTAATACAATAGGGATCCTATTTCTACCATACTTATACATCACTAATAAGTACATGAGATATGGTGAATATTTAAATAATATTCACTAATACATCCTCTCAGTCGGAGCGGGAGGAGGCCGGACGCTTAGACTGGATCTGAAGTCGAGGAATAGCTGTCTAGGTAGTTCTTTAGTGAAGATATCCACATACTGATAGGAAGATGGCACATGCAATACCTTAACATGTCATAGAGAAACATTCTCGCGAACAAAATGTATATCCATCTCTATGTGCTTGGTTCACTGATGTTGAACCGCATTATGAGATAAATATCTGACGGATATGTTATCGCAGTATACCAAAGACGCCTTACGCAGGGGACACTGAAGCTCCAAAAGAAGGTTTCGGAGCCAGCAGATCTTAGCAACAACAATCGCAACACCTCTATACTCTGCTTCTGCACTTGAACGTGATAGAGTGGCTTTCCTCTTGGCACACCATGAAATGAGATTATCCCCTAAGAACACACAATAGCTAGAGGTGGAGTGTTTCGTGTCCGGACAACCTGCCCAATCTGCATCCGTATCTGATAGTAACTTGGTCGATGCAGAGGGGGTATAGATTCAATCCATAATCAAGTGTGCCTTTAATGTATCAAATGATACGCTTAAGAGCAGTAAAATGAGGCTTCCTGGGGCATGCAAAACAAACACACCTGCTGAACATCATAAGCAATATCAGGCCTGGTTAATGTAAGATACTGAAGCGCACCTGCAAGGCTCCTATAGAGAGTAGGATCGGAGACTGGATCACAATCAACAACACTAAGCTTTGATTTAGAATCTACCGAAGTGGGCATGATCTTGCAGTTTTCCATTTTAACCCTATACACAATCTCCTCTACATACTTACGCTGACTCAAGAACATAGTATCTGCAGATCTAGTCACGAATATCCCCAAGAAGTAACTCAACTTCCCCAAGTTAGTCATAGCAAATTCAGTCTTAAGAAATGCAATAATCTCATTTTTCAACACATCAGATGAGGCAGTGAGAACAATATCATCCACATAAAGAAATAAATAAGCAATGCTACTACCTTGATAAAAAATAAAGAGAGAATTATCACACTTGTTGCATACAAATTCAATCCGCATAATGTACTTGGCAAAGCGTTCATACCAATCTTTGGGGGCCTGTTTCAAACCATAGAGTCACTTGGGAAGACGACATACATAATGAGGGGCCTGCGGATGCACAAACCCTGGCGGCTGGTGCATGTAAACAGTTTCTTTCAAGTCTCCATCTAAAATGGCGTTCTTTACATCGAGCTGATGGATCGGCCATGCTTACCATAGCAATGCTCAAAACTAGCCTTGTACCTCTCCAGGTCACCACTCTTTCTGAATTTGTGATGAAATAGCCACATGCATCGGATCACATTCACCCCATCCAGTCTAGGAACCAAATCCAAAGTGTGCTGGTTCGTTAAAGCATTAAATTCCTCACGCATGACCGCATTTCAATTAGGATCCAGTTTGGCTAATTTTGGATTTTTGGGAATCGGGGATATGGTTTGTGTGGATAGGTTAAAGTGAACTTTGGGTTTGAAAATCCCGTGTTGGGCACGGGTCTCCATACGGTGGGTGAGTATTGGGATAGTTTGGGCCGAAGTGTTTGGTACAAGTGTAGTCGCGGGTACGGGCAGTAGCTGGGAATCCTGATTCTTGGCTTCTTGGGTGGACTTTGTCAGTGTCGGGTTGTTGTTTGCTGGTGACGGTGGTGACTGAGTCCAGGTCGGGAGGGTGCGATGTTGGTGTCATGGTACGACGGTGGGTCGATGTTGGTGTCTGATTGGGGTTTTCGGGTGGAGTTGTTGGTGACGGGTTACAGGTTGGTGTAGGGACGATGGTCTGTGTTAGATCGTGGGTTCAGTGGTCGGAGGTGAGTGGGTCTGACTGAGTGCCGAGACCGTGACGGTGGTTGGTGGGTGTTTGTACTGGATCAGACATCGGAAAATCTAGCCAGGAAGTGGGTGAGGCGGTAGCTGGCAATGGTAGTTGAGACGGTACAGGGTTGACGGTGGCAGAAACTAGGAGAGGTGGAGCAACAGTAACTGACAGTGATGGAACAATACTGTCACGTCGGAGGAGAGAACTGACGATGAAGGAGAGGTCTGACTTATCGAGAAACATGTAATCCGTGTTTTGGAATTTTCGAATGTTCAAAAATGGGAAGATCGTCTCGTCGAAAGTGACGTGACGAGAGACGTGAATTTTACGAGTAGACAAGTCATAGCACAGATGCAATCCATAATCAAGCATATTCACTAATATTAAGAAATCCATTAAATATTTATAACTATTTGACAGTGAACCTAGTTATTATTGTATATTAACTTGATGTTCCTGTAGAAATACATAAACTTCAAATTCTGGATTCGCCAACGAGGTTAGGCTAGTTGCAGTTTTCTTCTTTTTCTAGGGAAAATATCCATATCTTGCAAATTTTGATAGTATATATATGTTGGAACACTTGAAATATTATGTTGGAGGTATGTAGGTAACTATTGCTAAACCATAGACCTTATTGTGAATATGTGGACTAAATCGCAGATCATGTGAAATTGGAAGAGAAGAAGGAAACTCTAGGTGAAGTGTTAAATGGGGATTGGCTCGTAAGTGGTCCTTATACACTCGATTTCTTGGTAGAGAAAGACTCTTCTTTGTCGAAAGAAGCTAATAAAGGAAGAAGTTGCTCAGTTCCGTAGAGCAGTCTATAGAGACTATTACTTCGAAATGTACTACGACGAGGTGCCCATATGGGGTCTTATCGGAAGAGTTGAGAATTGGGAAGAGACAGAGGATCCAAAATATTACAAGTACTTTCTATACAAACACATACATTTTGATATCCACTATAACAAGTTCATTTGAATATGTATAGATAATAAGTTTATAACCCAGTAACTTAAAAAGATTAAAATTCAGAACCCATAAGCTTCAAATTTTGGATCCGCCTCTGACTGGAGAAGGTCTATCCACTTTAGCCACAGAGCAATGATTTATCATAAGAATAATTAGAATTCTTAGATGCAACAAAGTGGGCATAGTAATGTTGTTAAATGCTCGCTCCAAGGTAGTTCGCTTCACCTTGCTTAATCGACTCTTGTTGTAAGCGTTAAGGTGCTAAGGCATGTCTATGTTCAGCGATGGGTTCTGTATTTAAGGGCAGAACATCATATTTGTAGGTTAATTTTAGTTTTTTCGTTCTTCTGTTCAAATAATTATTGTTTGTGTTTATAGTTACATTTTTTTTGTTTTAATATTCTTCATTGGTGCTTTTCCTTTGCTAAAGCCCATGTTCTAATTGCGCTTTGCGCTTAAAGCTGCAACAGACTTTGGCCTTTTTTGTGCATTTCGCTTTTTTCTACTCTGGCATATTGATTTCCTAAGTACTAAGTCGAATATCAATCAACTAACGTTTGAAAATACTCTTCCTTTAACAGGTAAAGAATTTGGTCTGGACCGGGTGCCTCTTCTGTGGGCCGCTAGCGTTAACGTTCTGCTTCCTCAATTCTGTTGCAGTTAGTTATAGTTCTACTGCTGCTCTACCATTCGGCACAATTATGTTAATAGTACTTATGTGGACATTGGTGACATCACCACTGCTCGTATTAGGCGGAATTGCTGGCAAGAATAGCAGAACTGGTTTCCAAGCTCCATGCCGGACCACAAAGTATCCGACAGAAATCCCAGTACTCCCTTGGTACCGTGGAACCGTCCCTCAGATGGCAATGGCGAGGTTTTTACCATTTAGTGCCATTTACGTCGAGCTTTATTACATATTTGAAAGTGTAGGGGGACAAAAAATCTACACCATTTACAACATATTGTTTATAGTCTTCATTCTTCTGCTGATAGTAACCGCCTTCATCACTGTTGCATCGACTTATTTCCAACTTGCTGCTGAAGATCATAAGTGGTGGTGGAGGTTTGAATTAGTTTCTTTCTTTTTCGTTCATGTTACACATTCTTTGGCTTAGCTTAATTGACTATAGTTTCATGTTACTTTCTTGGTTGTTAGCTTTCTTAGTTCTTTTAAAACACCTTGTCTTTTATGCCTTTTCTTGCATATTATGTTGCTCGGACTATTCAAAAATGTCGACTAATGCATGTCAGATCTTACAAAAGTAGTGCATTTTTGGAGGATCAAATACGAGTACAACAACATTTTTGGAGAGTCCAAGCAATAAAGCTTACAGCTACAACCGAACAAAGTTCATGTTGAAACTGATCGTAAGATGAATTTTTCCGCTTGTTACTGACTAATAGCGGCGAAACAGGACTTTTAACAACTGAATTGCCGCTAGCTAAAAGCCTTTTTTTTTTTTATAGTATTACTTACTTCTGTGAACCTTTTCCTTATTAGATCTTTCATGGGCCTATATTGTTAATTCTTTTATTTTGCTCCGCTGCAGGTCATTTCTCTGTGGTGGATCAACTGGTATATTTGTCTACAGTTACTGTTTGTACTACTACTACGCGAGATCGGGCATGTCTGGATTCATGCAAACCTCATTTTTCTTCCGATATGTGGCTTGGGTCTGCTACGGTTTCTTCCTCATGCTCGGGACTGTTAGTTTCCGTGCATCATTGCTCTTTGTTCGTCACATCTATCGATCAATCAAGTGTGAGTAAAACAGCATTATAGACTATAGTAAAGTTTGTATATTTGTGTACTCCAACTTTCGTCACGTTTACCTTGAGCTTTTTTGGTAAAAGATAGTTTAAAGGAGAGGGTTATTTAGGTAGGAAGTTCCACAATTTCTAGTATATGAGAAACCAAAGCTTGATTTGGACCAAAGTTTTGTTAAATTTGTAAGGGTGTCAAAAACTACGGAAAGTAAAAATAAGAGATGAAATAAATCGAATGCTAATTTTGTTTTCGAATGTTGGCAATTATGTCGTCCGATACCAGTAACACTTAGCAAAACAGAAACTTTAAAGAGTAAATGCAGCGGAATTTAAAGAACACAAAGGTTTAAAATTTTCATAAGTTATATATATTATATAACTTATGATGGTCAATGACCAGATGTATTGTATATATATTAAATACAAAAATATAAATTTCTTTCTTTACAGATTTACAATATAAAACAGAAAGGAATTAAAAGTTGAAATCGCAGATGACTTCTGCCTGAAAAATCTAACTAAGTAGACATAGACAACCTTTCATTACAATGGCTCCATACAAAACTAATTTAGAATCTAAACAACAATTGTAATGTTGGACAGAATGTTGTTGACACACTCAGACAACACTTGTGATCCAGATTTCGGAGATGAAATCCTGAGAGCTCTCTTGGTATTTTTGCAATATGATTCTGGATGTCGATAAATTGTTGTGGCGTCTCTATTTATGTTAGAGAGTTCCCTTGAAAGACTCATCAATCGGTTGTGGAAGTTGAGGAAAAGATGAGCAGTTTGTGGTAGATGATTAAGGAGTGAAAATCTCAACAACTTTGACTTGTTCCTTACTTGACTTATTCCCCAAGCTTTGACTCTTTCTCCCACGTTTTACACAGCTCTAATTCACCACGCCCAAGTCATTTTTACCTCACAGTAAAATATTACTGCTTAACGTGAAGACAAAACTGTTTTTCGAAGATGTTGGTCCGAATGTTATGAAATTTGTCCCAACTGTACGCGCCCTATTTTGACCTCGCTCGGGTCAAAGCGGAGCTCGGACGTATGGGGTGATTCCTGGGTAAAGGATTGAGGAGTCGCCACCTAATTATTTTTTACAGTGAATTAGGACACCTAAATATTTAAACTAAGTGCTGCAATGTAAACTCCAATTTTATGGTCTGCGAAACTAGTGAGATTCTAGGCAAGGGTTCTTTATTATCCTAAAGGGAAGGGGTTAGGCATCCTTTAAGATCCGCTAACTTGCGGTTATCCGGTAAAACTCAGGTTAATTATTGCTAGAAAAATACATGTTTTACAAATATAATAGATAAAAGATGTTTGCAAATATGATGCATTTTATACAAGTAAATATGATGCATTTTATACAAATACGTATTCGGATGACATAAAAGAAAGATACATGTAAAGTTTTTAGAAAACATGCATTTGTGACAATAAATTCTTTATAATGCCAAAGAAGCAAAATTTTGGGAATCATGAAATTGTAAATTGACAAAAGATAAACTTATTCAGTATGATTAATAAAGTAAAATAAAAGATGACAAAAGTTATTTTGAAAATCTTGAATTCGCGTGACGAGCCTAAAATAAATAAACTAGCGAAGGATTTCTAAGTTTGCGAGCCTACAAATAAGCTAGCGACGGGTTTCAAATCTTAAACTAACCTATGAATAAATCCTAAGTTTGCCTATTCTAAGCATTTCAATAATTACATAAGTGCGATAAATAATATTACAATACAAAGCGGAATAAAAACTGAATTAAAGAAAGAAATAACAATAAATAAACTCAGGAATAATTGCCTTTATTTACTTTAGTCCCCATAAGTGTCAATAACAAGCGGTTAGAAAGCAGTTAAATACGAATAACTTCATATCCGTATTCAAAACAATGAATGTTTTGATCGCGGAGGGCTCAGACTTAAATTTTGAAAAGAACATTCCAATCACGTCGTGGTCGCAAACATATGACTAATGTAGTTTATTTTGATTGCCTCGCCTACTAAACGTGTCGGTCTCTCGGGTGAAATAGAAAAGATCACTATAATCACGTCGTGGCTGCGAATATATAATTCACCTCGCCTACTAAATATGTTGATCTCGGATGAAATAAAGGTTTAAGCCTCAGCATTGCCCGAAGTTATATTTCCGTCTTTGCAAGCTGTGTAGGCCTCAAAATCGGCAATTATTTTTCATCGGCCGGTGTAGTATCGTGTTCAAATCAAGAAAATAAAATTGGAAAGCGATGGCGGCGGTAGTAGCGAGCAGAGCGATGCTTGATGCGATAGCGGTAGCGGTAGCGATAGCGATAGCGATGCGCGATAGCGATGCTTGTAGCGATGGCGGTAGCGGTAGCGATAGCGATGCTTGATAGCGATGGCGATGGCGATGGCGATGGCGATGGCGATGGCGATGGCGATGGCGGTAGCGATGATAACGATGGCGATGGCGATGGCGATGGCGATGGCGGTAACGATGGCGATAAGTAGCGATGGCGATGAGCGATGGCGAAAAACAGTTCCGAAAATGACGCGGTGTTTAGTTTAAAACAAGAAAAGCGATGAAACGGTAATTTTAATCTTTGAAATAGTGGATCAAACAGAAAGCAATATCTGAAAGGTGCGGTGTTTATTTTAAAAGCGATAAAAGCGGTAAAGGCGATGTGATGTCTGAAATCGAGCGTTGAATCAAAGCGAAAAACGATGTTAAAGCGATTGTTTTACCAAGAAACAATGAAGAAATGGGTTTTAAAATAACGCAATAATGGTGGAAACGCTTGAAGCGATGGGTAATCTGAAGCGGAGCAAGCGAAGCGAAAAACAGCGCCCGAACAGGCGGTATTTATTCAAAGCGATAAAGCGATAAAGTCGAAATATTGCGGTTGTCCAAAGCGATTTTGAACCATTTGTTTTCAGAGAAAAACAAAGAAGAATTGGGTTTTAAAAATAACGCGATGAGTGGGTTAGAAACGCAGAAGCGATGGGCTGTCAAAAGCGACCTAAAGTAGCGAGCTTTTAGCCAAGAAAACAAAGACAATTGTGTTGAAAACACAGCGGTGATAAGACATCAAATGAGCTCAAAATGCAGTGATAAAATGCTTAGAAAAGAAGTGTAAATGGTCCAGATTGCGGCGGTGTGCGCGACAAGCGCAGCAGAATAATGGCTCAAAAGTGCGATGTCGGCCCAAGTATTGCAAAGAAGCTGGCGATCTCGGAATCAATGACCAAAATGCAACAAAACCCATAACCAGAACTATTTAAAGATGACATATATCCAGAATCTCAAGGTGCATTTGGATACCACAACTATTGGTAGCACAAAGAAAGACAAAGGGAAGGTCAACTTAAAGACCAATCACTCTAAACTTCAAATTTGAAAGATAAGAAGATCAAGGGGGCTACCACCATTCATTTCGATGCGCAACAAGATTCAAAAGGTTTCTAGAACCTTAGGCATGGCAGTTATCGAAGAAGGCCAAACCAACCCGAAGCTTGCCTCGACTTTCAGGCTAAGCAATATAATAGAAAATTTCAAACAAGGGAACTATCAATTTGGGAATGGCTAAATACACACATGTGCCCAGATCGATTAACATACTAATATGGTAAACCAAATGACTCGAGAAGGAATTATATGTTGTCATGGATGCAATCTAGCATTTAGATAGATAAAGACATATAGATGATTAGTTCAGAAGACATTTAGGACATGGAGATGGGCAAATATTCATTTAAGACAAAATTTCAAAGAGCACAGAATCATTTAAGCTGTACTAAGCACACACAACCATTTTTTTGTTATGTATTGGACATATTGACACTTAGAGGAATAACTCATAATATATCATACTTATTAGACTTACTAGGCAAGGCAAAGGTATATTCAGTTCATCACACATAACTAACATGCAGAAATAGTTAAGCGACTCTTTGGAAATACTATCTTAGATTATACAGAACCACTGGTGGTCTAATTACACATATATGGCATATTCATGCTGTACACTAGTCAATGTAACATATCAAGGTAACATCGCTTAATCAGGCTAGCATACAATTGATGACCCTTTAAAGCACATAGCAATGAGTTATACCACTAGCCACATATGATATTCCAAACATACAGGATCATTTTTTAAACCAAAGCATGAACACGGGGTCTCGATTATGTTATACACTAAGTATGGTATTACTTAGGCGGATATGATAAGCATATACTAGTCTAATGGACATATAAAGTGACAGAGATGACCAAATATTTACTCAGGGACAACAATGAGGGCATGCATCTTGATCATGGATAGGATGGACACATAAGAATCCACATAAAGCAGGTACACACATGAGCAAGACAATATTTTATCAGGATAATGCAGATGGTCATACAACACACTTTATGAAGTAGGCATGGCTAGTCACCAAAGGTCACCATTTCATAGTTTAAGTCAACACATACATAGTTAAGATTAAATATGAAGTGTTGGGCATAAGTAGGCAGATTCTCATGGCATAAATACTTGGATTGATTATCTAGTATATTACAAGTCAAATACTCATATACCACAACTGATAAACAAGCGATCATCTATTAGGAATGAATCAATTAAAAGAAACTCAAAAATCCGAAACCATACACATACACACAATACTTCTTTATCCCATTTTACTACCCTGAACTCAGGCTGCAGATTTAAGCGTAAAGTAGGAATTTAAACCCGACCTATCTAAACACTTACTCATTTGATAAAAATATGCAAAAGTTGACATACATCTAAATCTTCAAAGAGACCAAACTTTATTCCTATTTAACATTGATTTAGACGGACATGTAAAGGAAAACCAAAGCATAACCATATATTCAGACCTTAATCACCACAGATCATGACCTTTAAAGCAGAACAATGACCTTATCCTATTAGTCAGGATAAAATATAACTAATTTACATCATAACTTCCTTTGAGCAGATCTTTGAACAACATTCTTAACATATTGTGTTAAATGTAATACTAGTCATGAACTTAAACAGTGGAAACACTATATGTATCACACACAAACATCTAACTATTCATAACTCTCCTAAACAAGTAATCGACAACATACACCTCATATCATAATGCATAAGTTTAATAATACAGGCATGACATTTCTAAATCTTAATAGGTAATTAAACAGGGCTAACCACTTAACACACTTAGGCATTAAAACACAACCACATGAATAATCAGCGAGAATTAGCATCAAACACACAAAAATACAGAAAACAAATCGAGAGGAATGTGTTTCTTGACCTTCTCGGACAACGAACCGAGGCGTGTTTGAATCGTCGAATCCGCTCGGAAATGTTAGAATTACGATTTGTTGTAGATTTTGAATTCGATCTTCCTCTGAAATAGAATTGTTTCTGATTGTTCAACCCGACTGAACTGACCGGCCGGCGGTGACCCGACCAGGATCGACGACCGACCGAATCGAACCAAAATGTGAAGAACAAAGGGATTTTGGATTGAAATTAAGAACCAAAAGGAGTGTTTTATAACAAGAAAATTAAGAACAAATCGACCCTTTTTGTGTTTTTCTTGGGACCGAAAAGAACTCCAAAAATCCTCCCAAAATCTGTTTAATCCCAGAAAAATCTCCTCAAACAAAGGCAAAAGGGGGTTTTATAGGTCTCAAACTCGACCTCCACCCTCATACCCCCAAAAATGAATTTGAATTTCAAAATAAAGGGACAAAATTTGATTTTGGGGCATGTGTTGAGGATTTTGGGGGTGTGTTGGTGAGGGGATGGTTTGGCGGTGTCGGGAGTAGACCCATTGGTGTCGAAGTAGTGAGGGGGTAGAGTCTTGGCGACGTGGGGTAGGGGTGTAGGGTGCGGCGCCTTGGGGGGGGTAGGGTTTTAGGTTTTTCTGATTTTGGTTTTTTTTTTGTTTGGGGGGGAACGATTTTGGGAATTAAAAGGGGAAGGGAAAGGGGCCGGCTAGGGTGGGGCGGGGCGGGGGATGGGCCGACGGGAGTTGGGCTGGGGCGATGAAATGGGGGGATTTAATTGGGGAGTTTTGGGCTTGTGGTGTTGGGTAATTGTTTTGGGTTTGGGTATAAGGGAATTTAATTGGGGTTGGGCTTGGACGAAAAAAATGGGTTTTAATTTAGGTTGGGTAGAAATTGTATTGGGTTAGGAAATAAAAATGGGTTAGGAATTGAAAAATATAAAAAAGGGGTTTAATATTAAAAGATATTATATATATATACATATTTTGTAAAAGATGTGAATTATTTAAAATAACATAACAATGTGACAATAAAATATAATATTTGCGAAATGTTTAATGCTTAATAAAAAATGGAAATGCAATGCAATTGAGAATAAAATAACCTAGAATTTTTTGGATAAAACTTATGATTATGATAAAAATGCAAATGATAGTAAAAAATGCGAATAGTAATAATAATAAGAGAATAATGATATATATGTACGCATGTATGTATGTAGATTAAAATTGTTTTTCAAAGTGTCAAAAATGTTAAAAATTACGAATAAAATCATAAAAGATGGGACAAAATTGGGTGTCAACACCAACATTTTTATGCATTCAAATCAGTACTTCAGAAAATATGTTCAGTCAAATGTAACAACACCAAACCCAACATTAACAATATCCCCCTTTTTGCCTTTCTTCACAAAACACATTACAAAATGTACAAACGACTTAGTGCATTGTCACAGATGTTGTCCAACATTTGTGATTACTGACAAGCTCCCCCTTAATCTGTGATGGCATACAAGAAAAACTGGTGCATACCAGTGTCTACCAAGTCATAAGATTAGAAAATGATGTGTGCACATATATATACACATATCATCCAATATACACAATACAAAAATAAAGAACCCATTGTCAGAATAAACCATTGTCAATAATAAACATCCACATCAACCATTAACCAAAACAAAAACCAATTCATAATCCAAACAATCATAAACCAAATATTAAAAGCTCATGGTGCAGCACATCAGCCCGGTTCTTCCTTGCTCATTATGCAGCAGCAGTAGCTTCCAGCAACTTTCTACTTCTGTATAACAGCTTCAGCTTCAGCCCTCAGCCTTATCCTGTTCAGCAACACCTTCCTCCCAACATCTTCTTCCTTTTGCAGAGCAATATCCACAACTTCTTCAGCAGCAGCAGCAGCATCACCATGTGCACCTTCATCCTCTTCCCCCTGCACAGAAATATCTCCCCCTTTTTGTGAAGAAAGTAATAGCAAGAAATAGTCTCTGGATTGAACCAAGGCATCCCTGGTAGCATCAACCTCTGAAATTTGTTGGTTGATTTTTGCTATTTGACCCACTAGCCGATCTGTTCACAGGGTTGACTGTCTTGAACAGTTGCCCTGAATGTTGGTGACATTCATGACAACATTCTCACATTCTGCTTCCTTCTTCCAAGGCAAGTCAATAACTCTTTCTTTGCTCTTTAAAATTGCCTTGTTTATTGTGTAAAGGTTAGAAGCCTTTCCTACAATATCCTCTCTCTTAGGTTTAAATCCTTGGGTAGTCAAGATTTGGTATATAGAGAGGGAAATGGAAGGATTAAAATTGATTCTTTTTCAGCCAAGTTGGCAACTTGATAAAAGATCATCTTTCCTAAATCAACTTTTAAGCCTTTCCCAATTTTAAACAATAGGGAAGCTTGTTCAGATGTCAAAACTGACTCATTCAGGGAAGGAATCCAATTGTGAATAACAATTTTATGGAGGGTGAAAAATAAGACTGTTAGTTTTGAAGTTGGGCATATAGGGATCCACTTTTTCATTATACCTCCAGTGAGATATTTAATTATTTTATCCCTATTTTCTGTCACTTGTTCTGCATCTCTAACTCTCTCTTTAGCATCAACACCCATACATTGATTTATAATACAGGGTGTAAATTAATAAATCTTGTTATAGAGATATACCTTTCCAAATTTTTTTGAGGAGAAATCCTCTATAGCAGGACTCAGATTAGCATAAAACAACCTAATCACTTCATCAACATAGGGTTCTTTTTCTGTGACAGTTTTGAGAAGCTGTCTATACTTGAGGAATTCTATCAAGCCATATTCAGTACATGAAGTAATATCTAACACTTTCGCAGGTCTAATTACTTTATTCTTGTACCAGTCCCATTTATCGTATTTAGCTTTAGAATAGAATTTTTCTGAGAAAGCAGATACCTTAATGTCTGAATCATACATGGCTGAACTCTCAAATTTGGTACAGTTGGAGAATGTTGTTGTATGTGCCTCTGCGGATATTGGCTGAAATATTGTGTGAGATGTTGTATCATCAGTGGCAATAATTGGATCAACACTTGATTTGGCATATCTGGGAATTCCCTTTGGAAAGAATTCCTTCAGTGGAGTTTCATCAGGGATTCCATCGTCTGCTTGAGACATATTTTGCGATACAGAAGCAGTTTGTTCTTCTTCAATCTCTTTAGTTGAGAGCACAAAGTCTGTGTCGTCATCATCACTGCTCGAGCAAGCAGGTATAGATGTATCAAATCTGGACCTTTTGTTGCTCGGCTCTTCACGAACTGTTCTCTCAAACATTCTGCTCAATCGACGAGTAGGGAAGGTGGATGATCTTGGTCTTTTACCCAATGCTAAAATATCAGATGTTTCATCAACATCTATTAGATTGTTGTCATTACCTGGGTAGCTAATGTCTAAAGGTTCATCTAAACCTTTAAATACTATAACTTTGGACAAGTCCTCTGTGGATGGTGAAAAAAATAATCAGCAGGGTTTCTGCGGTTCATTTTGCTTAGACGATTCAGTGGTCATAGGAGGGCTTGTACTCATTGGGGTGTTGGTTGGAGTGTTGGATGACATTGGTGTTGACATTTGAGAGGTTTCCATCGGTGAATATTGAGGAGAAAGTTTTGGCAATTTAGGGTTTGAGATTGAGAATGGAGTTTGGAATGGTGATGATTCCACCGAGGAAGAGGATGTATATTCGATGTGATTTTCCCTTTTTTATGGGAAATTCAAAATGATAAAATGATAGCAAATGAGAGGAATATTTATATACATGGCTAACCTTTCTTAGCAATAAAAATCCCTTAGTTTTAGGTGTTTCATTTTTACACAATAACTTACATCTAAAATATTGAGATAAAACAAATAAACATCACGATAAGGATAAACTTTAATCTCATCATTTTAGCTTTTGAAATTCCCACAATGCATATAATAGGGTGAGAGATCTGAAGATTCAACGATCAGATAAGTACAAAATCCCAACACATATCACATTCTGAAAATGTCAACTGCAATGTTGGCAACATTTTGGACGACACAAATATTTTGATCCCCCAAGAACTTTTTGTTTTGGCAACAAATCGATACACGTTTTATATGTATTTTATGAGTTTGACCACTGGACCAATGTAACATTTTCCCATCGTGTCCTTGATCTAATTATATAACACATACAAAGGAATTTTCCATGTCAACAATAAGAATACTTATTTAGTATTCTCAAAATTCTTTTGAAGCACACGATACTCCTATAGAATAGGAACTGTATATTTTCAAGGGCTTTGCCCATTTTGCACAGTTGTCAAATATTTGTATAGGCTTTGCCTTATGTTGATACTCTTTTTTATGATATACATGTATTTATTTATCATCATAGAGAACGGTATCACGTTGGAATTACATTCTTATTGAAGGATCATGCTTGTGTGACCAAAAGTTATGCACCATACATCAATAATAATCAGTCAATGATATTACATAGGTAAATGTCACCCGAAATGTTAGACAACGTTTCAGCCGACATTCACCAACAATGCCTTTTTTTAGAGATTACAAAGACCAAGAGATTTCTTCAAACTAGAAAATCTCTCATGGTCCAAAGCTTTTGTAAAAATATCAGCTAGTTGATGAAGAGTGTCAACATGTTCAATTTTAACTAGCTATTTTTCAGCTAAATCTCTTAAAAAGTGATGTCTAATATCAATATGTTTTGTACGTGAGTGCTGAACAGTATTTTTGGAAATACTTATTACACTCAAATTATCACAGTACAAAATCAAAATGTTGCTAGTAAATCCATAGTCGTCTAACATGTGTATTAGACATATTAATTGAGAGCAACAACTTCCAGCTGCTACATATTCAGATTCAGCAGTTGAAAGTGAGACACAATTTTGTTTATGACTATACCATGAAACAAGGTTGTTGCCAAGATAAAACATCATCTACTTGTACTTTTTCTATCATCCACATCTCCAGCCCAATCCGAGTCACTAAATCCTACTAAGTTAGGATTAATGTCTTTGGAATACCAAATTTCCAACTCACATGTGCCAGCAACATATCTAATAATATGTTTCACGGCATTTAAGTGGGACATTTTGGGACAGGCTTGAAAACGTGCACAAACACAAACACTAAACATAATATATGGGCGACTAGCAGTAAGATAAAGAAGTCTACTTATCATAGATCGATATAATATTGGGTCTACATTTTCACCAACATTATCCTTACATACCTTCTGCGATGAACCCATTGTCGTCTTAATTTGTTTAGCGTTCTCCTAACCAAATCTCTTAACTAGATTCTTGGAATATTTACTTTGTGAGATGAAAATTCCATCATCACTTTTCTTTATCTGCAAGCCTAAGAAAAAAGTTAATACCCCAATCATGCTCATTTCAAATGTTGATGACATAGCTTCAACAAACGAATTTAGGTACGACTGTGAGGTCGATCGAAAAACTATGTCATCCACGTAGATTTGAGCATTTATAATATCTACACCGTGTCGTTTAATAAATAAATTACTATCAGCTTTGCCACGATTAAAATCAAATTCAAGAAGATATCACCTTTTTGACCTTGTACACATAACGTGGATGATAAGGATCTTCAAATCCTTTTGGTTGTTCAACATAGACTTCCTTATCTAGGTAACCATTTAAGAATGCACCTTTCACATCCATTTGGTGTAAAGTAATTTTCAGATAACAAGCACTAGCAAGTAAAAGTCTAATTAACTCAATTCTAGCCATAAGTGCGAAGGTTTCGTCATAATCGATTCCTTCAACCTAAGTATAGCCTTGTGCAACTAGACGAGCTTTGTTTCTAGCAACTGTTCCCTATTCGTCTGATTTATTTTTAAAAATCCACTTAGTTCAAATTACATTTGTATTATTTGGACGTAACTAAGTCCCAGACTTCATTTCGAGAGAATTATTCAAGCTTTTCTTGTATTGCTTGAAACCAAAAATTATCTTTGAGTGCTTCTAAAATATTTTTTGGTTTTAAAGTAGATATAAAACAAGAAAGCCTAACCTCTTGGTATATGGTAGACATACACACATATCTTACCATTTCTCTATAGTTGAGTGATTCTTTCCCTCTTGTTTTAATTCCTTCAAAAACTCCCCCTATCACTTGGCCCGTTGGATGATTCTTCCTAATCCTTGATGAGGGGTCCCTACGAACTTGGTTTAACAATTCAGCACTTGACTCCCCATCTGTGGCCTATGTGGTCTCTATTGCTATTTCAGATGTTGCTTCAGGTGTGACAACATTTGTGGCAACATCTGATTCTTCTGCAATCTGTGGACTTTCCACTGTATCTATAATGTTATTTTCAATAGTTTTTACTGAAACATAGAAAGATCATCAAATATAACATTTACAGACTCTTGTACAGTTTTGGATCTCAGATAGTATACTCGATAAGCATGACTATTTTGTGAGTAGCCAACAAAAATTTCTTTGTCACTCTTAGAGTCAAATTTTTCCAAATAATCCCTGTCATTTAAAATATAACAAATACACCCAAAAATATGAAAGTAACGCAAGTTTGGTTTCTTTCCATTTATAATCTCATAGGGTGTCATCTTTGTTCCTAGCCTTAGATAGACTATATTAGCTATGTAATTAGCAGTATTCAAGGCTTCTGCCCATTAACTTTTTGACAAATGTTTAGAACTAAGCATTACTCTAGCCATTTCTTGCAATGTCCTATTCTTCCGTTCTGCAACCCCATTCTGTTGTGGAGTTTTGGGGACAGAAAACTCATGAAAATTTCCTTTTTTCTCACAAAAGTTTGTGAATGAACTATTTTCAAATTCTTTTCCATGGTCGGATCTAATACGAAAAATAGGAGAACAAAACAAATTTCTAATTTTAGAGTGCAAGATTTTAAACATGTCAAACGTTTGTGATTTTTCTTTCAAAAAATATATCCAAGAATATCTAGAAAAATTATCTATTATCACAAAGAAATACCTCATGCCTCCTAGACTGTCTACTTCAATTGGACCCATTAAGTCCATATGTAGCAATTGAAAATAGTGAGATGTACCTGAATGTTGTCTGTCATGTTGGACAACCTTATGAGAGACACAGGTTTGCTTACCTTTCAAATAATCTTCACATATAGTTTTACTTTTATGGCCAAGTTTGGGTATGCCTCTAACATCTTCATATGAGACCAATTTTTCTAAATTGTGGTAGTTGACATGCCCTAACTTTTGATGTCATAGTGTCGTGTCATCGATCTTAGCATTATTGAATGTTTCTTGTCTTACAACAAGATAGCAATCACCTATTCTTGTACTTGTCATGACACATATATTTGCTTTATTTGTAACATTACAAGTATTCTTATTAAATTTTACCTCAAGATCGTCATCACATAGTTGACTAATACTAATCAAATTAGCCATTAAGCCCTCAACGTGTAAGACATTCCTTAAGGCTGGAAAACCAGGAACATCCAAGATTCCTTTTCCAATTATTTTGCTTTTACTGCCACCTCCAAAAGTCACGTTTCCTCCATTGAATGGCTCATAGTTCCTTAGAAATCCTCTTGTACCTGTCATGTGGTGAGAACACTCACTATCAAAGTACCAAGAACCAAAAATTCTAGTTCTTAATGCAGTTATACAGACATTACAAGTTAAGTACATTTTAGGAACCCAAACTCTATTAAAATATTTTTTGCCTTTTGGCTCAGAAATGTTTCTCCGATGTTTATCCGGAATGTTGGACAACAATTTAGGCAACATTTTTCTCACAAAATTTTAAAGTTTGAAACAGTATGGTTTTAAGTGTCCAGGAGAGTTACAATGATGACATACAAACTTCATTTTCTTTGACATATATGAGAACATATTATTCATCCCTTTTTATTTTACAAAGCGTACTTTCTCATTTTTATCAAAGAGATTGGAGCATATGGGTTTAAGAGAGTTTTCGTACCCAATACTTGCGTGTGAATATTTACTAAAGTTGAGTATCTCATTCAATTTCGAAGTTCCTGTGTTGATCTTGCGGAAGGTTGATTCGGCTAAATCCAATTTTACACGAATCTTACCAAATTCAATATTCTTTTTGGTAAGTGCAACCTCAAGTCGGGTTATCGTGCCTGTTAATTCTAAATTCTCATGAGTTAAAGATTTTACCTTTTTATCAAGTTGCTTGGATTCTATGATTAAGGCTTTACAAACTCTTTGTAATTCATTAATCGTATCATCTTTGCATTCAACTTGATCCATACAATCAGCCTCACTAACAGAAATAGAACCACTAAAGCAATTAACATCTGAATAGTTAAAGAATTCATACATTTTGGATGTCGCTGAGGATGTTGATGTCGTTGCTAATGATGGAGCAAATGTCGTGACATCTAAGACAACATTATATACGACATCTTCATTATCCGATAGAGACTGTTCGAAAACAGTGGCCAACATTACTTGTGCTTCAATTTCACGATCTCTTTCTTCTTCTTCTTCTTCATTATCACTAAGAGAAACTCATAGGTTCTTATCAAATTTTCTAAGAGTGTTTGCACATTTGTTAGCATAATGACCCCAACCTGAGCATGCATGACATTGCACGAACTCAAGTTGTTTGTGATCAAATTTGGTACGATCTGAGTTAGTTCTTCTTAGTTGATTTCCTTTTTGTACATTTGGAAGGAATCTAGTGTGCTTTTGATTTAAGACTTGGTTTTTGTGCTCTTTAGATTTTGGATTGATTTATCTCATTGTTGAACTTCCTCACCATAGAATTGTATTTTCAAGTGAGTAAGGCAACATTTGCACCTTCACCAATTTCTTCAAGATTCTCATCGTCTTCTTCGATTTGACTCTCCGAGGATTGAACTTGAAGTGCCACATTCTTGGTTTTATACAATTCCTTTTGATTCTCAATGTTCATCTCATAAGTTTTGAGTATGCTCATCAAGGTATGAAGGTCTATTGTGGCAAGATTGTGAGCTTCTTCAATAGCATATATCTTTAAATTGAACTTTTCAGGAAGAGAACGGAGAGCCTTTTTCAACAAGTTGAGTGTTGGTTAATGGTTCACCAAACACTTGACATTCATTTGAGATGTCAATCAACTTTTCAAAATAAGATTTAATATCATCTGCTTCTTTCATCCTTAAACGTTCATATTTACTCATGAGCATGCGTAGCTTTGTTCGTCGAACACTTGAGTTCCCTTCACAATGAATTTGTAAAGTATCTCACGCGTCCTTGGCCGTGGAGCAGTTTTGAATGAGTTTGAACATGTAAAGATCAACCCATCCAAAAATTTCATGTAAGGCCTTTTCATTAAAGCTAGCATTATTGGTTTCTTCTGTAGTCCATTCGGATTCAGGTTTAGCAATAATGTCACCTTCTTCATTCGGTGGTAACATTGGAACAATATACCCATTGGTTATAGATCTCCATGCACGAATATCAATAGATTTGATATGCGAACGTAGGCGAATCTTTCAATAGGCATAATTTGATTCATCTAAAATAGGAAGTCTATCAATAGTCGGATTTGTCAGATCCATAGCTTATGACAATAGGACCAAACACTTATTGTGTTAAGTGTCAGCTCTGATACCACTTGTAAGGGTGTCAAAAACTATGGAAAGTAAAAACAAGAGATGAAATAAATCGAATGCCAATTCTGTTTTCGAATGTCGGCAATTTTGTCGTCCGACACCAGTAACAACACTTAGCAAAACAGAAACTTTAAAGAGTAAATGCAGCGGAATTTAAAGAACACAAAGGTTTAAAATTTTCATAAGTTATATATATCATATAACTTATGATGGTCAATGACCAGATATATTGTATATATATTATATACAAAAATATAAATTCCTTTTTTTTTTACAGATTTACAATATAAAATGGAAAGGAATTCAAAGTTGAAGTCGCAGATGACTTCTGCTTGAAAAATCTAACTAAGTAGACATAGACAACCTCTCATTACAATCGCTCCTTACAAAACTAATCTAGAATCTAAACAACAATTGTAATGTTGGACATAATATTGTCGACACACTCAGGCAACACTTGTGATCCAGATTTCTGAGATGAAATCCCGAGAGCTCTCTTGGTATTTTTGCAATCTGATTCTGGATGTCGATACATTGTTGTGGCATCTCTATTTATAATAGAGAATTCCTTGAAAGGCTCATCGATCGGTTGTGGAAGTTGAGGAAAAGATGGGCAACTTGTGGTAGATGATTAAGGAGTGAAAATCTCAATAACTTTGACTTGTTCCTTATTCGACTTCTTCCCCAAGCTGACTCTTTCTCCCACGTTTTACACAGTTCCAATTCACCATGCCTAAGTCATTTTTACCTCACAGTAAAATATTACTGCTTAACGTGAAGTAAGACAAAACTATTTTTCAAAGATGTTGGTCCGAATGTTATGATATTTGTCCCAATATTTTTATGCATTCAAATCAGTACTTCAGAAGATATGTTCGGTCAAATGTCACAACACCAAACCCAACATTAACAAAATTGTTCACTATTTCACAATGACGAAGCCACGAAGTTAAACAAGGGGATTCAAAAAGAAAATTAAGAATTTCATACCTGAGATTTGAACCTATGATCTAAAACAATTTTTAAATCCCCTTTGTCGCTTTACTAGAATTTTGCGTTTTGTCGACGGGCAATTATTTTTGCTCTGCATAGTGTGTTATTTAACAATGAAGGAGATTCAATTGAACCCTTTTTCTTAAACTTAGCTCCTCTCGTACTCCTTCATCCCAGAAGAATAGTAGGGCTCGACGTATGATGATCAAACTATCTAATTTTTGTTGTGAATCCAAACATTGATTTTTTGTTCTTTTTTTAAAAATAAATTATACTATCCGAAACTATGATGGGAGTATACAAAACCAAAAAATTATATTTAAAATGTTGAGAAAATATTTAAAAGCCGTAGTCAAAAGTAAAATTATTAATAAGTAAGAGTGTCTATAAATGGAAGAAAAGAAGTAGAAAAATACTCATTGAGAGTTTGCTGAAAAATAGCTATGAAAGATTTGTTCAAAGGATATGATGTTTTCCTCCCAAACATCATTGTTCATTGTGAGGATATTTTTTACCCTTTAAGTAAACATATCCAATGGTATAAAATTTTGAAAACAATAGTATGTTTTATTTTTGGTTCAATATGTCTTATTTGGTATCACTTCTATATGGCTATATCACCGGTGGTCCTAAGCGAAATTCCAGATCTAATGATGGGTTGTCAACGCACTCTGCTATTTTTACGAATTCTTCAGCAGAAGCGAATACAAAATTTTAACAGGATATGTGCACCATTTCATTTAAAGTCTATTTTAGAAATTAAAAAAAAGACACAAAAGTGTAGCAAGTTGAATTCCATCCTTTGACTTTAAGGAATTAAACCCAATGCTCCACTCAATCTCATTTAACCATGGGTTCCTTCAATTTATCTTAGATATGTTTTAAGAATTATACACATAATATACCGAGTTTAGTCGGGTGACCATGGATTCCCGTGACCCATTTTTTATACATGAATTCGCCCCTGCTCTTCAGAATAGATATACAATTATATTAGTTTACATTGGGCCTCATATTATATTGTCCCCGCTAGGGATGTCTAGTCCCGAGCGTGATGAAAATGGGTGTTGCCTGTTGAGTCCCATACATGTGTGGGATGTGTAATTTGATTTATTTATATGATCTTTTATAATCTTCATCACATGAACTAATTTTTAGGTTGAGTTAGACACAATATTCATTTCGTATTATATATTTACTAATATGTTATGTCATACTCGGGAAGGGGAGCATTGGAGTAACTGATAAAGTTGATGTCATGTGACCAGGAGGTCATGAGTTCAAGCGATGGAAACAACCCCTTACAGAAATGTAAGGTAAGACTGCGTATAATAGACCCTTGTGGTCCGATCCTTCTCCGGACCCCGTGCATAGCGAGAGCTTAGTGCACCGTGCTGCCATTTTATGTTATGTCATACCAAATCTCTTGGGGACCATAAGTCACGACGACGAGAACGTTTCTTCGTCTCCTTCAAATTCAAATTCATAATTTTAAATTAAACTTCATATTTCACTTGCTTAGGTAGTTGAAGAATTTGTCAATACTTGACTTAATCGAAATAACACTTTAATTCACAGTTGACGTACTATAAAAGTTGAAGAAAAGGTCTCCATTCTTTTCCTTTTCCTTCTCAGACACGATTTGCTGCGTTATGAAGGCATTACCTTTTTTAAAACAAAATTACTTTTTCCTTTGCCATTTATATTTTAATTTTTTGGAAAGAACCAGCAGGTGAAAAGACCAAAACATATATAAGAATCTCGTCTTAAAACAAGATATATCGAATAGTTCTCATGATTCAATAATCTTATTAATTCAATTCGAAGTTCTTAGTTACTTCGTGTTAGCTAGGGAATAATTAAGTCATAATTCATTGGTTAATCGTATTATTGACCATTTCTAAACTATTTTTGATTATCAATTTGACTAACAACTTCTGCATATAAAATTGAGATATCTAGGAACTTGATAAAGCAACACTATCTCATATGTTCTCTATAACAACATTTCGCTATAACAATAATAAGTATTAGAACAAACGACAAAGGTTTGGCTTGTATGTATATTTGATTTGGCTAGGGGCACATCAGTCTATTCGAAACTCCAATAATATAGGTTGGACTGTTTCTACATTTTCTGTTCAAAGAATCAATATAACGTTTAATGCTAGAGAAAATTATAAAAATGAGTCCTTCATCTTTGATAGTAGATTCAAAATAGTCCCTTAAATATCAATTGAGCAGTTTTAGTGCTTTAAGTTTAAACTTTTCACTTTTGGTCTACGCCAAATATTTACCTAACTTTGATTGCTAAATGTAAATGGAACTATGAAATTTTTTTAACCAGAAACACCATAAATTTTCGTCAAAATTCCAGAGATCGCAACATAAGAAACTACACTAGACACAAAAAATAGACTAAAATGACATAAACTACAATACCGGTACTTCCAAATGCGAGTTCTTGTTAATATTTTCTATATTTTCACAAGGCCAATTAAATTTAACAATCAATAAATATATAACCAAAAATGCTCGTTTTTCCAAATTTAAAGGACCAAACCTGCTCAAGTAATACTTAAGGGACTATTTTAAACTTTTCTTCAAATATTAGAGACCATTTTTGTCATTTTCTTTTTAGTTGTAGTTATATGACAAATTAAGAAATTACAATAATCTAATTCTTGATAGATACCTCTTGAAAGATTCTAACAATAGTCCATATTAAAAATATATATAAGACACCATTGAATTTAACGATGGGCTATGTGGCTTTGATCAAAGTTATTGAGAAATTAAAATGGAGTTTGAGATACCTCAGTATAATTTTAATGAAAAGCCTCGTTCTTCATCAAAGTTGCCATTGATTATATTAGCAGCAAGGTTGATTACTATAGCTTGTGGTGTGGTCTCTATAGTTGTGTTGAAGAGTAATAAAGTTACTTTAGATAAAGGAGCCAAACTTGATTACGATTATTACCACTCATACAGGTAACTATACTTTCTAAATTCTGTTTCTTCTTTAATCTTTATAATAGATGTGTTCGGTCCGATTGCCGTATACCTCGAATATTACACCGAATACTATCATTAAAAACAGAACTTGAATTAGCTAGAAATTTTGTTGGCTAATCCATCGCTAAATTGCTCGTAGCTAATAATTTATTTTGATAATTTATCGCTAATCAATCGCTAGATAGGATTAGTAACGGACCTTGCTGTTTAGCTATGAAATTTTTCTGTCGCTAATTTCTATTTTCTAATAGTGTATTAAAAATTGCATTTACCAGACAGATGTTCTCGTCGGAATCCCATCTTCTTGACGGGAAGTGTCAGAAACTCATGTTTCCGGTAGGTACATTTCTGACGAAATCCATCGGAAAAACCGATACTCGCACTCGGGCTCCGACTAATTCGAATTCGCTCCTCTTAAAGCCCACCTAAGGAAGGAAACACTCCCTAAACATGATTTTTTTTCAGGCCTAAATTTTGATCGGAGACATTAATACATACCATCATAACTCTTGTGGGTCGTTCCTGCCAATTGGTTAATATATGGAAAAAAAATACATGGAAAGGATTAATAGATTGAAAATTTTAGCAAAAAATATATCTTGTTTCTTATAACTTTTTCCTTAAAATCGTCAACATATATTTGACGTTTGTTTAAAAAAAATAGTGAAATTTTGTTTTCCTGAAAATCTTTTACAGTTTAACAAATAATATTACACGTATTTGTGATGATAAAATTATTTCCTGTCCTCTCAATTATATTTGAATTGTCACATTTCACCACCAAAACCACCAAAGAATGTGGTGTAGTAGATGAGCTGCTCCTTCCTTAATTAGAGATCTCGGGTTTGAGCCTTGTGTATGAAAAAATCTTTGGTAGGGAGTGCTTCCTGAATGGGTCCTACACTGCGCGAATTCGAATATAGTCGAGCTTCAATATGAACACCGGACACCGAATGAGAAATAAAAAAAAGAGTGATTTATCGTTTCTTCGTTTAGAATGAAAATTTACATGTTTAAGAAATGTAGCATAAACAATTTTGAATCTACATTTTTTGTGTGTATTCTTGTACAGGTACATGTTTGGTGTAATGTTAGCTGGAATTATCTACAACACATTGCATATTCCTTTTGCAGTATATTACCTGATAACAAACAAACGTCTCATAGGACATCACAGTTTTCGCCAGTTTGAATTTTATGGTGACAAGGTTAACAACTTTTTTTCTTTCCTTTAATTCTATGTGCTTACATTATAATAAAAAAATATTTATACAATCGGCTCACTTATAAGAGTCATGACAGATATATTAATTCTATACAACATTAATTGATAATATGATAATTCACTAACCGTGTCAAACTTTTTCCCTTGATAAGTGTTGTATATAGTCACCCTGTTGTACACAAAACTAAGTTCTTATCAATTTTGAGTTTTTTAGGTTGGAAATGCCTATTTTCAGGAATGTAATGAATGAAGAAAAAAATATTCCTGAAGATATGTTTTTTGGGCGAAAAATGCCTAGTTTGAGCTCATTCAGGCTGATGTTTCCGCTGATTTCGTCTTTACAAATTCAGCTTTTGTACTAGTTTTTGGCACGACTTTTGTGCAGTTGAAGACTATCATGAATGTTTAACGAAAAATTCGAAATTGTATTTATAGGGTAATTTTGTTTTAATATTGGCGGTTTATATTATTTAAATTCATTTTATAGGTACCAAAACAATCTTATAAAATAAAAGGAAAAAAAACATTTATAAAAATATTGTCTGACGAGATTAATTAATCTTATTATTTTATATGTGCAGATTACATTTGGCATAATAGCAACAGCAGCTGGGGCAGCACTAGGTGCAACAGTGGATTTACAAAAAGCTGTTTATACAGAAAATAACTCAAAGATCCATGATTTCTTGGGACTGATGTACATCCCAGATGTATTTGTTGTTGCTGCATTTGTGAGCTCTGGAATTTCTTCTGTCCTATCATCTTTGAGTCTCCACAAGAGTGAATGATCAAGATTAATTTGTATTCTTAATTATAATTGTATGTTTAAGAAATTCAAAAGATTGAATAAATTGTTTGAATGTATGTTTGATTTACTTCTTAATTCTTGGTTGAGTACTAGTGAAATTAGTTTTTTTTTCTTTTTAACCATCTGAGATTCGAAGCCTAATGGGTCGACGAGTAGGTTCTATTGATACGGTTAAGACAATGAAAGAAATAATCTCTTGATTATTTTCATTGATTGAAAGACTATTTATACAAGTTACATATTTTCATAATAGGAGAATCATATTCCTATTCTACTTCTAAAAACTTATTTTACTTGGACACTAACTATACATTTACGGTAATACAATTATTATGATAAGTGTACAATACTAATTACATTACAATATTACGAATTAGGATACTAAATATTTATCTAAACTACACGGTACAATCCGAGAGCCCAATATACACATGTATATTATGTGTATATTGTGTATATTTAACAGTTAATTTAATCTTGACCATTGATATTAAAATAGAATATATGTCAGCTATCCAAGCAAGAACTTGGGAAAAATGAAAAGAAGAAATAGAGAGGAGCCGAATCCTCATTAATGGGGAAATGTACCATACCAAATTCTTTTTATTCCTCGGACTTGAACTCGGACCTCAAGTTAAGGGGATAGACATCCCATCCATCCCAGTAACGGATGTAGAACACAATTATGTGTGTGTAAAACATTTAATATATATTATATTTGGAATTTGTAATTTTAAAAATATAATGGATGTCGTTATAAAAATCTAAAGGTCAAGCCCATCAAATTAAGAATTCGCATGACCGCATTTGATCACATCCCTTAGTGAGTACTGTAATCATGATAAATTGGAGTCCGGAACTTAAATAATACAAAAACTAACGAAGTGAACCAAAATATCTCAAAAAAAAGTGTGACAAAACTACCTTTTATGCTGGAATTACCTGCACAAAAGGACTTAACCATGCCGTTACGGTTAAGTCCTTTTTGCGCAAGAAGGCAACCCACATTTTTTTTAAAATTACTTTTAGTCCAATTACACAATAAATTATTGTGTTTTACAATCAATTATTCATCTACTCATTTGTACTTGATTTGACATGACATTATTTCAATTATTGCAAGAACCCATTCGTTTTTCTATTTTACATAAATTTTGGATGAGGTAAAGACATCCATTTCCAAAGTTTAACTCATCAAAATTTCAAGTTCTTGAAAAAACTATCCAACTCCAAAGTTCATAAAAAATGGTGTCTCCTCCTTCAACTGTTAAAGTTTCTTTATTTTGGGAAGGAGAGATCCTTCATGATAATAATATTGTTCGTTATAGTATTCCACCAAAATATCATGTTAAGTTTTCAATTAACTAGGATTACTCAACATTACTCACTGCCGTACACAAAAGAATAAAAGTTAGTAAGCGTGAGTTTGCATTATCTGTAATAGACATATATCCAATATCCATTGCACCGCAAGGTTTAGTACTTTATGGCGAGTGGAATATCATTGACGATGAGTTTTTGAGTGAATATTTGAGGGCGCCGGAAGAATATAGGGGCTTAATCACCCTGAATGTTCTTGAAATGTATGTTAAAAAGATACCTATCAGTCGTAGTGAAGTATTGGCCAGGACTCATCAGGAAGTTCCAGAAATGCCGACTTCCCCTCGTCCTCAAATCCCTCAAGTCCAGGCTACTCATGGCAACACTTATCCGGAAATAAGTTCTTATGGAGACATGTTGAGTGATCAAATATCGCTGGAAACTTAAAGCCAACAATTTAATTAAAATTACGGGAAAAATTGGTAAATATCAATTTTTTCATTACTATTTTGTGTAGTAGCACATGTTTATTATACATATGATAATAGTAATATTTTTATATATATTTTTAGGGGTTATACACCTGATATGAGTAATATTGGCAATCCTCTCAGTTCAGTGCAATTGATTATTCTCGGTAGGTATACTTTTTAATAATTAAATAATATAAGTGATTTGATGTTTAGTATTTACAATACTTGAATTGCCTCTGTAGTGAAAATTATTCACAGAATGCGTCAGTGGTACCAAATGTTGATTTCAGTGCAGTTGATCTTTCTTCAAACCCATAAAATATTGATTATTATCGGTAGGTCCATCATTTTGATATTAAATAATCCATATATATATTGTGATGTTGGTATTTAAAATATGTTACCTATTTTTCGTGTAGGAAGAGGTCTTTACTAGATGGTGAAGATTAACTAAATCATATAGAAACATCATCGAGTGATAGCGATAATATACCAAATGCAAAGGTATCTGATGATGATGAAATAAATATATCAGATAGTGAAGTTGATATTCATCCTCATAAGCAGGAACACCAGTTAATAAAAATGATGCAAAGTCGGCCACACCAGCAAGAATCCTTGGCAGAAAGCCCAATTCACCAGCAAGAATTGATGGCAGAAAGCCCAATTCAATGGAAAAGAATTGATTGCAGGAAGCCCAATTCGATGGAAGAAACTGGATAATCTTGTAAACGGTACTGTTCAACTTGCAAAAGGTATGATTTTTCCTCCAAAAAAGCACTGCAAAGAGCCGTTAAAATTTCTAGCATCAAAGAAATGAGGGAGTTTAAAGGTGATGTATCTGACCGAAAACTGTGGCGATTGATCTGCAGACGTGAGTATCAAGATTGTCAATGGATATTTCGGGGTAAGGAGACTCATGATAGTATGTGGACTATCTCAAAATTCCGCTCACGTCACACTTGTGATATGAATGAAAATTGAGCAGCTCATTTTAATTTAGATACACATATGATTGCTTAAGTGTTAGTTGCTGACATTGCCGAAACTCTAAGGTATCCTAATCGACCAAAGTTATTATAATTTTGACATCAATTAAATTATCATTGCTAATATTGTTTGTTTAAACTTGTCCAGGTTCCCCATAAAAAATGCATTAGAAAAATTCTGAGAGTATATCGTAAAACGATAAGCAGGAGAAAGGGATAACTTGAGCGTAGGCGCGCTTTTGAGATGATTTATGATACCTGGAAGGGATTTTTTCAGTAGTTGCCGAGGTATAGGAAGCTTTACAACACTTCAATTCTGGTACTATTATAGAGTGGAAGCTTAACACCCAACCTGGTATGCCCGGTAATATTTTTAATTTTGTGTTTTGGACATTCAAACCATGCATTGATGATTTTGCTCATTGTTGGCCAGTAATATCCATAGATGGCACGCATGTGTACGGGATATACGACATCAAGCTACTGATTGCAGGAGAAATGGATGTCAATGGGTCGATATTCCCTCTTACTTTCACCATTGCCGCTAACTAGAGCAACGAGACATGGGAGGATATTTTTGACATATTTGAGGCGATAGGTTATTAAAGATCGAATAGGCATATGCGTGCTATCTGACTAAAATTATTGCATATTGAACAATATGTTTCGTTTGAAGGTGTGACAGCCTCCCTTTGTTTACCAGCGCTATTATTTAAGGCATATAAAACCAAAATTTCAAACGACATTTAGAAACAACACACTAAACAAATGGATGTGGGCGGCTGCAACAGAGCATCAAGAAAAAAAATTCTTTCATAGATGGAGATTATCAAGGCAGCAAAGCCGGAAGCATATGATTGGTTGAAGGCAATCGATGTTGACAAATGGACATTACATGCTGATGAAGGCAGAAGATGGGGGATGCTAACAACAAATAGCTCTGAGTCATTAAATGGTTTGCTAAAATCTGCACGGAAGCTGCCCGTTACTGCAATAGTGAGAATGACTTACAAGCAAGTTGCGGAGCATTATGTGGCATCGGAATACAACGTGAAAAGTTATCTTAAAGCGTATGCCGGTCATTTTTACCCACTTGATGATCATGCTTATTGGCCAAACAAGCCTTTTTCTATAATTGCTAACATGGAGTATATCCATAAATTGCGTGTTAATGCACGAACTCGAATTCTCAATCAAATGAATATTTCATATAGGACATACTCTCGAAAGTGCTCGATGTGTAAGAAGTTTGGCTATGATAAGCGTTTGTGTCATCTACAGGACCATGGTGGTGCAAGTACCGTGGTTCTCGTGGTAGAAGAACCTCTCGTGGTTGAAGAACCTCATGATTTATGAATGTATTTTAATTCTTCTTGATGTATTTGAATAGTATTGAATTATGAATCTTAAGTATTTTTCTTCTTGTCCTGAATGGTGTTTTTTTTAATGAAGCCTCTTGAATTAAGCATTTATCAACGAAAAAATTCTATTGAAAATTTTCATAACATACAAAAATTAGAAAAGTTATTTAATCTTCATCGCTTTCTGGAACCACGTCATCGTCGTCATCATTTTCATCATCCTCCTTACTTGCATTCTCTTCTTCATCTTCTTCCCGTTCATTTATTTCTCCATCATCCTCGTTGTAGTTTAGATCCCAACTATCATCATTAGGAGCACTTTTTTGGTTGACACAATAATATGATACTCCATAATTTAATTTTTGTGGTAAATTTTTTGAAAGACCTATCTATTCTTGAATTATTGGATAAACTGGATAAGAAGAGTCTCGATGAAGATTTTTATCTTCTAACAGTTTTCAATGATCTTCTTCCGCTCCTCAAAAATTAAGATCGTCCAAAGCATGATACATGTCTAGAGCTTTCTGCATTTCTAAAATTGCTTTCATCAAGTGTTGGATAACCAGTGGTTCATCCTTGAATTTGGAGGACTGAAATGTAGCAGACAAAGCTTGTGGTACAACTAAACTATGCGACCGACATAATACTTCATAATCACACCTTTTTTAATATAATCGAACCCGTTGAAGTTTTTCACCCTAAACTATAGCTCCTTCGGGTTTTGAGGAGTGTGTGTCACCCTCAATTATGTGTCCAACAACTTTTAAATCAACATTGATTCAAATTGGTTTATTTTCAAAGGGACGAAGAACACCATACCATTTTTATCAGATAAATTCGTGTAACATCCTAATATCTCTTTTTCAAAATATGATTCAATTGTGTTTGTATTTATTTATATCCTACCATGAGGCCTTCTTAAGCTACCCTCGCCTTTTTGTCTATTTCTGAGCCAACTATTGAATGTAATATGTCTAGGTATTTTTAAAATGTGATTTTTTAATCGAATAAGTTATATAAAATTGTGCAATATAAATGTGTCATATAAAGTGGTTAAAAGTGAGCATAGTGTTGTAAAATCAAGGATGTCATTCAGAAACATCATATTTTGCGCATGTAAAAGTTGCGCAATATAAATGTCATATAAAGCGGTCAAAAGTGAGCATAATGTTATCAAATCAAGGACGTCGTTCAGAAACATCATATTTTGCGCATGTAAAAGTTGTGCAATATCAGTGTGTTATATAAAGCGGTCAAAAGAGAGCATAGTATTTTCAAATCAAGGACGTTATTCAGAAACATCATATTTTGCGCATGTAAAAGTAGTGCAATATAAATGTGTCATATAAAGCGGTCAAAAGCGAGCATAGTGTTGTCAAATTAAGGATGTCATTCAGAAATATCATATTTTGCTCATGTAAAAATTGTGCAATATAAGTGTGTCATATAAAGCAGTAAAAAATGAGCATAGTGTTGTCAAATCAAGAATGTAGTATATAACATGAATAACGAACAACTAGCATTCACATTAAAATGAGTTATTATATCAATTTGAAATCAATTTTATGATATTGGTTCCATTACATGTTTTACCCCAGCATACATATTCGAAAATGGGTAGGACATGAGAACTGTATGATGATTTCAAATACTCAAATAATTCGAATCACAAATTCAATTAACAATAAAATAATACAATGACAACTGATTGACGTATTAGGGAGGCTGAAATGCTAGAATAAAATTTGAGGGCTCTCAGACTCAAATGTCTAAAAAGTCATGATACATCAATGCCTCGTGGTACATTACAAGAGTTCAATTGTGCTCTTAACCATTTTTGTGAAGAGAACAATCGGATAAAAATATGTTGCCTCAGTGCAGAATATGTTCAACATGGTTACGTCAGATTCAAATCCAAGTGGGATTAGGACAATGAGATGTCCGATGAAGATGAAGATGATTCACCATGATCGTATTAATATTTTAAAAAATAAAAATAAAGTAGGTAGGTAGGTAGGGTAATAATGACGACCCCAAGGGTACTTGGGGTTTGCAACTATGTAAGTAGCCTTTCATTTGTTATTAAACTATAACATATTCAATGTCTAGTAGTAGAAATGTAAATTGTTCAGTATTACTTCCAAAGGATCTGAATAGCAGTGGTGATGATAGCTCAAATCATAGAAACTATTCCAATGATTCAAGTTATCTTGATAACAATGAATTCAAGATAGATGATTTGAAATTCCACCTTCTTATAAAGCGTAATGATGATTTTTGTGATGTGAAATAATCAGATCCATGAGAATATTATTGCAGGTGACGCCGAGAATGGGCATATCGGCATGCTGAATCAAAACGTCTTGTTTGTGACTTGGAAAATCTCAATGCTCAAATTCCAACAAGGTTCTCAATGACAATGGCTAGAACTGTTCAACATTCTTGTGAGGTTGCCGTACGAAGGATTAGAAAAGAAAACAACAGAATGCTAGCAAGACGTTGTAGATTTTACATGCTAAAGTTGGCCGAAGAACAAACATCAACGGGTAGAGAACTAACATCTACAGAAAGAAGATATGTCTTAAGAAACTCAAAATATTGTTCTGAGGACGATATTGAGGACTTCTACTCGGATGATGATTAGGGGTTATTTTGGTTCACTTGCTTAGTTTTTGGGTCATTTAAGTTCCAGACTCATGATTTTGTTTGTATTTTTTATTTATGATAAAGTCATCAATTTGAAGAAAATTAGTTTGTTTAATTTTTCTTTGATTGTTATAGTCTATTATTAATTTATATAAGCGTCTTAGAGTTAATAATACATAAAAGTTCAACAATTCACAATTTTTAATGCAAACACAAATAAATTAGTACATAAAAGGTGTCGATTACATAATATATTTTAAAAAAAAAATACATAATACATGAAAATGTGCAACTAGTAAAAATAAAATACATAGAAATAATATACTTAATCGAAAATACATAAAAATAAAATACATAGAAATAATAAACAACAACAAAATAGCACAA